>JAPWDM010000034.1:1901806-2501806 GCA_035578155.1 Brachynemurus nebulosus | reverse complement strand
TTCGTAATAAGATATTGTTGTATTAAAAGTTGTTCCAATTTTCTTGGTAAAAGTAAGTATAAAAAACGTACAAACGTTTTGCTGATGTGATTGATATTGATGTTAGCATTGCAAAACTGCGTACAAACAACTGCCCATAACGGAATCGAGAATTAAGTGTTTAACATGCTTAACATACTTAACATAGCAGATAATATCCCAGTAATAATTAGTTATAATAGTAGATGGCATATAGAAGAATGTTTCGAAGAATGTGTCAATCCAAATTATGTGTAATTTAAACAACATAGATGGGATAAGATATACGGAAATGCAAGTTAATATTAACGTGAAGAAAACTTTAAATACAATCTGTGAGCCTAACATTAAAATCACCTCAAAAAATAAAATGAAAGATGGAAGTTATGATCCGTATGTTATTAATTCCGAAACGACGCTCACACTCAGTAACACTCATTTTTATTTCCCCCATTTCTCATTCACCATTAATATGTTTCATTTTTAGACATATAAAGGCGCCACTATCGGTGCCAGTGCTGCCGTCTATAGTTCAGGCTCGGTCGCTATACAAAAGTAGAAATTTGTTAATGAATTTATGCCAAAATCTATGGTTACAAATAATTTGTGCTGACGTGCTGACATGCATGTACTTATAAAATTATTGAAAAAGTCGCCAGTAGTCTTTATGTAGGTTCTCTATATTGTTGATAAAACAGATTTCTATCTACTGTCAGCATAAAATGTTATAGTAAGGCATTACATGGCATAAATAGCATAGATGCCATCGATTAATACAACGTCGTAATAATACAAACTGATCTTATTGTTTTGCAAATAATTTTCACATTGTAATCTATTTTGTTAATTTATAAATATAATCGAAGTGATTAAAATATTAATATTCACAAAACTGTAACTTATCATACAAATACTGTAACATTTTTACCGACTGTGTACCAGGAGAGACAGCAATTTCTATTATTAAAATTGGGCGGAAACTTTTTTAACTTTATTTATTTCATTATGCAGTGTTGCCAGATTTTATTATTCTCAAAAATTCACTAGTTAAATTTATATTATATTATGATTTTTTATTATGAAATTATTTTTAAATTACAAAATGAGCTTTCTCAATGCAATTCTAAATGTAAAAAAAAAAGAAATTTCATAATACGGTACTTGACTGTGGTTTGGTTGACCGGGGTAAATGTGAATTGGGGCAATTGTGAACGGCACCTATAATTTCTAAAATAACATTAATTTTGTCAAAAATCAAATCTTAATATGTTTTTCTGTCCTTTCTTAATATGCTATTAAAATTTGATAACAATTCTCCAAGTATTAGTAAATTTTTTTTTATTTTTAAAAAACTCTTGCAAAATTTTATGTATCTTACTTCGACCAATCCTCAAAAAAATTTTTTTTTTTAAATACATTTTCTTTTTTTAAAAGGTAAGAAATTGTTAAAAGTACTTCTAAAGAAGTGGTCTACACCCTGAGAGGGTTCCTTATTAACTGCTAAAGAAATTGGACAATTTATTACCAATTCACAATTACCCCATGATTTTAAAATTATGAACGTCATTTACAAATGCCCCCAATCTACGAAATCATTGCTGTGCTCCCTTATCCAATAACAACTTACAAAAACAGAAAAATTACTTGTTTTCAATGTCTCTGTGAGTGTCCAAGGGCAGTAGGATTAATACAAAACCATTTTTTTTCATTTAAAGTATTAGACCTAATAGATTGTTGTTTTTTTATTCATGTTAACTAAATGTGTTCCCTTGAAAAAGTCTCATTTTCTTTGTTTTTGTGTGAAAATCTTGTAATTTTTTGATTTTTTATTTGATAAAATGACGAAATATCATCAAAATATCATTTTTAGTTTGTAATAAATTTGTTCCTACAATCTTTGTTATTTTTATTTAACCTTGATTTTTGGTGCAAATTTGAGGTATGGATAACTTGCACTAAACAAAGAGAAATTGTGACCGCTAAAGTACGATGAAAAATTTGAAAGTGGGGTAAATGTGAAGAATTTGAGTTGGGCTTTACTCTGATGTACCACACTTCTCTTGTAACCCATTCTAAATAATTTTTCTGATGGTATTCACTTTTACCCCATAATTCATAAGATTTGCAAAACCGCACCGAGGAAATGTGAATGGCTTATAAAATTTTTGTTTTTCATACGAATTTACTAAGAATTTGTGTGGTGCATCCTGAATAATGTAGAATTAAAAATAAGTCAACCATAATGTGATATATAAAATAAAAGATACTTAAAACAACGCTTTTATCTCAATTCATGAAAATCCATTCACAATTACCCCGGTCAACCCTATTATTTTTAAATATATTCAATTTTTGTAATGATAAATAAAAATATTCTTTAGTTATTTAAAAATTTTATTCCGAAAATTATAAAATTTTAACCTTCATTTAAATGACTAAAAACGCGCCGAGATATTAAAATGACGTCATGATTTATAAGCTTTATATGGGAATAATATAGACAAGATAGACAATATGTATATGAATATGAATGCCCTAGTTAAATTGTCTATGACAAACAGTTATATACATGTTAATTATGTTGGTTATGCTTTGTACATATATAGAACCATAGATATAGAACCGTGTACAGATGACTGAAGTGACATCTGTTTGAGTTAAATCGTGACGTCACTGCATACGTCACTATGCCAAGTCGTTTTTCGTGCCAATTTGTTCATTTAAAATTAAACTGTGGTTTTTTGATGATTTTTATAAAATTTATTAAAAATTAACTAATTCATACGTAAAAACAAACCATTTTGAATCTTTTTTTAATAGCAGTCAAGTACCCTTTAATTTGCGACAATAAATGACAGACTTTTTTCAAAGTTAGTAGTACTTAATCTCTAGCGCTGCTATATCAACCTTAAATAATTTTTTTTTTTAATTTTTAGAATTTTAAACTATCCGGAATTGCAAAAAATAGTATATACACCACAGGACTGAAGTGATTTTTTTCATCCTTCGTGTGTTTTGTTGCCCTCGGACCTTTAGAGGCCCTCTGGCAATAAACTTCACACTCGAGATTAAAACTCACACTTCAGTCCCTTGGTGTATAACATACTATTGTTATCTAATGAGTCAAAAAATTTTCAGAAGAATTTTATATTTCACAAATTGTTTTATTTATCCAGAGCATTCTTAATGTCATATTTTTTTAAATTGCTTAAAATGTTATTTGAATATTTTCAGTTTTGTTGACTAGCTTGCTACGGTGACTTTTGTATTTTGTTTACTATAGAAGTTTCACTTCAAACGTGAGCTAGGATATTTAGCTTTTTTGTATATTTACCTGTTGGAATATTCGGATAAGCATCTGGTAATTCGAAATTTCTGTTGTTGGTACGGTGTAATGATGCCTATTGTGACATTATGGACTAATTTTGATATAGCTATTACCATATTCGCAATTAACTTTGCTTCTGAAAAATTATCTTCCGTGCTACTTTGTTGGAATTCATGTATAAATAATTGATATTTTATTAAAGGAAATCGATATTTTAATACGTTTGGACCATTTATAATTTTACTCTCGTAAAAATATGAATTTGGAAATAATACAATCTCCGGATGCATTCTGTATTGTGTGGTTAAGAAGTTGATTTTTTGTAGTTTCATTTCTGAATCACCAGCATTTTTTAAACAATTTTGAAATCTTTCAAATAAAGATTTACTATGGCCATAATTTTTGGCGTCCTAAAAAAGAAATTGTATTAAGAAAAATTAAATTATTTGTGATATAACTATTTGTAGTTAAGTAAATATCTAATTAACGATGCAAAATATCTAACTGACGATACAAAAACTAGTAATCCGTACATAATTTGTATAATACCTAGTTCTATCGCCAGTTAAGCGTGTGTGTGTTTTATCTGATACAGCTTTAATTGTAATTTTGCCATCTAGAAACTCGCGTAATCTTTTCGTCGTCAATAGAAATTTACTTGAAAAGAATATTGTCATAGCTAACTTAAAGGATAACTTTTTCCCATTTGAATAACAATTAAATTGCTTATTCGTTTCTACAGAAATGAATAAACAATTTTACTTCCGATTTAATTTCTGAAGAAATATTTTAAACTTTGGGAAGTTGTAATTTAGAAACGAAACCGAGTTTCGAAATTCAGGCTGTTAGACCACCTGTTAGTGAAACTGTTGGGACCTCGATGGAGTGGAGGAACCTTGATGAACTTGCTGGTAACACCAGCAAGCTCGATTTTCAAAGTATAGTATTCCATATTTGTAAATAATAAAAAAAATATTTTACTACTTCTAGAGGCCATATTATAATTTATTTATCATAATTTTGTATACGACTGTACTTAATAATCTAGTTCGTCATTTTTAAAAATTTTGTTAGTTCGCCGCTCCTTCTTTTCACGTATATCCACAACTTTGTGTGTTACTGACTGTCTGAGCGACGAAGAGCCCTGATGCTGTCCATGCCTATGCCTATATCGTGATCTGTCTTTTTTAATATAATATCTTTTGTTATAAAAGTAATAAATAATATTTTATAATACAATTTGTTAAATAAAATATTGAAATATACGTACTTAAATAAAATATTAATAATAATTTATTAATAATAATTAATAGCATTAATTGGCAAATTAAAGGATTTTTGTATTTAAATATTAATTCCAATAGATAGCAATAAAAATTGAATGACAAATGACAGATATACTCGGTGTCCCGTTTGGATGTATACATAGGGTTTACATGTTAACTGATTACATTGAATTTCCATAAGGAAGAAGTTATGTCACAAGAGTGTTTTGAACAAAATAATAATACCAATTAAGTATGTTTTTCTACTCCTGTTGAAGAATAGATTCATTACATATCCGTTAATTGTTGAGAAAGTTAGGCATTATTCAAAGGTGTGGAGGAATTTTCATTACTCACTACCTTTTAGACCAATGAAATCACCGTATTAACCATTATTCAATGGGCTGGCTTTCGTTTTGTGTATGATATATGTATCAAATTTTAATTTCATATATGTTGCGTAGTAACGTCAAAGTAAACAAAGTAGTTTGTATTTTGTTTTCATCGTTTGTACATATATAAACATTTAATGAAATTAGAGATAGATTAAAAATTGTATTCTTTTGATTTAAAAATATTCGATTTTATTTTAATAAAAAAAAAAAAAGTAGAAAAAATAGAAAAAATATCGTATTCTACTCGCTTGTAATGGCTATTGTTCACTTAGATGCATTACGACACTTGCCTCGCAAGCTCGGCTCGTGTCGCAATTTCATCTTCGTGAGTAATAGCTATCATTACCAGCTTGTTGAATAATATACTATTACTATCGCTTTAATAATAGTATGGTCCATTTCACTTAAATTTAACCATGCTTCATCACTTTGAAATTAAATAATTTCCGTTTTCTTGGCTTTATCTCTTTTATTATTGCATTTACGTAAATTTTAAATTTGCAGTTTGTTTTTAGAAAAGAATAGAAGATTGATTTGTTTCGAATATAAGAATTATTTAATTTTTTAACGATGATTCATGACTAATTGTATTTGAAATAGGGCATATAATATAAGGCAGTAAAATAAAAACAAAATGAATGTAGTATCCATGTAACTAATATTTTCACATAAATATTTGTGTCATTTTTTGTAAATTCAAAAGCCATTTTTTAAAATTTTTTTGAAAATAAATATTAAAATAATAAAAAAATACCGAAAGAATATTATGTCGGAGAAATAAATAGTGCAGATAATATGGTGGAGAATTGAAGGAAATAGTTTGCGTCGTAGCAGAGATTCATTCAGTGTTATAAGTATCCTAATAGTCCGCTACCATACCTCAGGACAATTTAATGCATTTTAGAAAATTTTCAAAATATGAATGTGTACATAATGACCATAAAGACACCTACTATAGTTAGAGCATCAATTGAAAATACAATTAATGTGCTAGCCACCGCGCCGCGTCGTAGAAAATAACCAAGATATTAGTTTAAGAAAAATGGAAAAACTAATTTATTCCTGTCATTCATATTCAAATTTTTATTGAAATAAATTATCAGTTTCTTACTTTATTTATTTATTTATTATAATAAAATAAAGTAAAAAAAATTATTTTATAAAAGAAAATTAGCAAAAATATAAATATGTTTATCCAAAGCACTCTTGTGACATAATTTTTTCCTTATGGGAATTCAATGTTATCCATTAACATGTAAATCGTATGTATACACCCGAACGGGATACTCCGTATATTAATTTTAAAAAACATGGGTAATTAAAATCGATATTAATTTATAAGAAACAATATGTTTTTTCTTGAATTTTAAAAATTTCATACTTCTTTTTTTTTAAAAAAAATTCATATGGTTTTTATTATATAAAGTACGTTTTTAGTGTTTCCGTTATTAACAAAAAATAAATTCTGTTGATAAAATATGTATTAATCGAGAGTATTTATAATAAATTTAAATTTTTAAAGACCCATCTCTAGCGTCAATTTTTTTCCCTCTACCCTTTGTTCTGCTATTAGAGCTCTTCATCGCTCAGACAATCAGTAGTTGTCATGTGTTTGAAATCTATTTGCAAACTGGTTTTCACATAATTTCAGAACTCGGCTACTATCTCCTACTACTACTGTCATCTCCCACCACTGTTTATTCCTTGGATGTACAGTAGGACCCCTCATATGTTATACCGACAAACCTCTCATAAGTTATAATTCCACGAATCTCCCACCTAAAGTGTCTTAAGAAATTTGACACATGTGCATTATACCTTTCCAAGAGTACACATTATGTATTTAAACAAACCGCGTTCACTACTATAGAACTACGCATGCGCTTGTAACTGTAGTACGAGCAGCAAAAAAGGAGAAAATATAATACAGGAATTTAACCCTAATTTTTAATAAAAAGCGACCTCAAACGCTTTTTTTAATCGGTTCAAAATTTATAAAGGAATAAAAAATTCCAATACTATTTTTTTATCGAATGCCGGCGTCACTGTGAAAAGTTGAAATTAATGAAAGTAATAGGTAAGATACATGTATAAATTTTGCATTAATAGTATTCTATAAGCACAATTGATATATAAAAATATATTTATAAAATTTTTTTAGAGAGAGAGAAAACTATTGCAAATATGATATTTTAGAATGAATACGTAGACTAAAATCAAATGTTTATAAGAATACTTGTCAAATTATTTATGTTAATCAATTTTTAACATTAAAGCCGTGATTTAATCAATAAATTGTATTTGAATTTTTTATTTTATTTTCAATTTGGATCGATTAAAAAAAAAATACCCCTGTCGCAGCATCTGCATAACATAGCGAATTTCGAAATATTGGGCACCGGTGGATCTCATCTAAGACCTGTATCCATTTAAAATAATTCAGCTTTCTAAGAGTGAAAAGATTTTCAAAATCAGTTGAGTAGTTAATTTTTGGCGCTTTTTCGCATAAGGTGCTTGGCGCATATACCCATCTAAACTAGTTTAGCTTTCTAAGAGTAAAAGAATTTTCAAAATCGGCTAGGTAATTTATTTTTGGTATATTTGGGACTCAAGACCCCGAACGGACTTTGTACAGCATAGTGCTATCCACCTAAAATAAGTTAATTCTCTAGCAATGAGAAAATATTGAGAATCGGTTCGGTAGCTTATTTCTATCCTATATAATATAGGATATTTTATCTTTCTAACAGTAAAACTATTTTTAAAACCCGTTGTGTAGTTTTCTATGCCGCATTTGCATCCGCAGGACAGTTGTGGATCTCAGATAACATACTGTACTTATCTAAAATAAGTAGTTTACCTCTGCAATAGTGAAAAAATTTTCAAAATCGGTCAGTTATTTTATTTTTGACACTTCTGGGTCCCATGAACTTCGACGGACCTTACATAACGTAATCTATAACTATCTAAAATAGTTTAGCTCTCTAACAGCGAAAAAATTTTCAAAATCGGTCGGTTAGTTTATTCTTGGCGCTTAAAAGATCCCAGGACTCTGACCGACCTCATACAACATATAAGCTAAATCCATCTAAAATAGTTTACCTCTGTAATAGTGAAAAAATTTTCAAAATCAGTCGGTTATTGTATTTTTGACACTTTTAGATCCAATGGACCCTATCGGACCCTACATAAGGTAATCTATAGTTATCTAAAATAGTTTAGCTCTATAACAGTGAAAAAATTTTCAAAATCGGTCGGTTAGTTTATTGTTGATATTTTTGGGTCCCATGGACCTTGGCGGACCTTACATTACGTGTTCTATATCTATCTAAAATAGCTTAGCTGTTTGACAGGGAAAAAATTTTCAAAATCGGTCGCTTATTTTATTTTTGACACTTCTAGATCCAATGGAACTTAGCGGACCTTGCATGAGGTAATCTATAACTTTCTAAAATAGTTTAGCTCTCTAACAGTGAAAAAATTTTCAAAATCGGTCGGTTAATTTATTGTTGACATTTTTGGGTCCAATGGACCTTGGCGGACCTTACATTACGTAATCTATATCTGTCTAAAATATCTAAGATAGCTTAGATCTTTGACAGTGAAAAAATTTTCAAAATCGATCTAGTTCTTTAAAATTTTTTTCCTGGCATATACATAAACATTATTATTATGTTATCTTTCTATAATATTTAATAATATTATATCATGACATTACCTTCATTATCTTGTTCATTTAAAATTCAATAAAAAAATTAAAAAAATCTTCATTACACATGCTTAAAATATCTGATTAATTTTAATTTAAAAAAATGAGACAGAGATATGGTATTTATAATACATAGATTTTGAATAACTACCGTTTGTTTTACGTAAAAAAAATGAAATTTTTGTATATGTTATAAGCAACTGAGATAGAAATATAAATTACTTATTAGTTATTACAATGACAAAGAGAGCAAAATAAGGCAATACTGAAAATTACGATTTTCTCGAAAACTACTTAACATAGAAAGAAAATTATAAGAACATTTTCTTCATAATTTTTTTTTTTCCTTTTCAACGATGTAAAAATCGAACTGTCTTATGATAGGATCGAATGATAAAAAATGGCCAGAAAACCTACTTTTGGGCATCCGACGTGTCTGGCTAACAAACTTAGCCAAGCCAATTCAGAATCCAGTCCGCACACAAAATTTCATAAGCGTTAGACGTTTCGTTCGAGAGTTATCGTGGGAACACATATATATATATATATATATATATATATATATATATATATATATATATATATATATATATATATATATATATATATATATATATCCCGCTATCATTGTGACGTCCATAAATTGACCATTTTCTATCCATGTGAGGTCCGGCTATAATTTGACGTCCATATATGGACGTCAAATTACAATCCTTAATAAAATTTCTTCAAATAATATAACACCTCGCACTGATAGTGTAAACAACGACTTAAATATCCAACTATCGAATACTCTTTGCCGATTCTTGTTAAAATACTTTGAGTTTTTTTAGCAACGAAATTTTGGAAGCAAAATTGGACGTCTATTTGATAGAAAAGTAAAAGTTTCCGTATAATTTAGTTCAGTTAAATTCCGTCTTTCAAAGAGGCGCCACTAGTACCGTATATTTTATGTATATTTTTTGTACATTTCATGCGACGTTTGACGTCCGGTGTAAACTGAAATATTGTCAACACTGTATCTATAAAATATATACGTACTTAATATTTAATGCTGAAAAGTGATTCTACGTTAGGTAATAATTCGTTAAGTATTCAGTGTCTTTTAGATGTTGTTCATAACAATTCAAATTTATATCAAAAATGACCGGTAGATTATTTCCTATAGAATACGTAAGAATAAAATATTTTTACTTATAACGTAAAAGAACCTATACCGGAACACTATTTTTAAGTGTGTAATTAAACTGGCTTATAAAAACTGACAAATAAATTAAACACCCATTTTTTTTCTTAATAAGCATGAAAGAAAGTTTTTTTTAATCCAATGAATATGTTTTTAAAAAAATACAACCCAAAATTTTTTATTTATTAATGTTTTTCTTTTACAAAATGTCGATATCTATATCCAAACAGAGAAATATTAATGACACTAGAAGTTGGAAACCAATATACAAACAGACGTGTAATATGAGTAATATGACACATAGAGTGACATCTAGACGTCAAAGTAGGAAACACAGAATGGTTTAAGTATCAGACGTAAATAAAGGATCAGAATACCTACTGTATTCAACAAAAATTGTTTAATATGTATATACGATATATATTTTTTTAATTAAGTAAGGAAACATTAAATGCGAGGTGAATTTAAATTGAAAAATAATCATTCTATTAATAATAATTTTTGTTATCAGAGGTTCCTTTCAGAAATAACTTCATTAATATCAAAACTGTTCGGACATATGATCGCGTTCCTGTATAAAGGCTTTTACGTTATATAGAAATAAAAAACGTTGCTTGCTACTTGTGTGAATTGTATATCGCGCGTTTTCTGTCTCAACCTCGTATAAGGTTTTTTGACGGTTTTGAGTTAGAAAGTCATACATGTACATAATTCACTTCCCCATACGATGCACTAAGAAATATTGCAAAATAGTTATTTGCAAATGGAAAAATAATTATTCAATTTAATACAAAACTTGTACGACTTGAACTAAATTTAGTTTTCTGACAAAACATGGTATATGGTATATTAGTTTGTGTAATAGTTATTTGTGTATTAAGAGAGCAAAATGATGCATTGCCGCTCGATTGAGAATGTTGTGCAATGTCATTTTTAATTGATATTTTGCAATTATTTTGAAATTTAATAAAATTAATATTTCACTTGATTACGATAAAAATAATTAATAATTTTAGAATCTGTTTATTTGTTACCATAGAAAATTTAAACAACGCCTACCCCATTTGTAATTAAATATACGTTGAGCGAGCGACAAAGTATTACTTTTCCGCTTTAAAGCGCAAAGTAGTAATTTGTTGCTCGGCAACTAGAGTCTTCGGCAAATACACGTTTTGCGCTCTCTTCACAGAGCGCAAAAGTCTACTTTACACTAAGATTGTAGAAAAAATTATTATCAGCATACCCTACCCTACATTTTTATCAGCATACCCTCGTACTTGACCAAGATACAACTATCTGACACTAAAGTTCGCAGGTACTGTATACCACAAGTCCAATGGTACGTAGTGGTCAGTGCAAATTTAAGTGGAAGTACGTAAAATCGGAAGATCAGGAGCGTCGGTAAACTTTTATTTGAGGCGAGGGGCTGGTAAATATTATTTATTATATAAACAAGTATACCCTATTTCGGATACAATTGATCATGAGTGAAACTTAAAAAATTAAATAATTCTTATATTCAAAACAAATTAATGTTCTATTCTTTTCTAAAAATAAACTGCAATTTTAAAATTTACGTAAGTGCAATAATGAAAGAGATAAAGCCAAGAAAACGGAAATTATTTAAATTCATAAGTGATGAAGCATGGTTAAGTTTAACTGAAATGGACCATACATATTATATATAAATAAGTACAGTATGCTTCAAAAAGTGATCGGACACCTTAACGGGGGGTGCCTACACTTTTGACACGGCAGTGTACCACAACATTTAGTACAGTTAAAAGTGTGGGCACTCTCCCCCTGGGTGAGAGTGTTCGATCACTTTTTGACGCGTATTGTACTTATTTATATGTATATAATATGTAGTTGTTTATGTTGTTTATATAATAAATAATATTTACCAGCCCCTCAAATAAAAGTTTTCCGACGCTCCTGATCTTCCAATTTTACGTAGGTACTTCCCCTTAAATCTGCACCTACCACTACGTACCATTGGATTTGTGATGTACAGCACCTGCGAACTCTAGTGTCAGATAGTTGTATCTTGGTCTAATACGAGGGTATGCTGATAAAAATGTTACTATTTCAAAAAATAATTTTACAACAACTAGTATACAATATACATAGGAACTGCAATATAACATAGTGGCCGGTACAAAATAAGGGGAAGTACGTTATATCGAATGACCAGGGCCGTCAGTAAAATTTTTTTTAAGGGGGTACAGAAACATTATATGCGAACACATACGCATTTCATTATTGATATACACACGCGTATACTCTTACTTAAATGCATGTTTACAAGGAGTCACACGTCTTTAGCTAAATACATATGTACTAAAAAATCGACTTCACTATTGCTTAGCAATTGAAAAATAGACCAAACAGTGCAATTTAATAATAGCTTTAGAATATTCTATTCGGAAACTAGGAAAGATATCGGAAAACTAACTTTACTATGGGATTTGCCATTAAAGTAATAGTTGAATAGCGGAATTTGACAAAAGTTCTAGATCATTCTATTCGAAACCTAGAATAGATATCAAAAAATAAACTTTACCATTAGATAGGTCATCAAAGAAAATGCTAAATAACGGAATTTCAGAAATGTTCTCGAATATTCTATTCGGAAACTAAAAAAATATTCAGAAAGCGACTTCATCAGTAGATTGCACCTTGGCAAAAAATGTCAAATAGTGGGTGCTATACGAAAGTTTTAGTTATAAATTTACGCCAACGTATTCGATTGCAAAAAAAGTATAATATTTATATTTTCCTTAAATAAAGAATCTTAACTCTTGTTAAATTCCGCTATTTGATCTTTTATTTAATAATTAGATGAGCGATAAAATCGGTTTCTTGATATTTTTGCTAATTTTCGAATAGAACATTCTAGAATATTGTTCAATTTTTGTTATTTAGGCTTTCATTCGACGACAAATCCGATGGTGAAATAAGTTTTCCGATATTTTTACTAGTTCTCGAATAGAACATTCTAGAACATTGTTAAATTTTTGCTATTTAAGCTTTTATTTGATGACCAATTCGATAGTGAAATCAGTTTCCTAATATCTTTGCTAGTTCTCGAATAGAACATTCTAGAACATTGCTAAATTTTTGTTATTTATGCTTTTATTCGAAGACCAATTCGATGGTGGAGCTAGTCTTCCGATATCTTTTCTAGTTCTCGAATAGAACATTCTAGAACATTGCTAAATTTTTATTATTTATGGTTTTATTCGAAGACTAATTCGATGGTGAAGTTAGTTTCCCGATATTCTTGCTAGATTCCGAATAGAATCTTTGCTGAATTCTGCTGTTTAGTCCCTTCTTTGGTAGACTATCAAATGGTGAAGTCGGTTTTTCGACATCTTTGCTATTTTTGAATAGAATATTCTGGAACTTTTATCAAAATTTGTTATCTGGGCTTTTTCCATAACCAATCAAATCGTGAAATCGATGTGTATATGTACACATATTTGTTTACATATGCATATACACACGTGAAATAATATGTACGTGTATGTCTGTATATTGGTGTTGATATTATATTTATTTGTGCATAAGTACCTATGGCTATGTGTGAATGCTATACGTGTGTATGTGAGAAAATATGGGAATTTCTCAGACCCTCACATAAATTTGCTACGCCCCTGAATTGACGATTATGTATAACTTTACACAAATAAAATCTCACGTCTTCAAATCTGTGAGAGGGGTATCCCACCACTCGCTATATTATATTGGAGTACGTTATATTGGAGTTCCTATGTACCATGTTTTGTCAGAAAACTAAATTTAGTTCGAGTTTAAGCGTAGCAAATTTGAAAATTGCAGTTTCGAGAAAAACGCGTTTAAAATTTAAGTTACTGGTTAGGCTATCGGAATATGCAAAAAAAATCGAATTATTTTACAAACTCGTATATTGAAGAAAAAAGTGGACTGCAAACTCGTACTTACTAAAAACAACGATAGCTTGTAAAAGATATACGCTTATAAAAAAACAGTAGCACAGTCCCTAAATTTTACATTATCACGAAATGCCGGTACTTTAAGTGAATTTTTTATCAAACGCCTAAAATTTTTAGCCATATTACATAATGCAATAACCTATTAAATGCGGTAATAGCTAAAAATTAGTGATAAACCTGTTCGAGTAATTTAATAATTTAACTATCTCAATATATTCAAAAAACTAATAACATTAGTAAAATAATTATTACTTTTTCTTAAAAATCATTTCTAACAAATAAAATTTTTAAAAAAAGTTCGTTACAAACATTGTTACTGAAAAATTATTAAAAATCATTTAATTATATATATTTTCATTTATAAATATAATTCTCTGCTTCTTAAAATCTAATACTTAAAGTATGGATCAATAAATCATATGAAGGTAATTTTCGATTTCCTCATTTAACAATCGATCTCAGTAAAAAAAATGTTTTGTTTTTTAACGGTTATACTACACTGAACTGCAACATATATCAAAATAAAAAAATAAAAAAATTCAAAATAAAAGATTCAAAATAAAAAAAAAACGTATTAGAGTACCTATTAGTAACAAAAACCCACCTACTATTATAAACTTATACTATTTGCAAAAGAGAACCCGAATGAATCTGATTTAAATCCGGCAACACCGCCGGACGTCAGTCTGTGCATTATGTGAATATAAATATTCGTTTCGGAGGTAAAAATGTTGTCAATATAAAATATAAAAATATACTGTGGACGTCATATGGCAGTAAGGTGAAAAGATGTCACAATGATAGTGAGATGAAAGTTTTCCATCTGAAGTCAACCAAAACAAAAATATACCTCATGTTATCTGTGTTGAAAGACGGAGTATACAAACGTTAAATATTCAATATACGGCTCCCTTTAAGGAGACGTCTAATTGATGTATTATGAAAAGACGTCAAAATGATACCGGGATGTAAATATATATATATGTATATATATATATATATATATATATATATATATATATATATATATATATATATATACATCCCGGTATCATTTTGACGTCCTTTCATAATACATCAATTTGACGTCTCCTTAAAGGGAGCCGTATATTGAATATTTAACGTTTGTATACTCCGCCTTTCAACACAGATAACATGTGGTACATTTTTGTTTTGGTTGACTTCAGATGGAAAACTTTCATCTCACTATCATTGTGACATCTTTTCACCTTACTGCCATATGACGTCCACAGTATATTTTTATATTTTATATTGACAACATTTTTACGTCCGAAACGAATATTTATATTCACATAATGCACAGACTGACGTCCGGCGGTGTTGCCGGATTTAAATCAGATTCATTCGGGTTCTCTTTTGCAAATAGTATAAGTATATAATAGTAGGTGGGTTTTTGTTACTAATAGGTACTCTAATACGTTTTTTTTTTATTTTGATATATGTTGCAGTTCAGTGTAGTATAACCGTTAAAAAACAAAACATTTTTTTTACTGAGATCGATTGTTAAATGAGGAAATCGAAAATTACCTTCATATGATTTATTGATCCATACTTTAAGAATTAGATTTTAAGAAGCAGAGAATTATATTTATAAATGAAAATATATATAATTAAATGATTTTTAATAATTTTTCAGTAACAATGTAACGAACTTTTTTTAAAAATTTTATTTGTTAGAAATGATTTTTAAGAAAAAGAAATAATTATTTTACTAATGTTATTAGTTTTTTGAATATATTGAGATAGTTAAATTATTAAATTACTCGAACAGGTTTATCACTAATTTTTAGCTATTACCGCATTTAATAGGTTATTGCATTATGTAATATGGCTAAAAATTTTAGGCGTTTGATAAAAAATTCACTTAAAGTACCGGCATTTCGTGATAATGTAAAATTTAGGGACTGTGCTACTGTTTTTTTATAAGCGTATATTTTTTACAAGCTATCGTTGTTTTTAGTAAGTACGAGTTTGCAGTCCACTTTTTTCTTCAATATACGAGTTTGTAAAATAATTCGATTTTTTTTGCATATTCCGATAGCCTAACCAGTAACTTAAATTTTAAACGCGTTTTTCTCGAAACTGCAATTTTCAAATTTGCTACGCTTAAACTCGAAATAAATTTAGTTTTCTGACAAAACATGGTACATAGAAACTCCAGTATAATATAGCGAGTGGTGGGGTACCCCTCTCACAGATTTGAAGACGTGAGATTTTATTTGTGTAAATTTATACATAATCGTCAATTCAGGGGCGTAGCAAATTTATGTGAGGGTCTGAGAAGTTCCCATATTTTCTCACATACACACGTATAGCATTCACACAGAGCCATAGGTACTTATGCACAAATAAATATAATATCAACACCAACAAACAATTACACCAATATACAGACATACACGTACATATTATTTCACGTGTGTATATGCATATGTAAACAAATATGTGTACATATACACATCGATTTCACGATTTGATTGGTTATGGAAAAAGCCCAGATAACAAATTTTGATAAAAGTTCCAGAATATTCTATTCGAAAAATAGCAAAGATGTCGAAAAACCGACTTCACCATTTGATAGTCTACCAAAGAAGGGACTAAACAGCAGAATTCAGCAAAGATTCTATTCGGAATCTAGCAAGAATATCGGGAAACTAACTTCACCATCGAATTGGTCTTCGAATAAAACCATAAATAATAAAAATTTAGCAATGTTCTAGAATGTTCTATTCGAGAACTAGCAAAGATATCGGAAGACTAGCTCCACCATCGAATTGGTCTTCGAATAAAAGCATAAATAACAAAAATTTAGCAATGTTCTAGAATGTTCTATTCGAGAACTAGCAAAGATATTAGGAAACTGATTTCACTATCGAATTGGTCATCAAATAAAAGCTTAAATAGCAAAAATTTAACAATGTTCTAGAATGTTCTATTCGAGAACTAGTAAAAATATCGGAAAACTTATTTCACCATCGGATTTGTCGTCGAATGAAAGCCTAAATAACAAAAATTGAACAATATTCTAGAATGTTCTATTCGAGAATTAGCAAAAATATCAAGAAACCGATTTTATCGCTCATCTAATTATTAAATAGAAGATCAAATAGCGGAATTTAACAAGAGTTAAGATTCTTTATTTAAGGAAAATATAAATATTATACTTTTTTTGCAATCGAATACGTTGGCGTAAATTTATAACTAAAACTTTCGTATAGCACCCACTATTTGACATTTTTTGCCAAGGTGCAATCTACTGATGAAGTCGCTTTCTGAATATTTTTTTAGTTTCCGAATAGAATATTCGAGAACATTTCTGAAATTCCGTTATTTAGCATTTTCTTTGATGACCTATCTAATGGTAAAGTTTATTTTTATTGATATCTATTCTAGGTTTCGAATAGAATGATCTAGAACTTTTGTCAAATTCCGCTATTCAACTATTACTTTAATGGCAAATCCCATAGTAAAGTTAGTTTTCCGATATCTTTCCTAGTTTCCGAATAGAATATTCTAAAGCTATTATTAAATTGCACTGTTTGGTCTATTTTTCAATTGCTAAGCAATAGTGAAGTCGATTTTTTAGTACATATGTATTTAGCTAAAGACGTGTGACTGTCCTTGTAAACATGCATTTAAGTAAGAGTATACGCGTGTGTATATCAATAATGAAATGCGTATGTGTTCGCATATAATGTTTCTGTACCCCCTTAAAAAAAATTTTACTGACGGCCCTGGTCATTCGATATAACGTACTTCCCCTTATTTTGTACCGGCCACTATGTTATATTGCAGTTCCTATGTATATTGTATACTAGTTGTTGTAAAATTATTTTTTGAAATAGTAACATTTTTATCAGCATACCCTCGTATTAGACCAAGATACAACTATCTGACACTAGAGTTCGCAGGTGCTGTACATCACAAATCCAATGGTACGTAGTGGTAGGTGCAGATTTAAGGGGAAGTACCTACGTAAAATTGGAAGATCAGGAGCGTCGGAAAACTTTTATTTGAGGGGCTGGTAAATATTATTTATTATATAAACAACATAAACAACTACATATTATATACATATAAATAAGTACAGTACGCGTCAAAAAGTGATCGAACACTCTCACCCAGGGGGAGAGTGCCCACACTTTTAACTGTACTAAATGTTGTGGTACACTGCCGTGTCAAAAGTGTAGGCACCCCCGTTAAGGTGTCCGATCACTTTTTGAAGCATACTGTACTTATTTATATATAATGTGTATGGTCCATTTAAGTTAAACTTAACCATGCTTCATCACTTATGAATTTAAATAATTTCCGTTTTCTTGGCTTTATCTCTTTCATTATTGCACTTACACTTTAAAATTGCAGTTTGTTTTTAGAAAAGAATAGAACATTAATTTGTTTTGAATATAAGAATTATTTAATTTTTTAAGTTTCACTCATGATCAATTGTATCTGAAATAGGGTATACTTGTTTATATAATAAATAATATTTACCAGCCCCTCGCCTCAAATAAAAGTTTACCGACGCTCCTGATCTTCCGATTTTACGTACTTCCACTTAAATTTGCACTGACCACTACGTACCATTGGACTTGTGGTATACAGTACCTGCGAACTTTAGTGTCAGATAGTTGTATCTTGGTCAAGTACGAGGGTATGCTGATAAAAATGTAGGGTAGGGTATGCTGATAATAATTTTTTCTACAATCTTAGTGTAAAGTAGACTTTTACGCTCTGTGAAGAGAGCGCAAAACGTGTATTTGCCAAAGACTCTAGCTGCCGAGCAACAAATTACTACTTTGCGCTTTAAAGCGGAAAAGTAATACTTTGTCGCTCGCTCAACGTATATTTAATTACAAATGGGGTAAGCGTTGTTTAAATTTTCTATGGTAACAAATAAACAGATTCTAAAATTATTAATTATTTTTATCGTAATCAAGTGAAATATTAATTTTATTAAATTTCAAAATAATTGCAAAATATCAATTAAAAATGACATTGCACAACATTCTCAATCGAGCGGCAATGCATCATTTTGCTCTCTTAATACACAAATAACTATTACACAAACTAATATACCATATACCATGTTTTGTCAGAAAACTAAATTTAGTTCAAGTCGTACAAGTTTTGTATTAAATTGAATAATTATTTTTCCATTTGCAAATAACTATTTTGCAATATTTCTTAGTGCATCGTATGGGGAAGTGAATTATGTACATGTATGACTTTCTAACTCAAAACCGTCAAAAAACCTTATACGAGGTTGAGACAGAAAACGCGCAATATACAATTGACACAAGTAGCAAGCAACGTTTTTTATTTCTATATAACGTAAAAGCCTTTATACAGGAACGCGAATATGTCCGAACAGTTTTGATATTAATGAAGTTATTTCTGAAAGGAACCTCTGATAACAAAAATTATTATTAATAGAATGATTATTTTTCAATTTAAAGTCACCTCGCATTTAATGTTTCCTTACTTAATTAAAAAAATACATATCGTATATACATATTAAACAATTTTTGTTGAATACAGTAGGTATTCTGATCCTTTATTTACGTCTGATACTTAAACCATTCTGTGTTTCCTACTTTGACGTCTAGATGTCACTCTATGTGTCATATTACTCATATTACACGTCTGTTTGTATATTGGTTTCCAACTTCTAGTGTCATTAATATTTCTCTGTTTGGATATAGATATCGACATTTTGTAAAAGAAAAACATTAATAAATAAAAAATTTTGGGTTGTATTTTTTTAAAAACATATTCATTGGATTAAGAAAAACTTTCTTTCATGCTTATTAAGAGAAAAAATGGGTGTTTAATTTATTTGTCAATTTTTACAAGCCAGTTTAATTACACACTTAAAAATAGTGTTCCGGTATAGGGGCTTTTACGTTATAAGTAAAAATATTTTATTCTTACGTATTCTATAGGAAATAATCTACCGGTCATTTTTGATATAAATTTGAATTCTTATGAACAACATCTAAAAGACACTGAATACTTAACGAATTATTACCTAACGTAGAATCACTTTTCAGCATTAAATATTAAGTACGTATATATTTTATAGATACAGTGTTGACAATATTTCAGTTTACACCGGACGTCAAACGTCGCATGAAATGTACAAAAAATATACATAAAATATACGGTACTAGTGGCGCCTCTTTGAAAGACGGAATTTAACTGAACTAAATTATACGGAAACTTTTACTTTTCTATCAAATAGACGTCCAATTTTGCTTCCAAAATTTCGTTGCTAAAAAAACCCAAAGTATTTTAACAAGAATCGGCAAAGAGTATTCGATAGTTGGATATTTAAGTCGTTGTTTACACTATCAGTGCGAGGTGTTATATTATTTGAAGAAATTTTATTAAAGATTGTAATTTGACGTCCATATATGGACGTCAAATTATAGCCGGACGTCACATGGATAGAAAATGGTCAATTTATGGACGTCACAATGATAGCGGGATATATATATATATATATATATATATATATATATATATATATATATATATATATATATATATATATATATATATATATATATATATATATATATATATATATATATATATATATATATATATATATATATATATATATATATATATATATATAAATTTTAGTGGATATCATTTTCGTATTCTAGGGACCTCAAAACAGATTTCTGCCATAGTCCCGGACTCAGATTGCGTCATGAGACCTACTGTAATAGCTGAATTTCGAGTTTTCGAAATTCGCTAAAAACTAGTCACTAAAACGCTCGTTGTTACTTTTTCAATTTCTAAGCATCTTTTTAAGGGTAAGTTCCTCGCCTATAACTTATGAGAGGTTCAAAATGTGAGAGGTTTATAACTTATGAGGGGTTCTATGTAGTTAGAAATTAGTACATATAAAACATCTAGTTAGTTTAATTTATATTTTGTTTGAAAAACGAGCAATTTATTAAACTCGAAAAAAATTGTTACGATTAAAAAAATAAAGTGATATTTTTGCTAACTAAAATTTTTGTTTTATTATTTACAAGATTAGTTTGACTATACCAGGTGTCCCATTTGGATGTATACATACGATTTACATGTTAATTTTTAACATTGGATTCCCATAAGGAAAAAGTTATGTCACAAGAGTGCTTTGAGCAAACTAATAGCCCAAGAGCCCACGACGGCCAGACCTTCGTTATTTTATAAAAGCTGAAAATTTCTCTGTGCATGTCCCTTATACCCGTAAGAACGACCAGCGACTATAGAGTTTGGGTTGTGGTTACTTGGGAAGATAACAGGTAGTAAAGGTGTATAAAATAGTAGCTTAATTTCGTTAAAGTATAAAGCTCGTTTTTTTATATTTTCTTCGGGATAACTTTAGAAATCTCGACATCCATTGCCGGACACTTATGACGGTTGCTACCCCCTGCCAGACACCCCTAAACTTTAATAAATTATGATTGTACTTTCGTTATAGTATAAAAGCTAAATTTTATATATGTTACATGGGGACCTATAAAAAAATGGTACCTCAATAGCCGGACAGTTTTAATGGTTTCTACATCTTGCCAGACACATTGAAAGTCCGCAGTAGGTGCGAGCGCGAATGCTTAGTCAATTACGATCTTTTAAGATATCTAATAAAAAATAATTTTATTATGTTCATAGCCATGTTATATAAAGTAAAAAATGTTATTTTAATATGATAAAATACAAAAAAATTCGCCAAGTGTGTGCCGGACACGCATTATCAAAGTTACGTGGTCAATAGCTAATTTTTCACAATTTTTAGGATCAAATGTAGGAAAATTAATAGTACGTATCGACGGCTTACTGCTAGAACCACGTATGCCAATTTTTTACTGTTTTGAGATAATTAGATATAAATGTTCAGAATCATCTTATACTGATCATAGGCTAATAAAAATTTCATTTTATTTATCAGAATGAAAGTTTTTTTAAAAATGTCACACTAGTGGTCCCCCTTAAATAAAAATCTTAACGTGATGGAACTTTTTTCCTATTTTTTACATTTACTATCCCAAAATTTATCAGAAAGTGATTAACCTTGATGAGAAAATCTGATGTTGGTCTGTGTTCTTACAATTAAAAATTTTACAAATTTTTTAAATCTATTTTTTATGGTGTACATAAATATCCAAACTACCTGTTTAAAAATTCTATAGATAATAAATTATTTTATGGCATTATGATTTTGCTATACAAACTTGCATACATACATCATATGAGTACAAACACAAACAATATGCACATAACATACAAATTAATATGGAAAGAGATGGTAATTATTGTTAATATTTATATGTACCATAATTTGCTAAATTAATACATTTAATGCCACCTAGCAAAATAAAATGGAACTTTACGTGATTGTACTACATATTATAATATACAAAGACAAGGACAAAACATTGAAAAATTGGCATACGTGGTTCTAGCAGTAAGCCGTCGATACGTACTATTAATTTTCCTACATTTGATCCTAAAAATTGTGAAAAGTTAGCTGACCACGTAACTTTGATAATGCGTGTCCGGTACGCACTTGGCGAATTTTTTTGTATTTTATATTAAAATAACATTTTTTACTTTATATAACATGGCTATGAACGTAATAAAATTATTTTTTATTAGATATCTTAAAAGATCGTAACTGACTAAGCATTCGCGCTCGCACCTACTGCGGACTTTCAATGTGTCTGGCAAGATGTAGAAACCATTAAAACTGTCCGGCTATTGAGGTACCATTTTTTTATAGGTCCCCATGTAACATATATAAAATTTAGCTTTTATACTATAACGAAAGTACAATCATAATTTATTAAAGTTTAGGGGTGTCTGGCAGGGGGTAGCAACCGTCATAAGTGTCCGGCAATGGATGACGAGGTTTCTAAAGTTATCCCGAAGAAAATATAAAAAAAACGAGCTTTATACTTTAACGAAATTAAGCTACTATTTTATACACCTTTACTACCTGTTATCTGCCCAAGTAACCACAACCCAAGCTCTATAGTCGCTGGTCGTTCTTACGGGTATAAGGGACATGCACAGAGAAATTTTCAGCTTTTATAAAATAACGAAGGTCTGGCCGTCGTGGGCTCTTGCTCTATAATAATACTAATTTAATATTATAACTACTGTTACTATAGCTTTAACAATAATAACGCAGTAAAATAAAGAAATGAATGTCGCAATTTTCAAGCAATTCACATTTTTACATAATAAATATTTGTGTCATCTGCTGTAAATTCAATAAGGCATTTTTTTATTTTCTTGAAAATAAATATTAAAATAATAATACCCCTGTCGCAGCATCTGCATAACATAGCGAATTTCCAAATATTGGACACTGGCGGATCTCATTTAAGACCTGTACCCATTTAAAATAATTCAGCTTTCTAAGAGTGAAAAGATTTTCAAAATCAGTTGAGTAGTTCATTTTTGGCGCTTTTCCGCATAAGGCGCTTAGCGCATATGGTGAAAAAATTTTCAAAATCAATTGGGTAGTTCATTTTTATAACCATCTAAAATAGTTTAGCTTTCTAAGACTAAAATTTTTTCAATTTCGGTTGGGTAATTTATTTTTGGTATTTTTGGGACCCAAGACCCCAAACGGACTTTGTACAGCATAGTGCTATCCACCTAAAATAACTTAGTTCTCTAGCAATGAGAAAATTTTGAGAATCAGTTCGGTAGCTTATTATATATATATATATATATATATATATATATATATATATATATATATATATATATATATATATATATATATATATATATAGGGTGGGCCTATCTATGCGTCTAAATATCTCGCTAGAGGCACCAGCTATCAAAAAACGACCTTTACAAAAGTTGTTAGGTACGAAGGGGGACATTAAATGGTTACCTTAAATTTAACCTTGATGTTCATTCTCAAGGTCATTTTGAGGTCAAGTCGTATTTTTCAAATGGAAAGCCTTATTTTTTTATTTCGGATTCTGAAAGAGCGTGAAATTTCACATCGAAAATGCTATAAACGAATCTTTTATTATTGACCTTAACAGGTGTAACGACCACCAAAAAACAATAAAAAATTAGATTTTAAAGGATAAACCTAACTTTAAAGTATCGGCATCCTTTGGAGACGTAAAATAGGAGCTTCTGTTCGTTTTTAATGACCTATGAAGGTCATTCTAAGGTCAAAATCCAGAAAAAAATGACACTAAAAAATTATGAAAAATTAATTTTTCATAACTAATAAATTTCATAACTAAAAAATAAAAAATTAAAGGTCAATAAAAAAAATTCGTTCATAGCATTTTCGACGTGAAATTTCACGCTCGTTCAGAATCCGAAATAAAAATTAGGTCTTTCCATTTGAGAAATACAACTTGACCTCAAAATAACCTTGAGAATGAAGGTCAAGGTCAAATTTAACGTAACCGTTTAATATCCCCCTTCGTACCTAACAACTTTTGTAAAGGTTATTTTTTGATCGGGGGCGCCTCTGGCGAGATATTTAGATGCATAGATTAAAATGGCCCACCCTGTATATACATACATACATATATATATATATATATATATATATATATATATATATATATATATATATATATATATATATATATATATATATATATTAATGAGGTCCACCGGGACTTTGCAGACTTTGGGAAACACCAGAAATAAGCTACCGAACTGATATTTTATCTTTCTAACAGTAAAAGTATTTTTAAAACCCGTTGCGTAGTTTTGCATCCGCAGGACAGTTGTGGATCTCAGATAACATAGCCTGTACTTATCTAAAAGAGTTTACCTCTGCAATAGTGAAAAAATTTTCAAAATTAGTCAGTTATTTTATTTTTGACACTTCTGGGTCCCATGGACTCTGTCGGATCTTACATAACGTAATCTATATCTATCTAAAATAGTCTAGCTATCTAAGAGTGAAAAACTTTTCAAAATCGGTCGGTTAGTTTATTTTTGGCGCTTTAAAGATCCCAGGACTCTGGCCGACCTCATACAACATATAAGCTATATCCATCTAAAATAGTTGACCTCTGTTGTAATAGTGAAAAAATTTTCAAAATCGGTTGGTTATTGTATTTTTGACACTTTTAGATCCAATGGACCCTAGCGGACGTTACATAAGGTAATCTATATCTATCTAAAATAGTTTAGCTCTCTAACAGTGAAAAAATTTTCAAAATCGGTCGGTTAGTTTAATTTTGACACTTTTGGGTCCTATGGATTTTTGACACTATTGGGTCCTTTTGGGTCCTAGTAGATCTAAGGTAATTTATATCAATCTAAAATAGTTTAGCTCTCTACCAGTGAAAAAATGTTCAAAATCGGTCAGTTAGTTTATTTTGCGCTTTTAAGATCCCAGGACCCTGGCCGACCTTACATTACATAATCCATATCTATCTAAAATAACTTAGCTCTTTAACAGCGAAAAAAATTTTCAAAACTGGTCGGCTAGTTTATCTTTTACAATTATGGGAGCAGTGGACCCTGGCGGGTCATATAACTTACGGCAGTCCGTGAGGGTCTTGCGGACAACATATAAGCTATATCCATCTAAGATTGTTTACCTCTGTAACAGTGAAAAAATTTTCAAAATCGGTCACTTATTTCATTTTTGACACTTTTGGATCCCATGGACCCTGGCGGATCTTACATAACGTAATCTATATCTATCTAAAATAGTTTACTTCTGTAACAGTGAAAAAATTTTCAAAATCGGTCGGTTATTTTATTTTTGACACTTTTAGATCCAATGAACCTTAGTGGACCTTGCATAAGGTAATCTATATCTATCTAAAATGGTTTAGCTCTCTAACAGTGAAAAAATTTTCAAAATCGGTCGGTTAGTGTATTTTTGACACTTTTGGGTCCCATGGACCTTGGCGGACCTTACATTACATAATCTATATCTATCTAAAATAACTTAGCTCTTTGACAGTGAAAAAATTTTCAAAACTGATCGGCTAGTTTATTTTTTACAATTATGGGATCAGTGGATCCTGGCGGGTCATATAACTTATGGCAGTCCGTGAGGGTCTTGCGGACATCATTTAATAATTTAAATAATTCAAATACTTTAGCTTACTAACGGTGAAAAAAATTTCAAAATCGACTGAGTAGTTAATTTTTGGCATTTTTAGGTCCCCAACAGCTTGAAAGATCTCATATAAGATACCTTAAATCCATTTAAAATTGTTTAGCTTTCTAACACTAATGATTAATAGTGAAAAAATTTTCAAAATCGATCCAGTTCTTTAATTTTTTTTTCCTGGCATAGTGGCATACAAACATAATTATTATGTCGTCCCTCCAATTCTACAGTGGGATATTTTCAAAAATGGCCATATTGAGTTATTGACACTGTCGTATTCCATTTTTCGAGTACTTTAAAATGCTGTACTGAAGAATGTTGTCCGTTTGATATTTATAAAGTTATGCCAGAAAAACCAGTGTTCAACGAAGTACTATTGTCCATATTTCTAAGTCGAACACTGAGATATTGACCATATCTCAATGTTCGATTGGAGAAAATGATATTACATATTTTTATTTGGTATTACGTTGAGATATTTACACGATGTTGTTATGTAATACAACAAAGTTTTTTGAACTTGTAGAACATAAATGAAGAATATTTCATTAAAATTGGTAAATTAACAAATTTTATTTTAGCATTAAGCAATATTTTTAAGAAACCAGTTTATAACCAAACGGTAATTTAAAAATAATGCGAAAATTAAGAAAATGTTAAATTTAGCCCTAGTTTAGCCAAATCAGACTACCAAGCGGATACCTCAGTTTTTATGAAATTTTAATAATAAGTAAATTTAAGAATGAGTCGTAAGATTATAATAGTAACAGTGACTAATAATTTAGTATTAGTAACTAATAACTTATATTGTTAAATTAGGATTATTTTTTTGTTTATTTAAATTTCTGTATCGAAGTTGTTGATATAAGTTAGAAGAACCTTGGGTTATTTTCTTATAAATTAATATTTTGGGTGCATACTAGTTCGCTCCCGCGGTCAAATTTTAATCTCATCTTGAAAAAGGGTAATAGGTTAGTTCGCTCCCGGGATGTATACTAGTTCGCTCCCGCGGTCAAATTTTAATATTATCTTGAAAAAGGGTCGTAGGTTAGTTCACAACTCGTTATCTACTGACAGGTAAAATTAATTACCTAAATGACAATTAAATAACTTAACAATTAAAATTTTATTTGTTTAAAATTGGAATTTTTAAAAGAGTCCAAAATTACAGTTAATAATGGACATTTAGTGTGTTGTGTTTTATTTACGTTAGTTCAGATTTTATTTGATTTGATGCACCAAAATCAGTAGCATATGGTAGGATTTAAAAAAAATAATAGGAATTAATTGTAGATAATTTTACTTTGTGAAAATCCGTAATGAATATGGTGAATATCAAAATTTAATTCCGACAATTATCTAGATATATTATTCAATCTTACATTTATAATTATTCAAGTTAAATTTAAAAATCTTTGGTAATATTCATTATTTAATCTCCCCGCCCACTATTTGCTATCTACCTAAAACTCGTTCAACATCAAATTCGTAATTTGTTACTTGTTTCGGGTACACGTGTATTTGTTTCTTTTCGTTATTCAAAATTTCGTTATTGAAACAAAATGTAATAAGTAGATTCGACTTTGTAAAATGTATGACATGTAAATTTACACCAAATTTATAATGTATTTGATATTAAATTATAAAACATAAATAAAAACATTCTCATTTTGTTGTTCAATTTGTGTATATAGTTACGAGAGCGAACTAGTATACTACCCTTCAGGGTTTTCTGACCGCGGGAGCGAACTAGTATATGGTCACGGGAGCGAACTAGTATACGACCCTTCGGGGTTTTCTGACCGCGGGAGCGAACTAGTGTGCGCCGAATATTTTTTGTAAATTTTTAAAATGTAACACTGGGATATTTACAATAAAATTACAATAAAATTGCTATAATTATTCAAAGGTTCGAATTTATTTTCCTAAAACTAGTAACGACAGTAGAAAATATAATTTTGGTCTTTATAAAAGCGTTAAAATAGTTAAAAATTAATTTAAGTAGAAGTTGTTATAAATTGAAAAAACTCGAAAACTTTAATCCTGTTTTTCTCAATAGTGCTATTTTGACAATATCTCACTGTTGAATTGGAGGGACGATGTTATCTTTCTATAATATTTAATAATATTATATCATGATATTACGGTCATTATCTTGTTTATTTAAAATTCAATAAAAGAAAAAAATCTTCATTGCATATGCTTAAAATATTTGGTTAATTTTAATTTAAAAAATGAGACACGGATATGGTATTATAATACATAGATTTTGAATAACTACCATTTGTTTCACGTAAAAAAAATGAAATTTTTTCTATATCTTATAAGGAATTGAGACATAAATATAAATTACTTATTACAATAACAAAGAGAGCAAATGTGAAAAATTACAATTTTCTCGAAAAATACATAACATAGAAAGAAAATTATAAGAACATTTTCTTCATAATTTTTTTTTTCCTTTTCAATGATGTAAAAATCGAACTGTCTTATGATAGGATCGAATGATAAAAATTGGCCAGAAAACCTACTTCTGGGCATCCGACGTGTCTGGCTAACGAACTTGGCCGAACCAAACCAGATTCCAATTCACACATATATAAATTTTAGTGAATATCATTATCGTATTCTAGGGACCTCAAAACATATTTCTGTTATCGTCTCGGCCTCAGGTTGCGTCATGAGAACGGCCGTAATAGCGTAATTCCAGTTTTGGAAATTCGCTAAAAAATACCAAAAAAATATTCTGTTGAAGAAGTAGTGTAGATAATTTGGTGGAAAAAAATTATTTTATAAAAGAAAATTACCAAAAATAGGAATATGCTTATCCAAAGCACTCTTGTGACATAACCTTTTCCTTATGGGAATCCAATGTTAAAAATTAACATGTAAATCGTATGTATACATCCGGCCGGGAGACCCAGTATAATTATTCTAGTAATTCGTTCTAAGTGCGCTGATTTTAAGTACAATAACAAAAAAAAGAACCATATTTGGTCTCTTGGTTTATGTCCACCGAAAACTGAATGAGCTAAGTACCTTATATGCATAACATCACATACAAAGTATCAGTTTTTTAATGGAATCAAAGCATGAATTGTAAAAAATAAGTCATTCTATAGTCCTTTAATATTAAAGAAAAAAAAATCTCTCGTTTTACCTGGGACAGAACTGTGGCTGATAACTGATTTAAATCACCAACTAAAACCAATGTATCAATACCAAGCATTAATGGAATTAGTGTAGCAGCTTCAATACACTGAGAAGCTTCATCAATAATGCAACAAGTAAATCTGAATTTTTTAGTCACACTAAAAAAATAAAAATAAATAATAATAATAATAATAAAGAATGAATTTTTAATTTTTTTTATCGTTTGTAAATTACTTACTTTTTTGATAAACGTTCCAATTGACTATTAAAACAGCTACCTAATGTTGAAAAAACAACATCGGCTTTTTCAATAAATAAATCGTCATCATCATATCTTCGCTTTTGGGCTACAAAGTAAATATTGAAATATAATGTATCAAAATTTATAGTAGAATGAACGGAAAACGTAAAAAAGAAGTGTGTATGTGTATTTAGACGTAAAAGTATTTACAGGCTCAAGCAAAAAAATCTTTCTGATACTAGTATAATACCACTAAATTAGAACTTTGTTAATATTAGGATTGAGGTTGTATTCTTACATGGTTCTGATCTTTAAAAAATTTTTCTAGATCCCAACTTAAGCTATCTGGTGATATATGAACAATTTACTACCAGTAGGCTAAATATTAAACCACGCCTCCATTTAATTTACCAATATTATTGATTTATTATTCAAAAAAATGTAAGAAATATAATTCTGTTTCACACTCTAAAATGTTTCCTATGATAATAATAAGTGTGTAAATGTGGGTAACTGGTGTACTATATGGAACTTTCTATCTCTTTAATTATACAAAAGTGTAATGCGTTGCTAAATGAACTTCTTTTCTTTGACTGGTATACTCACACAATTTGCTGTGTAAATTAAATCTCAAAAACATACAAAAATAGTGAATTTTAAGATAGTTATACAATAATCGAAACAATTATGTATATTCATGAAAGCAAGCGTTTGCAAGCAGCTTGCAGTAGTCTCATGCTTGACATTTATTGGTGACGTTTTAAAACATCTTATTGATAATACAGTTTATTGAAAAATAGTTTTATAAAGTCAAGCAAAAGAAGTATGACAAAGTTGGCCATAAACCTTCATTATTTAAGAATGCTTCATGGTTTCATAGCATTCGTAATACTTTTTTTCCTTGGCTTCGGAAAACTATTTTTTTAATAAACTGTATTATCGATTATATAAGGCTGCTTGCAAGCTCTCGTTTTTATGTATATACCAAATGGCACAGCACCAATTTACTTTTCATAAGTAGGTAAAATACCACTAAAATTTTAACGAGATTCCATGTACTTTTCCCTTGTAATTAGTAGTTTTTTCATAATTATAAGTACGTTTATCTACATATAATATTTACGTTTAGGTTAAAATTCGAGAAAACTAAGAATTTCATTCAAATTTTTATTAGTGTTAATACTTATTCGATGAATAAAAAAATAGTCTAATAATCAAAAATCTTTTTCTCATTCTATAAAAAAATGTATTGTTATGTAATTTCTATTTTAATATTTTGCTTTTTTAGGGTTCCGTAAAAAAAAAAAATTAAAAACGGAACCCTTATAGTGAGACTTCAATGTCCGTTTGTTCGTATGTTACAGCCATTTTTCTCAGTAACCATTACTACCAGTGAATTGAAATTTGGTATACTGATAAAAGTCGTTTGTCTATATCTATTCTAGGTGAAATAATTTTAGAAATTTTTTTATTTTTATTCGAAAAGGGATTAGAAATTTAAAAGTGCGATATCAAGGTCAAGTAGGATATCATTTGAAAGAGCTTTCTTTAAACATTTAAAACTACTTTTTTTTAAAAATTTTAAGTTGCGTTGGTTCTTGAGTTATGACTAAAAAGGTATGAAAAAATACCGCCTCCCCTTATCACTGAAGTTTCCGAACCGAAAAATTTGAAAAAATTCATACAAATAGGAGATTCCATATATTATATTACAGGAAAAATAAAACGAACTTCCAAATGTCTATAGTTTTTGGAGAAAATGAAAAAACTTTGGCTGGAGTTCCAAAAACCGTATACCTGCGATTAAGCTGAAATTTTGTTTACATAATCTTTTTGGCTTAGGAAGTTACTCTCTAAGCGAATTTTTGACGAGACGGACTGGAAGTTGCATATCTGAGGTTCCAAAGTAGAAAAAATTAGTATAAGGGATACAGACAGATATATTATTAGATGCCTACAATTGAACTGAAACTTCATTTATATACTCTTTTTGGCCTAAGAAACCACTTTCTAATTTTTGGAAATACGGACCGGAAGTGTATTTTTTAATCCGTTTAAGGGTCCGTCCACACGTTCAAGCTTTACCACCGACTTACTTGCGCAAACCAGGTTTGTGCAAGTGAATCGGTGGTAAAGCTTGAGCCGTGTGGACAGACCTTAATACAGCCGACGCTGAAAGAAGGTTTCCGTTACCATGATAATAAACTAAAGGCAGATTCCTATAGAATGTTATGAGTATAAAATTGGAACAATAAATTTTTTTTATATTCTGCTTAGTTTTCGAGATAATGTGTGTCAGATTTCTAGAACTTACAATAGGGATGGGAAAATGTATTGTATAGTATATATACACATATTTATATAGTATCAATTTTTATGAATATAACTATCATTCATGTACAGACTGTATAATATAGAATATAGATATAACATAGATATTATAAGGAGCCTTCGGTGCGTGAGCCAGACTCGCACTTACCGAACTTGTTTTTTATATATTTTAAAATTTTATAAACATAATAATTGCAGACAGTCAAGTTTTTTTTGCTTGCGTTTACAACACACTGTGTATAACTTAATGAGAGGATCTACTTTATGATGTTCAGAAAAGTTTCAGTTCACTCAAAATAGTTCAGTAGCAATTAAAAAATTGGAAAAATTAGCGTATATACAGAAAACTTATGCTGGACGCTTTTAAAAAAAGTTTTGAATAGAGATGTCCTGGCTCACACAGGACACTTGACTAACTTGTTTGAATAGTCAATTATTTTTTTGAATTTATTATAATCCGCCGTATGATAAATCATACGCACATTTTACTTATTTAATCTCTTCGCTATGAGCTTTTGCCCGGAAGGGATGCGAAATACCACTACAGTGCTCAAGGTAGACGAATATTATGTCAGCTTATCCGGACGCTTTTTGTACATAATTTTGCTATTTTTTTAAAATACTGTGTTTGATCTTTTAAGGTGAGTACTTATTACGATGTCTGTTTACCAGATTTTAAAAAATAATAAAAAAAAATTATTTTTAATCATAGTATCAAACGTCACTTTATTTTAAAATTTTCAAAAAAATATAAAAATTACCTCTTTTATTTTTTCTTGGTTAATTGAAAACTATTCCATTTTAAGACACTTTTAAGATAAAATAAGCAGATAGTATGGCTTTTATTACATAAATTTCAATTTTTTAATATATTTTTCATTCATTTAGAATAGCAAAGCGTCCTGAAATATTATCAAATAATCACCTGATATAATATTGGGTTGGCAAGAAAGGAATTTCGGTTTGCATCAGTATATGTTATTTGTTTGCTTAGTTATCCTTTTGTCAGCGTTGGAATTCTTTTCAGATTTGGCAGTTCACACCTTTAATTCTTTAAATGATTAAGACGAGTTAACTCGTCCTACAATATAGCGGCTCAAAATGCTGTGATATGTATATATTCACTGGTACAGGTGCCACCATCTGTGACAGATTTTTCGAAATACGGTATAATTCTATAATGTTCAATTTTATCAACATAGTTTAGTATAATTTATATTTTGTAAATTCCTAGGATTAATTTTTTTGGTGTTGGGTTATCTGTTGTACTTATCACTGGCGGACCATTCTTTTTAAAACCAACAAGACACTCAACCTGACTATCACAGATTTTTTTGAAACTTTGGTTAATTATACTCTTTAACATCCTGAATTCAAATATAATTTTTAAAAAATTTTAACTCCTATAGTTTTTGAGTTATATACTTTTGAAAATTGCAAAATACCCTTTTTTGTTACTCAATCCCAGCACTATAAAATGTTCTAATTTCAGTTCTATAAGTCCTAGAGAGTTGTATGACTGCTCATTTTAAAGAGAATAAATAAATAAATAAAAGAGAATATTATTTTCATAATTTTCAAAAAAAAATCTCAAAAAAATTTTCAAAAACAAGTTTTGAGGCTTTCCAAAAAAAAATTTTCCCAAAAGGTGTTCAAGATTAGTATCAAATTAAAGCCCATTAATTTCTCTTTAAAATGAGCAGTCATACAACACGCTAGGACTTATAGAACTGAAATTAGAACATTTTATAGTGCTGGGATTGAGTAACAAAATAGGGTATTTTGCAATTTTCAAAAGTATATAACCCCAAAACTATAAGAGTTAAATTTCTTTAAAAATTATACTTGAATTCAGGATGTTAAAGAGTATAATTAACCAAAGTTTCAAAAAAATCTGTGATAGTCAGGTTGAAAATCATTTATTTTTGGTTGGTTTTAAAAAGAATGGCCCTGGCAGTAAAAAGTCCGGTATTTTGAGACAAAAAAATTTTTTCTATATGGTTTGTTTAAAAGAGTTAAGACACTACTGAAACAAATTCCGTGTAATTTCGTCTACAACTGTTAGTTTAGGGTCAATTTAACATAGGACGCAAAAATGAGCATTTTCGACATCTTTTATTTTTTTTATTTTCATAAAGGCAAAGAAAGCCATTGAGGCTTACAAAGAGATATGTGAAGTTTATGGTGTTGATTGCTTAAAAGAACGCACGTGTCAGAATTGGTTTAAAAAATTTCGTTCTGGAGATATTTAATCTAAGGATGACTAAACGTTCTAGTCGACTTTCTGAAGTTAATGATAATGGAATTAAAGCCGTAATTGAATTGAATCATCATGTGCAAAAAGATTAAATGTATCAAACAGATCACACACAGATATTTTGAACTTGTTAAGAAGCTCGAAATTTCACCACAAATCCAATTTTACGTAGTGGTCGGTGCTAATTTAAGGGGAAGTACGTAAAATCGGAAGATCAGGGGCGTCGGTGAACTTTTGTTTCGGGCATTGGTAAATATTATTATCTGATTTTTTTTAAAACAATATTATTTTAAGAGACAATTTACACCTAAAATTCGGTTGTGTAGACAAAGGAAATCGAATGTTATACTAATGAATATAAGTGACGACTTTTAGAAAACTCAATTTCAAACAAACCGAAAAATCAACTTCACTATCGCATTCATCAACGTAAAAGACGCCAAATAACGGAAGCTGACAAAAATTCTAGAATATTCTACTCGTGAACTAGCAAAGATACCAAAAAACAAACTTCACTATTGAATTGGGCACTAAAAATTAGATTAAGCAGCGCATTTTGACAAAAATTCTAGAATGTTCTATTCGTCAACTAACAAAGATATCGAAAAATCGACTGCACCATTTAATTGGTCATCGAATAAAAGACGGAACAGCACATTTTGATAAAGGTTCTAGAATATTCTATTCGTCAAATTGCAAAAATTGTTTGTCAAAATCGGACATTTGGTTTACATTAGTTTAATTTCAGTTAGACAATTAAGTGGTGCAGTAGATTTCCCAATATCTTTGTTAGTTGACAAATAGAATATTCTAGAATATTTCTCAAAATGTGTTATTTGGTGTCTTTTTGGGTAACCAATTCAATGGCGAGTCTGTTTTTGAATATCTTTGCTAGTTGACGAATAGAATATTCCAAAAAATTTGTCAAAATGTGTAATTTGACATCTTTTTCAATGGACAATTAAATGGTGCAATTGACTTTTGAATATCTTTGCTAGTTGACAAATAGCACATTCTAGAATTTTTGTCAAACTACACTGCTTAATCTCATTTTTAATGACCAATTCAACGGTGAAGTCCGTTTTTTGATATATCTTCTAGTTGACGATTAGAATATTCTAGAATTTTACGTTACTCATTTTGCATTTGCATTTTGCATATTACGTATACAGAATATGTGCATATATATATATATCTGCAGTGAAATTTTAAAATTTTTAAAGGCTACGAGACCCTCAGACAATATTACCTATGGCCCTGACTCTGGCTTGGTACATAAATTTTCACCAACACAGACAAACAACAACTTATCTGTGAGAGGAGACCCCACTAAATCGCTGACGTCACTACGTAAAATCGGAGTACATACCATTGGATGGCCACTGTATGGCTTTAATTTCATCATCATCAACTTCAGAAGATCGACCAGAACGTTGATCATCATTAAGTTAAAAATGTCTAAAACGAATTTTTTTAAACTAATTCTGACACATGCATTCTATTAAGCAATCAACACCATAAACTTCACCTCTCTCTTTGTCAACTTCCACGCCTTTCTTACCTTTATGAAAATAAAAAAGTAAAAGATGTAAAAAATATTCATTTTTGCGCTCTATGTTAAATTGGCCGTAATAGATGAAATTACATGGAATTTGCTTTGATAGTATCCTAAAGGTAAGAACTGCCAAATCTGAAATGAAGAGTTCCAAAACTGACAAAAGAGTAACTAAATAAACAAATAATATATATTGGTGCAAACCGAAATTACTTTCTTGCCAACCCAATAGATGGATATAGTTTCCGAATAGTGGTCATACATAAAAAAAATATACGCGTCGAATTGAGAGCCTTCTCCTTTTTTTTAAAGTTGGTTAAGAAAATATGCACTTAAAACGCAAAAAGTCGCTTCTATCTCAAAAGTATTTGTATAGAACAGTGATTAGTGTTGGTAAATTGGGTTTTTGAAGAAAAAATTTTTTGTCATAAATGGAAAGATCATATAAGTTTTAGTTTCTTACGTATATTTAAAAAAAAATTAACTATATCAAATAAAACATAAATTTTTAAACTTAGAATCGATAACGGGTCAACAGTTTCTGAGACCACTCGAGCGGATATGTAACGTCATAATGTTTACTTTCATAATGTTTACTTACCTGAAAATACATTAATGTATTTTTATTTTGAATTGTTATTGATATGCAGTTATTGCTTGCTATTGGGATCTGTCGAATGACGGTGTTGAAAGTCTGGTGTTGAAAAATTAGACTATTCTTAAAGTGCATTTGCTCAAATGTCATTTATGAGCTGAATTTTGTAGATTTGAAAATACATACAATTGATTTCATTTTTCCATTCATTTACAGTTTTCCAGTTATTTTATGACGTTTGCTACTTAAATTTGACGCTTGTATACTCTAAATTATAATATTCACTAACTCATTCAACAATGAACTTGTGTCAACCCAAATACAAACAGTTCTAATATTTATCATTTTTTCTTAATATAGCACTGGTTACTATATATAAAATTAATGTTAATGCGCTTTTTTGTTAGCCATTTTTCTGAAGCTCCTCCTTTTGGACAGATCCCAATAAACATTTTATATTGGTGATGACAAGTTCCCCTAGCGACAAGTCGTGGAACCAATATATGACAGATAATTTTCATACAGTTGAATTTTCTAAAAGCAATTTAATAAAGTTTTCACGTAAATTGTGCATATAATTACGTGATTTAAAGTGTTGAAATGAACACTAGTAAACTAAAAGAAAAGGGAGTACTTACTGCTGTGTTCCACAGGGCAGAAACTACAAAAGGGAAGGACTGAGTTTTCGTCGTTTTCCTACCAGTGTCAGACTTAAAAAACATTGGGAAACTATTCTTAAAATGGGGAAAATTGCAATATACTATGTGGTGCGATATTTTTTTTTTTTAACCGGTAACCAAAATTGGTGGAAAGTTTGAATCGTGAAAAGTTAAAGCGGGGAAGCATATTTTTGTTTTCAAAAACTAAAATTTATTCATATTTTACAAATTTTTTAATATTGACATTTGTATGATATTATTAACTTATTGTAGTATTTATATATAGCAAATTTACCCTTAAAATGAAAACTTCATCAATGTTTATGCGTGTTTGCTCAGACCATTTTGAGGTGTCAACATTACATTCCACTTCATGTGGATAACTTAATACTCTATAAGTTTGCGCAGCTAAACCCAGATATTTTATGTTATTGAAATTTCGTTCTTTAACACCAACAAACATTAACATTCCACTTTTAAAATATTGTTCACACTCGCGAATAGGACTCGTAGTATTTTTTTACTCTTTCGTAAATGTCCAGCAAAGAATCATCCCAAAATTTTTATAAAGCAATGAAATAATATTAACCATATGTTCCACAAACGCTCACCAGGGAAATTTTATCATCGCCAATTGAATATCATAACATAGTGCTGTTTATAACCAAAGGATATTTTTTTAAAATTTTATAAGTTTTAATTAATTTATTATTTATTATAGTTATATCATTTTTAAAATTTTTTTTCACGTCGATTATAAGTATTACTTACGATACAGTATTGAGATAAAACAAAAAAATGATAATTATTTTTTTATTCGAAAACCCAAACACTAAAAATAACTGCACTAATGGGTATAAAAAGCAATTTGCTTCTTTAAATTTCTTTGTACGTTGAAAATTTTGGAAAAATAATTTTCTAAATGGATCTTTACATTTTTTATAAAATAATTTTTTACAAAACATCATAAAGTACGTCCTCTCCTTAAGATTTTTGTTACCTTTATTAATGTAGTGGTTATTGTTGTAGTAATTATGGTTATGATTACCAGTTGCGGTGATTTCATCCATTTCGTTTTTTTTCTCTTTATATTTGTTACTTAAACACTTTAATGATATTAATTGTACATCCTCATGCATATATTGCAGTTGACCAACACGAATCATTCGAAGTCTGTGTTCTAAAATTTTTGTTTCAATTAATCTATAATGCCATTCAAAAACATGCATAACTGTATGTACTTTAAGACCAAAAAAAAAAAATAATTTTTTCAAATTTCTACACTGTGATGGTACCTTAATGATTTGTTAAAATAACATAATCTAAAACTTCTGGTACTGATAAGTACCGACGGGCAGTTATGGTCTAAAAACTGTTGAGTAGAAAAGGGTTAACAATTTTTTTTTGGATTTATTAAGCCCTTTTCTATCTAGGGACATTTAAAGTTATATTTGGGAAAAGATAATTTTTGGATTTAAATTTTGTAAAATATTGTATTTAACCGTCTAAATTTCGTTACATGTAAAAATTATACTAGAAAATAGTAAGTTACTTCTCAAAGTATTATGGTTTCTCTAAAACTATCTTAGCTAGGGCTGGGGAAAAATGGTTCAAAGAAACCTATAGACTGTTTATTTTTTATGGTTTTCTGTGACACGAGGTAAGAACTGAATTAATAATTATTTTCAAAAACGATGGATTGGGCACGGTAGTTCTATTACATGTGGTAATAACCAGTGACACTCAAAGATAATTTTTGATGGATTTTTCTTGAAACTACGCACTTTAAAGAAAAATGGTATTAGAGTTTTTTCTGTTGTTCAATTTAACATAACAAAATCATCCTGTATAAAGAGAGGGAGAAATAATTATATTACCTCTTGGATGTATTCTTTCACGAAAATGTAGTAAGCTAAGGGCTAAATTATCTACAGCTGCATTTGATGGCGCACAAATCAATATTCTAGGAAGAACGTCACGCCTACTAGCATAATTTTGGTATCGATTGCTTCCATAAAGTAGTTGTAACACAATATTAGCAATCACAAGCGACTTGCCTGTTCCAGGTGGCCCTTGTATTATACAAATCTTTGGCTCAGGTACTAAACAAGAAGCACATACTTCTTGTACAGCTTCCATTTGACTATTATTTAGTTCATGCTGAAAGTAAGTTTAAAATTTTAATATTAAATTACATATTTCAAATATTTTGTAACAAAGATTTGCGCGTTGAATGAATTAGAATAGCGACCCATATTTTTAACAAAAGTGGCTGATTTTTTTAAAATCAATTCGAGGAATCAAATTCAAGTACTATTATTTTTTTTAAATACCAGTGCTATCGTGTCACACGGAACTCATCTATCTTGAGATACAGCAATTATGGGTAACAACGTTCAAAGGATTCTATTCAATCCCTAGTATATGCAATCAACGTATAATAAAAATCAATTATCTCAGATGTTTAATAATGTATAAGATAATTAACACTATACAGGTCGAGCACTTTCACAGTAAACTCCCAGGGGCTGGAAATATTTTTAAAGAAATTTTATATAAACAAATATATATAAAATGATTCAACATGTGTAAACATACGTACATATACATTGATATTGTTAATAAAATCATTAATAATACCTACATATAAAACATTTTTATAAATATTTTTAAGTGTTTTGTCTATTCTAAAAATGTTTGTAGAAACCAACATACAAAGAGTACTGTGTGTTGGTATTTGTGTGAGTACACAAATACTTGTTTGTGACATCGCACACATAATGTGTAATTACTAATCGCGATCGGCCTCTGCGATTGTTGTGATTATTTTCGGATGCCGAAAATGTGGCCAGTAAAGTGTTAAAATCGTCTCATATTTTATTTAAATTAAGTTTTCTCAAAACTACATTTCTGAGATACGTGAGCAATTAATACTTTCAGTCCCATGGCTTCGGCATCCGAAAATAAACAAAACATCCACCGAGGCCGACCGCGATCAATATTTAGAATAAACAAAACTTAAAAATATTATTTATATAAAAGATTTTATATTATTCTAATAAAAATAATTTATTATTAACGTACCGGACACTTTTCATTTTTTGTACATATAAATATAATATGTTTTATCATCAAAATATCTAGCTTCATCTTTTATTTACAATAATGTATGTATTGTGTGTGTTGTATGCTTGTATGTATATGTGTGTTTTATCAAAATAATATTAACTATGTACTCATCTTTTGACCTGCATAACACATACATGCTGAATCATTTAGTGTTCTATGGAATCATTTTATGAACTTGTTTATAAAATTTCTTTAAAAATATTGTCATCTTCCGGGGAAGTTTACTGTGAAAGTGCTCGGCCCTAATAGTGTTAATTAAATTCTTTACAAATTTGTTTTAAAAGCACTATATGAAAATAAAAAAAGGTTCTTACCCCACTGATTAACGGTTCTAATCGGTAATCAACACAAGAATTCGCAACATGCAACGGATTTAATATTAATGGACATAGTGGCGATAACGGTAAATGTTGTAATGCAGTAAATTCTCTCATTTGTGTAGAAATCTTAGTTACGCGTCTAAATTGTATAGTTTCTTTTGTTGGACTAATATCTGGATTATATTTTACAGCTACAGTTACATACAGTGCCACTTTTGGAACATCAACCGACGATACTGTAACAAGCACGTTATTTTAATTAATATTTGATTATTAGAACATAAAGTTATTTTTAAATTGGAAGCCCAATACGTGTTTTAACCCATAAGGATCCAACGTATGATTAATCATACGTGCACTTAATTCACAGTCACATTTAATGTCATTTAAGCATCTACACTACAGTTTGATTCAAAGAAGTAAGAACATACAAAGTTGACTATAAATGAAAGACTACGAGATCGCGAAATGAAAACAATAGCACGATAGTTTCAAGATCTTTATTAACGTTTAAAGAATCTCAAAAAAAAACAAAATAAAAATGTGTTTGTAATCAAGATGGCCGAAGCGAACAATACAATGACTATGGAGGGTAGAGATAAGGAGAACCATCTCATATGGGAAGATAGTTGAAGAAGTGTCTAGTTGTAAGCAGTAAATAACAGTACAAAAATCTCCAGAATAGCACTAAAATAGCTAGAGAGTATGAAATGAACTTTGCAGTTATCGACGGAGTGAAGTGTGCCGAGTTGAAAAATTTAATATTTGTGACGACTAGAGTAGTGATAAAACTGCAGTATTGTTGTCCAAAATCTTGGATGTTTTATATAGGCAGGATACCTAACTGCATGCGTTTAATATTCTACCCTCCATACTAGAGTAGTTGATAAAACTGTAGTACTGATGTTCAAAATAATTTACTAAATATAACCTACAAAAACTTTCTTTAAAAATTTACCCTCAAGCTACAGTAGGGCCTCCCTTATTGACGACATTCTACGGACACTTTTTGACACAAAGGTGGTTCTCCTTACTTCTACCCTCCATAACAATAAGTTTTAATGAGACAGAGAATGGTTGCTGATAATTATAATAGGTGACAGCACTGCATAGACAGACAAGAGGGCGGTTCGATTTGAATTCTACTTAACACCCCCTCTCAAAGTGAAGATCGCCCGAATTATTCACTTTTTAACGCCGATTTTACTCAAACACTTCCAGTGCTTGATTCTAGGCAACCCTTTAGTGAGAAAATCAGCCGGCATTTCTTCCGTCGCAAGATACTTCAAGCTGATCTGCTCAGCAGACAGGGCTTCTCTTACAAAGTGGTGGCGCACATGCATGTGGTTCGCGAGCTGGTGGTACACAGGATTTTTCGGTCAATTTCTTTGCTCCTTAATTATCTATGTGTAGATTAACAGCTGGCAATTGACAGTTGCTAATCTCTTCAAGATGTCGTCGTAGATGTATTGCTTCTTTGGAAGCATCACTGAGAGCCATATACTCAGACTCTGTATAGACGAAAGCACAACTATGCGGTGTTTTCTTGATTCCCAGGAAACAAGGCCTCCACTCACCGTAAACCCATAACCAGTGTACGATCTTCTATCGTCTGTGCATCCAGCCCAGTCGGCGTCGACAAAGCCCACCAGACCGCCCTTTCCTGCTCTGAAAGTAACCCGGCGGTTACACGCCAGGGTGTCCATAGCCCATCATAAAAAAAAATCCCTGACTTTTCCCTGACTTTAGATTCGATTTTCCCTGACCATTACCTTTTTGTTTCCCATTAATGGTTAGAAATATAAATGTCCAAACACACGATTTTTATTTAAATTTTAATACATAGGGTAAAAGCCCCCTTTGTGGAACGGTATCTAATTATGAATATTTACATATTAATGAAGTTATTTCTGAAAGAAACGTCTGATAACAAAAATTATTATTAATAGAATGATTGTTTTTTAATTTAAATTCACCTCGCATTTGAAGTTTCCTTACTTAATTAAAGAAATAAATATGTAAATGTCAAAACTGTTCCAGTATTAGATACCGTTCCACAAAAGGGGCTTTTACCCTACCTACATAATTTTTTATTTTATCGAATAGATACGTGTAAGACTGAAATTAAGGGATTGGGTAAAGCTAAATTAACTACATAAAAAACTATTTAAACAAAATTATTATTTACGTATTGGCCCCGAATGCGGTAGTTGACACTATCGAAAATAAATTGCAAAATTATTTAAGGTACTATTAATTAGCGAGTGAAGTTAAAAAAAGACTTTTTAAATAATTTTTTTTAGGTGAAAAATTTATTTTTAGGGAATTTTTTTTTTTACATGTGGTAACAGGATCTATATTTTATAAAAACAAAACTTTTCCCCTTTAATTATAACTTTTTTCACTACTACAGAGGGCGTTGAAGTTGACGTAAAAAAATGACGTCACAAAAATAAAGGCTAGTGTTTTCACATTCAAATAAACAATTAAAAATTAAAATACAATTCTATGTTACTTATTGAATTAATTCAAAGAAACTAAAAATATCCGTGAATCTTTATTATAATTTACGTGATATATTTTCATGAACATAATTGTGAACATAAACATTTTTCTTCATTTACAATCATTGGGAAATATATTATCACTTATTTTCCCTGACTTTCCAGAACATTTCGTGAAATCCCTGATTTTCCCTGACGCCTAAGAGCTTCCCTGACTTTTCCCTGACCTTCCCTAACTTTCCAGAATGTGGACACCCTGCACGCGTCTGTTCTACAAGCTGTCAGTGGTTGACCTTGAGCTATTAAATTACTGACTACACTCGTTTGCATTCGGTCAACTGACCGGCCAGTTCATTTGTCTTGTGATTACTGACAGGGGATGTTCAAATAAAATTCTTTAATTGCACTATTGTTGAAGAACAAAGTTGTTATTTTAGTAAAAAGAAATATTAAGATACTGATATAAATTTATTTATTCACTTAAATAATTTTTTTTAAATATAATTTTTTATTTTCGGATTTTCTAAAATTTTTAAAAGTAACAGACTTTATTTCTGTATCGAGATATTTCTAAAAGCTGCAACAATATATATATATATATATATATATATATATATATATATATATATATATATATATATATATATATATATATATATATATATATATATATACAGTGCGTTCATTTCAAGATTTACACATTGCATAATATAATATAGTATATGACTATCCACTTCAAAATTACACATAGGGAAAATTTCAATGGTAATTTATAGTGTTCCTATGGAAATTCAATTATTATTTTCTTAAAAGTATTGGTGTTCAGTTGAAAATTACACATTAGTATTACTGAATAGCAAATTTTATTGAATAATTTATTTAAGAAACAAAAATTAACAAATTATTGTTGTTTATAGAGATATTTGCCGTGAAAACAAGCCAATATTTCTCTTGCCTTAAAGTACCACACACATTTTTTTCATTTTCCATTTTTCTTTCATTTGAAGTTTAATAATTGATATGTTTTAATTGCAAATGATTTATTTTAAAATATTCTGACAAAATTTTAAAAAAATGAAGTGTTATTATTAATTTCCTTGGAAACACTATCTCTTGGATTTCCTATGTGTAATCTTCTACTGGACGCACTGTATAGTTTTATTTATATAACTCAAAATTAACAAGAATTAATACAAATTGTTCTTTTTCACATGAATATAACATAACCTATCTTTTTGGTCACAACAATTATGTTCAGTAAGCAATCTTAACACTTTTCGTCATTTCCCGCCATTTTGTTTTAATAAAATAACAGCTACTGACTTGTCAGTATTGACAAGATTGTTGGTTAGTCAGTACTGACCAGTCAGAAAAAATGACACGACAGTAGGTGTTTACACGCGTCTGTGCTTGTGTCAGTGTCAGTGCTACTGACGCGTGTAAACCCCGGGTAATGCCTAAATCCAGTGTTCCTTTAAAGTAACGTAGTACACGCTTTGCGGTCTGCCAATGACTGACACCGAAAGCCTTAAAAGGCATTCAAATTTACAATTAGTCTTTACTGTTCTTTTTTTTTTTTATTGAAGAAATACTTGCAGCCCCTACAATTCTACCTCCCTGAACCGTAATATACCCCTAGGTGTTACATGTAATGTGCAGAATACGGTACTTGACTGTTTTTAGAATTTGTGTCAAATGTTAAATAATTCTATGCATTATCATTACATATGTCCAATTTTAATGATGAAACATAACAAAATTTGATAACTGTTTAGAAATTTTATTTTGAAAATCGCCATTTTTCAACAAATATTCAAATTAGTGAAAACGCGCCATTTCTTGAAAATGACGTAACATTTTGTAGCTAGATATGTAGATTTTAATAATTTTCATCGGTAAGGTGAAATTGTGTTTTCTTTTGAATATTTCTATTAGTTTATATACATATATTAACCCTTTGCGCTTATAAGACATGTACAGCATGGCAAGGTGGTTTGTCCATTAACTCTACCATATTTAAAGGTGTTTTGTCTGTTGGATTATAAGACATGTACCACATGACACACTGAATGTTGAACTGTAATGACTGCTCATACTTCACATTACATGAATATTTTATTTAATAACTGCAAACACAATCATTTATTAGAAAAATTGTAAATAAAATAATACAAAATCACGTTGAATTATCTTTTTAAAATTAAAAACTAATAAAAACAGCATTTAGGACGTATTTAGCGCATTTACTATTCAACTTTGGGGAAACAAGGTTAGAACGTCAAAAGAATCCGTCAAAAAAAGAACGTCGGTCGTTGTCATGTGCTACATGTCTTACCAGCCTATTTACAACTCACTTTTTTTTTGCTTGAGTGTAAAGAGTTAATAATAATCGACCAGAATTCAAATAAATATTTGCTTTTATTTTGAAATTTTATGAATATAATCAAAGTTTTGAGGTTATAAATATTGACATTGACGTTTAATTGCTCCAAAATGTGACGTCACTATAGTGAGGTGTTTTTCCCGCCTTTTTTTCATTTAAAATTGTAGGGTTATTTTTTTTGATGATTTTTTACAAAATCTGTCGAAAATAAAAAAAAAATACTTAACTGATATGGAAAAACAATGCTTTTAGAATATTTTTGTAACTTCAGTCAAGTACCCTATTGTCATTTAAATGTTATTACACAAAGGAAAAAGTTAAATTTTCAAAAAAAAAAAGCAATTGTTCATTATATTCATGAAATTAAAAATAAGATTGTATTATTCAGCTTTAGCCTTTAAGTGTATTACATATTCCAAATTCACCGTATATATATATATATATATATATATATATATATATATATATATATATATATATATATATATATATATATATAGTTATATAACAAAGTTCCTTTGGCCTACACTTCACACTAAGGGCGGAGGAGTTATATAACAGTCAAATTGGGATTTATTAATAAAATAATTATTACCGTTTATTTCAGCTTATTAAGCAATTTTGTAATAATATGATTTTTTTCTTTAACTCACAAACAGGAAATACTGATACAATACTTTTTCGATTTTATAAAATAAATTTGTAAAGATCAATGTTCAAATTCCGCAAGCAAAGTCAGCATATTGAAAATTATAAAAAGAAGGAAATAGCGTTGCTCGTGGAATTTTACCTATCGAGATTTTGAATTGTGAACTAGTAATTTTGTAGTGATTCGTTTGATTATCATAAATAAATTTTCTTGCGGATTTCGATTGTTGTAAATCTAAAATAAATAAAGTTTTTTCTAACAATCCTTCAACACTCGAAACCAAAAGTATATATATATATATATATATATATATATATATATATATATATATATATATATATATATATATATATATATATATATAAATATTTATAACTACTATTTCAACGTTACATATCTTGTCTGAAAAATTCATTGTGTAGCCATAAAAGGCAACTGTAAAGACTTGTAGGCCTGAAATATTTAAACAAAAATTTCTGGACACACACAGAATCATAGACTGTACTGAAATGCACACATAAACCACGTTAAAAGTAAAATACCCCTGTCGCAGCATCTGCATAACATAGCGAATTTCCAAATGTTGGATACTGGCGGATCTCATATAAGACCTGTATCCATTTAAAATAGTTTAGCTTTCTAACAGTGAAACAATTTTCAAAATCAGTTTGGTAGTTAATTTTTGGTGCTTTTGGGTCCTCAGGACCCTAACGGATCTCATATAGTGTAGCATATATCCACTTAACAATATATTATTACATTACATAACTATAATTTTCGATTTTTTTCTAGGTATGCAAATATATATAAATTATATTTTCTCTCTAAAGGAGCACATCAAACAAAAATTTCCTTTCCATAACGTACTCTTAAAGAATCTGGCTAATTTTAATTTAAAACGATGAGACAGAGCTATTTTTATTATAACACATACATACATATTGAATAACTAACTAGCACTTGTTTTATCTAGAAAAGAATTGCTAAAACGATGACTACGTTCAGCAGAACGCAACAGTTGCAAAACGGTTTATGATTTTCTGCTGAATGGTATTTTTTTTCCGTTGAGTTGCAACATGTTTATGCAACATGTTTACTCAGCGGTCGCCATGTTTTCCATCATATTTAAAGTACGCTGCAAAGAAGCGGAATGTGTTGTCGGAAATAGTCAACACTGATTGGCTGGTTGCTTGTCAAACGTTAACTGTCATCGTCCTTGTATAAAAAACGTTTACCAGAATAAAAATACCCCTGTCGCAGCATCTGCATAACATAGCGAATTTCCAAATCTTGGGCACTGGCGGATCTCATCTAAGACCTGTACCTATTTAAAATAGTTTAGCTTTCTAAGAGTAAAAGAATTTTTAAAATCGGTTGGGTAATTAGTTTTGGTATTTTTGGGGACCCAAGAACCAGAACGAATTTTGTGCAGCATACTTGTATCCATCTAAAATAATTTAGTTCTCTAGCAGTGAGAAATTTTTAAGCATCGGTTCGATAGCTTATTACTGGCGTTTTCGGATCTGCAAGATCCCGGTGGACCTCATTAAAAAATCAGCTCGACCGTATATTCTAGGCGGACTTTATGTAATATATATATATATATATATATATATATATATATATATATATATATATATATATATATATATATATATATATATATATATATATTCAAAACCCGTTGTGCAGCATTGCAGCATTCTACGCCGCATTTGCATCCGCAGGACAGTTGTGGATCTCAGATAACACAACCTGTACCTATCTAAAATAGTTTACCTCGGTAATAGTAAAAAAGTTTCAAAATCGGTCAGTTATTTTATTTTTGACACTTTTAGGTCCTACTGACACTTCAGACCTTACATAACGTAATCTATATGTATCTAAAATTGCTTAGCTCCCCAACAGTGAAAAAATTTTCAAAATCGGTCGGTTAGTTTATTTTTGACACTTTTGGATCCGATGGACCCTGGCAGACTTTACATAACGTAATCTATATTTATCTAAAATAGTTTAGCTCTGTAACAGTGAAAAAATTTTCAAAATCGGTCGGTTAGTTTATTTTTACCACTTTTGGGTCCCATGGACCCTGGCGGACCCTAAATAACGTAATGTATGTCTATCTAAAATAGCTTAGTTCCGCAACAGTGAAAAAATTTTCAAAATCGGTCGGTTAGTTTATTTTTGACACTTTTGGATCCCATGGACCCTGGCAGACCTTACATAACGTAATCTATATTTTTATCTAAAATAGTTTAGCTCTGTAACAGTGAAAAAATTTTCAAAATCGGTCAGTTAGTTTATTTTTGACGCTTTTGGGTTCTATGGACCTTGGTGGACCTTACATAACGTAATTTATATTTATCTAAAATAGTTTAGCTCTGTAACAGTGAAAAAATTTTCAAAATCGGTCAGTTAGTTTATTTTTGACACTTCTGGATCCTATGGACCCTGGCAGACCTTACATAACGGAATCTATATTTATCTAAAACAGTTTAGCTCTGTAACAGTGAAAAAATTTTCAAAATCGATCAGGCAGTTTATTTTTGACACTTTTGGGTCCTATGGACCCAGGCGGACCTTACATAACGTAATCGATATTTATCTAAAATAGTTTAGCTCTGTAACAGTGAAAAAATTTTCAAAATCGGTCAGTTAGTTTATTTTTGACACTTTTGGGTCCTGTGGACCCTGGCGGACCTTACATAATGTATTCTAAATCTATCTAAAATAGTTTAGCTCTGTAACAGTGAAGAAATTTTTAAAATTGGTCGTTTAGTTTATTTTTTACAATTATGGGATCAGTAAATCCTGGCGAAACTCATACAAGTCTAGTACTCTAACAGTAAGAAAAGGGTTCTAAGGATCTCATATAACTTATGGCAGTCCGTAAGCTTCTTGCGGACATCATTTAATTAATTAATTCAAATACTTTAACTTACTAACTGTGAAAAAATTTTTAAAATCGATTGGTTAATTAATTTCTGGCCTTTTTAGGTCCCGAAAACCTTGACCTAACATAAAATACCTTAAATCCATTTGAAATGGTTTAATTTTTTAACATTATTAATTATTAGTGAAAAAATTTTCAAAATCGATTCAAAATATTTTTCCGTACATACATAGTACATTGTACATATTTTGTTTTGTTTTATATATTTAATAATATTATATCATAACATAATCTTCAATTTCTTGTTTACTTAAAAATTCAATAAAAAAAAAAAAATTCTTCATTACATTAGCTTAGAAAATCTGTTTAATTTGCATTTTTTAACATGAGATAGAACCATGCTAATTATAATGCAATAAATGAGAAACAAAACTCTATACATGTATGTGTGTTATAACACATATATGTGAACAGTTTTCACTTGTTCTCACAAAATTCTTTAATAAAAAAGTGAAATATTTTTATATTTCATAAAGTACTGAGATATAAATATAAATTACTTATTAGACTAACAAAGAAAGAATAAAAGTGAAAATTTACATTTTCTCGAAAACTACTTAACATAGAAAGAAAATTATAAGAACATTTTCTTCATAATTTTTTTTTTCCTTTTCAACGATGTAAAAATCGAACTGTCTTATGATAAGATCGAATGATAAAAAATGGCCAGAAAACCTACTTCTGGGCATCCGACGTGTCTGGCTAACGAACTTAGCCAAGCCAATTCAGAATCCAGTCCGCACACAAAATTTCATAAGCGTTAGACGTTTCGTTCGAGAGTTATCGTGGGAACACATAAATATATATATATATATATATATATATATATATATATATATATATATATATATATATATATATATATATATATATATATATATATATATATATATATATATATATATATATATATATATATATATATATATATATAAATTTTAGTGAATATCATTTTCGTATTCTAGGGACCTCAAAACAGATTTCTGCCATAGTCCCGGACTCAGATTGCGTCATGACACCTACTGTAATAGCTGAATTTCGAGTTTTCGAAATTCGCTAAAAACTGTTGCAATTAATCAGTAATCGCTTATTGAGCGCTGAAATCTGTTGAACGTAACCGATGAAGCATTTATTGTAAAAAAATTCAGCAAATTTCTTAATTTTTCTCAAAAGCTAGTTCACTTAGAACAATGTTTTAAAAGCTTGTCTTATGCAATTTTTTACGCTCTTTTCGGTGGTGTAAAAAAAAATTCAAAAAATTTTTGACTTCTGGCCAAACTTTGCAAAAGACCACTAAAAATGGCGAAAAATGGCTAAAAAACCTACTTCTGGGCATCCGACGTGTCTGGCTAACGAACTTAGCTGAGCGAATCCGGATTACAGCTCGCGTACAAAATTTCATAAGCATTAAACGTTTCGTTCGAGAGTTATCGCGTACATACATACATACATACATATATATATATATATATATATATATATATATATATATATATATATATATATATATATATATATACCATGTGAGTTTTTTGAGAGTTGCCATTTCTATTACAACCAAATTTTTATGACAGAAATGGTACTGGAAAAGGTTCTTTTCTTGGATGTAATGGAAATGTAACCAAGAAAAACACTATCGGTTGAAGTAGCCTCAAGTACATATGCATATTTTTACCGCCTAATTGATAAAGAAAAATTAAAAAAATTAAACTTGCGTAAAAAAATTTTTTTTGCTCATTTATGTTGTTAATTAATGCATTAGATCAGTTTTATCGAAAAATTAATATATAGTCCCATTTATGTTAGTAATAATCTTTATTTGACATATAAAAGTTTATCAAATACATAACTATTAAATAAATACATAAATATTTCATAGGGTTTGTAGCTTTTACATATTTAGTTGTTGTTAGGCCGCTATTACATTGTTATAGATATATGTCAAAGATCTTTGATCAAATCTATGATCAAATATTAAGAAGTATCTTTAACTATGGTTACAGAAATATTATATTATAAAAGTTGACTTATTACACTATAATATTTCTTTGATTAAATAAAACTTTGACATATATCTATGACAGTGTAATAGCGGCCATAGTAAAATTAAAGTTAAAATATACATTTTTATTTACATTCTATTCTCTCTTATTTTATAGACTTCTTTTATATAGCTAGCTATGTTTTTCAGTTCTTCGGTTTTTTGTTCCATCATTTCCCTGGGCGTATCGAACTTTTCGATGCTGTATTTTTTTCTCACTTCTTCTAGTCCTTTACAGTCCATCATCAAGTGTTCTATATTTTCGTTTTCGTGGCATATTGGATAAATGATCTCTTCATTATCATTTCTGTATTTTTTCGTTCATGCACCTAAGCGTATTTTTGAGATTTCTCTTCTTTCATTTCGTGAAAGTGTATAGATATATTTTGCCTCATTTTTATAATGATTTAAGCTTCTAAACATCCTTAAATTTGTTTTATTTCCTATATCTTCCCACATTTTGTTATACCTATCATTTTCCAATTTCTGCATCACTTTACCTATTATTTTATTTATTGTTTGTTCACTATCTTCAATGTTTTCAATCTCCCATTCTTCTAGTTGCTTCTTTATCCTTTGCCCCCAAGATATTCTTCCCCCCTGTATTTTTATTTGTGCACATTTTTTTGTATATACTTTCTTTCATCTTGAAAAAGTTTTACGTAGAACTTAAGTGTGTTTTTTTGAATATAATAGTTTAAAGGCATTTTTCCGACTTCTATTAAAACTGCATTATTCGTTGTTAAATTGGGCAGGCCGAGAACACTTTTATAAAATTTATTTATTATAATTTCAATTTCTTTATTATTTAGCTCGTTACCCCAAATTTGACTTGCATACGTTAAGAGTGGCATCGCTAGGACTTCAAACATCCTTATTAATGTGTTCGCTGTCATCCACTCGTTTCTGTACATGAATGCTAATAAAACTCGTATTACCCTTTGTACTTTCTTAACCGCTTCTCTTTTATGAATCTTCCATTTTCCGTCTTGACTAAAATGGACTCCAAGATACTGATATGTTTTGACTATTTCTATTTCTTCATTTTTATATTTCCAATTTTCCTTTTTACTGGTTTTGTGTCCATTGCTAAATATTACTATTTTTGACTTGTTTTCATTTACTTTCATTTTATTTTTACTGCAATACTTCTCCAGTTCATTCAGTGCCCTTTGGAGCCCGGGTATTGTTTGTGAAATTAACACTATATCATCAGCATACAAGAGTGAGTTTATTTCTTCATTTTCTATTGTAGTATTGTATTGTTGTATTTTTTGGTAAGTCATTTATATATAGTGCAAACAAAATCGCCGACATTTGGCATCCTTGCGTTATTCCTCTACTTGTTTCGCAGCATTGAGATACATTTTTATCATTTATTTTAATACAAAATTTGAATTCTTTATATATTAATTTAATTATTTCAATCATGTTTGATGACATTTTTATTTCCTTTAATTTGTGCCATAATACTTCACGATCCACTCTATCAAATGCTTTTTCCATATCGATAAAGCATGCATATAGCTTCTTTCTTTTTTTACTTAATGTTTGTTCAATTAGTGTTTTTAATATTATTAAATTGGGTTTTTGAATAAAAAATAAATATCATTTTTTTTGTTTTATTTCAAATCTGCATCATAAATAATATTGATTATCGATATGAAAATTTTTTTAAAAATGATATATAATAAATAATAAATTAATTAAAACTTGAAAAATTTTAAAAAATATCATTTGGTTAAAAACAGCACTACAAAAGATCGCGATGTCTGTGACGTCATAAAGGTAATATGTCAAAAGTATCAAAATTATTAAAATTTAATAGGAAAAATTATTGGTGGTTGTTTCATTGATTTCGACGTTCAAAATCTTGAGGAACATTTTTTCTGGATTTATTTTTGTATTGCTATCACAAAGTGGTACAAAACAAGCTCGATATTTCTTTAGTTTCGATATTTCGACAGTGAAGTTTATAGCAAGCAATAATTTGGATAGAAACAAGAATTTCAGAGCAACAATAATTTCATAGTAACAATAATTTCATAGCAACAATAATAGTAGGAGAGCTGCTGGCCGATTTGCGATAGTCATTCCAACACGCGTTAAATTGAGAGGATAGGATCTGGGATACTACAAACTCTACACAAAAATTCAGTTCTGACAACCCGGCTGAATAGGCTTGCCAGAACTGAATTTCGATGTATAGTAAGTATCCGAGATTCTATCTTCTTAATTTAACGCGTGTTGAAATGACCATCGCAAATAGGCCAGTAGCTCTTGGTCTATAATCTATTTGAAAATAAAAAGACACTAATGTAGCTATGTTCAGGCCAGATTACCTTTATTACGTCACATAAGCGCTCGGAAAATATCGGCCCGTTATCGGTTCTAAGTTTAAAAATTTATTTTCAATTTAATGTAACTTCTTAATTATTACGTTTAAAAAAAAATAAAAAGAGATTTCTTATAAAACTTATATATGATCTTTCCATTTATAACAAAAAAAATTTTTCTTCAAAAACCTAATTGTCCAAAGTTCCATATCCTTTTCTGAAACCTGCCTGTTGTGGTGTTAGTATGTTTTTTCTTTTACCCATTCTTGAATCCTTTCCGCTATAATTTTCGTAAATATCTTACTGATTGTAGGTAGTAAGTAAGGTAATCCCTCTATAATTACTTGGATCTGTTATTACTCCTTTTTTGTGTATGTTACATATTAGGCCAGTGTTCCAGCTTTTTGGTAGCTTTTTTGTTTGCATTATATAATTAAATAATTTCTTTAATATCTTTATAAAGCTGTCATTTACTTGAGTTTTTTTATAAAATTCCATTGGGATGCCGTCAATACCCGGTGCTTTATTATTTTTAAAACTATCTAACACAATTATTATTTCATCTTCAGTTATTTCTTTATCTAACATTTCGTCCACTATAATTTTACTCTGAATGCTATCTTTTTCTGTATTCTTTGCCTCATCTGAAAAATCCTCTTTCTTATATAGTTCCTTATAACATTCCATCCATTCGTGGGCTTTGATATGTTCGTTCTGTACTATCGTTTTTGACATTCTTACACTCTTTATAATTTCCCAAAGTTTCTTTTCATTTTTTGCTATGATGATTTCCTTTAGGTTTTCTTCAAATTCTCTATTCTTTTGCTCTTTTTTTATTCGGCAGATTTCTTTAAATTCTTCTTTATTCTTTAAATATTTTTCTAGTTGAATCTGTTTCCTTCTCTCCTAAATTGCCTTAACTGGTTTTTAACAATTTTTTTATTTTGCGCACACTCTTTATCGAACCATAAATTTTTTCTTGCCTCAGAATTAGTTTTGGTCTTTACCTCCATAATATCTCCAGCATCCTTCAATGCACACTCTAATCACATATTTCCCATTTCAATATTTTTAACAAACAGCGCCGCCTCAACACATATTAGATACCACTTAAATTTTTTTTTATTTACATTTTCCTGATATTCTACTTCTTTCCGTACATTCCATTTGTACTTGGTTATTTGGTTTTGTATTTCCGTGACTGTATCTTGATTTTCATTCCAATTTGGGTGTTCCAAACTTATTTCCAATAGAAAATGGTCCGATTCTTGAGCCCTTTCTCCAATCTTTAAGTCAATTCCATTTCCAACATCTACTACATTAACTAGAACATAATCTATCAGGCTTTTCCCTAATTTTGAGACGTAGGTAAATTCTCCATACTTATCGCTTTTAGCCCTACCATTTAAAATTACCATATCTTTATTTAAGCACATCTCTATAAGTTGCCTCCCATATTTATTGTATGTGTTGTCCTTACTATTTCTTTCAGTTACTTTTTCTTCATACAATTCCATGCCCATGTATTCCTTCCCTGATCCTATATGGTCTTTTAATTTCCCCACTCTTGCATTGAAATCTCCTGTGATTATAGTTTCCCCTAACGGATACTTTTCTCTTATGCTATTTATCTCCTCTCCCAGCTCTGAGAAAAAATTTTCATTTGCATATTCGGACATCTTTGGGTGATTATAAATCACTGCTAAATATATTTCCCTTCCCCTTAGTTTAATTTCCAACCATACCGTTTCTCTTAATTTATTTTCTATAACAGCAATGTTTCTTTCAAATGTATTGCGATAAAATACCGTTATACTACCTGCACCTCTTCCCATATTACGTTTCTTTATAGCTTCTTTTTTTATCTGAGAATACCCTTTAATTTTAATTTCATTTGATCCAGTTGCCCATGTTTCTACTAATCCAATTACTTCGAATTCATTTAAGTATGTCATGAGCTCTTCATTATTTTTAATTTTATTAATACCTTCCATATTCCATATGCATATTTTAATTCTTTGCTTATTGCTATCATCCGATCTATTTGTAAACATTTCATTTTTGATTAAATTATTTCTATCATTCATTACATTCAAATTCAGCTGCTCTATTGTGTTTAATACTTCTCTGTTAATTACATTGAAATCAACATCAAAATCAAAATTGGATGAATTAATCATTATTTTTAAATAATTCATTATTTATAGGTGTTAGTTTTTTTGACGACATAAAAAATCCTCAATATTATTTTTTGACTGAGTTGTCATTCTAGTTGGCCTGCCCTTTTTGGCTGGCGTACGCGTATTTTCTTTTTCTAAATCTACAGCTTCTTTTCCAGTAATTTCCGTTTTATTTGGTGATACGTGTAATTGCGTTAACTGAGTCGAAGGTGGCTTTAAATTAGTCATATCATTTGTTTGTGTCAGCACACTGTCGCTTATTTTAGTATTTTCAATAATGATTTTATTATTTCTTATGTATGCATTTTGTCCTTCTCTTAATTTTTTAAGCGTTGCTCTTAATGCATTGGCCTCTTTTCTGTCTTCCTGACTTTGATCCATATCTATGTACACTTTGCATCCTTTGAGTTTATTTTTACAACCGATAATCTCATCTTTAATTTTTTGCGAAATACGTTTGACGATTATTGGCCGATCTCTAATTGTGTTATTTTTACGCCCTATTCGATAAATAGCGCTAAATTGTGTTGGTTCAAAATTAACTTCTAAATTATCTCGAAGAAAATTTACCATTTTTTCTTCTAATATCTTGACATTTTCATCTTCCTCTTCAACTATACCGTGCACTATGAAGTTGTTTCTTCTCATAGTTCTATCCAACATATTTATCATTTTTTGTACATAATCTAATTGAGATTTTAAAGTGTCATTTTCTATTTTAAGCATTTGTACTTGTTCACTTAAAGTCACAATACTGGTTGTCACTTTTTCACTTAATGCATCAATTTTATCTTCCACTTTTTTGTCCAATTTTATAATCAAGTTCATCCATTTTAAATGTGTATTTTATCAGATTAATTTAAAACTGCACACTCATTAACCTCTTGAACACACTGTATTGCACAAATATTTTTAACGTAGCTTATCAACAGATTGCTGTAACCTAATTTATTGACTTGTATCTTTTCTAACCATTTTATGCTTTAAACTTTCAATTAAATATTATTACTATAATCTGTATTCTCTACTTCACTTCAGAAAAGACTTTTTTATTTTTAAGTATTAATTTTGACAAAATATAACTCAAATAACTTACAAGTAAACGTCCCGAGGCCGGACCTATCGATTTTGATGAAACTTAGATATGTTGTAGAACACTAAAAAATAAGCGACACGTATTTTTCTTTATCGGCGGAAAAACGGTTTGAAGGGGTGAAATCGCCCTCCAAAAATTGGGGTAAAAATTTAATTTTCTAAATATCTCGAAAACGGTAAGAGATAGAGCAAAAGTTTAAATTCGCGATATTGCTCTTTTTTAAAAAGCTTGGTATGCAATTTGTTCAAATTGTGTCAACAGGGGTGGCTGGGGGTTAAAATTTAGGGGTTAATTTTGCAAAAAGGGTGTGAAAATTAAACAATATAAAAATTTTGTTTACAAATTTGAAATCTACGTCAAAAAATCTAATTGACCTGTTTTTGCTCAATGTCCTAATATAAAGTCTAGGGGTAGTTAACTAGGGGGTGACTGTATCGAATAGCCGTACTACTTGTGTAGTTTAAGTTTTTCTTCATGGAAAATAGTTTAAGACATTTAGAATAACGTAGAAATGAAATTTTCGATTTCAAAATTCAGTTTGAGCAACATTGGAGAGGGGGTGAGTCACCCTTTTAAATTACATATTAGTTAACATACACTCATTTTTAATATTAACACACTGACTGTGGATAATAATGTCACAATAAGTGGTTCTGAAGTTGGACTATCGTATGTAAGGTTTTTATTAGGTTTCCATTCATTCTCAAAATATCGTTATTTTCGGTATCGATAACTTTCGATAACGAAAACTATAACATCCATTAAAAACCAAACCTTACGAAAACCTTACATACGACAGTCCAACTTCCAAAATTTGAATAATTTTTCGATTAAATCAACGGTTTGGCTGTAATAAAAATGGCAACTCTCGAAAAACTCACACAGTATATATATATATATATATATATATATATATATATATATATATATATATATATATATATATATATATATATATATATATATATAGTGGTGGTCACAAAAATAGAGCTACTGTATAGAATTTCATAAAATTTGTGGTGAAATTTGATATAAGGTGCATAAAAGAAAGAAGTAGCTATCAAAGTAATATGTATTCTAAGTATGTAAAATTTACATAAAAATTAACAACAAAAGTAATTCCATTATAAAAAAAAATTTGTAAAATAAGGAAAAGCCATTACATATTTTGTATTTATAACCCTAAATTTATTCAAATATTTAATCACTCAGTTTTTTCCAATCACAAAGTAATTTAGTAGTTTGACCGTCCTAAGGCGTCACAACGTCGTGGCAGTGATTCAAATAAGGGGCCGTCCATTAATCACGTGATTTTTTTTTGCATTTTTTAACCCCCCCCTTGGTGATACATGGTGAGGTTTAAGGCTACCCCCTCCCCCTATATCACGTGTATTTTTTCGTACCTGCAAAGAAACTAATTTTTTTTAATATTTATAAAATACTGGTATAAGTATCATCTAATTTTATTATAGAAAATTAAACACTACTATAATAACGTTCAGAGGTAGACAGAAAGGTTGCAATTTTTTTTTTTTTTTTTTGATTGACATAAAAATAATAGAAATGCGAAAAACTTTTTTTGTACTAATACATGAACATTACTTAATGTACAGTATTTTCGGACCACGGATTAGCAAGACTTTCTTCAACACCAATAGCTGGATAAGCATCTTGCAAATCAGTTGTTGGCACAGTGCTTTGTTGAAGATCAACATCGGTTTCATCAAGCCACTCGGCGTCATCATTTTCGCGCACTACGCAGAGAATCTCTCTCGATCTACCGTTCGATCGTCGTGTGAGGATGCGGGAAGGACGAACATTGTGCATCTCTGGACTATTATATTGATAGCGAATCAAGATCACACTACAAGCCGTTTTCGATTTTGTACGCGTTTGACGAAAAAATAAATACATGTAACGCCGCTTTTCGGTTGAGTATCGCGCACTTGCCGAAAAAATAAATACACGTGATATATTACTTTACCCCCCCTCCCCCTTGTGATATTTCGTGATTTTTTATGGGACCCCCCCTTTCAAGCCTCACGTGATTAAGTACTGACACCGGATGAGGTTAATAGACGTCTATTATTTTTGAACCTCCTTCCATAGTTGTGCTTTATTATTGATTTTATAATTTCCAAGAGTATTTTATAATTGTATACATTAATTTTGAATCGGACTGAAGTCGGATGATTGAGAAGGCCAAGGTAAAACCGACAATTTGTGACCCACGAAAGCTCTTTTTGCCTTCCAAGACGTAGGCTTCAGAACATTGTCTTGTGTTAATGTCCATTTTAATGGCACATTTTCCCCAGTAAATGGGAGCACAGTATTTTTAAGTATGTTGGCATATTCGTCGTAATCCTTGTTTTCTCTGATCGAAGAAATTGGTCCCACTCCATACCAATAAAAAAATATCTCCATAGTTTTATGTTTCCACCTTTATGTTTTAAAGTTTTTTTGGTACGTTGTGGAAGAAATTCTTTGCTTTGGGCCTTCTAATGTAAACCCGACCATCAGAGCTGAATAAATTTATTTCTGTCGCATCATTTATTTTTCTCCAGTTTTTTATGCCTTCAGGATCATTCCAGATAATATGACCAATGCAAATTTTATCCGGTTTTTGTTATTTTTAAGGGTCACCAAAAAAGTTCCCCATTTATCTACCGTTAAAATTATGTTCTTGCAGTCTTCTTCGTACAGTCCGTGAACCAACATCAAGATTTAATTCAGCCTTAATGCTTATCGGAGACTTGAATGGATCTTCTTTGAAGTATGAATGATGAGCCGATCAGTTTGGACCCTACTTTTTCTTTTTACCTCACGATTTTCTTTAGTTGGTTTTGGTTTCAATACATTTTCAACCATTTTCTTTCAACAACCGACAATTCTAACTATTTCACGTTGAAATTTTCCCTCATCTCGTCGAGTTACAATTTTTGTTCTTTCTTCGAAAGAACAATGTATTTCGTTATCCATCTTAACATTTATTTGAATCACTGCCACGACGTTGTGATGCCTTGTTAAAAAGTGATGGTCAAGCTACTAAATACTTGTTAAAATTGAATGATTGGAACTTAAATATTTGAATAAATTTAGGGTTTTAGATACAAAATATGTAATGGCTCTATTTTAATAACCACATAAATTTGTTTACATTTCCTTACTTTACTAATTTTTTTTATAATGGAATTACTTTTGTTGTTAATTTTTATGTAAATTTTACATACTTACAAGGAAATCAGTAATAATCCAATATAATCTATCCTATTTTTTTCTTCTTTATATGGCTTGGATACCACACAATTTCGAAAAAACGCAAAAACACGTATCCACTATTTTTTGGTGCTCTTTCTATTTATGATGGCAAAGAATTGATACATTGAACCATTCAAGCTGTACGAGAAAATTTACCTCCATTTTCACCCCTCCAGCCCCTCTTATTAGCCCGGCCTTGGTTTAACCGGTTTAATTTAAATAAAGGCAGTTGTTGAACGGAAGATTATTGCTTCTCGTTGAACATTAATTTATTAAAACTTGCAGACCAGAGAACTTTGGTAGAAATAGGTATAAAAAATATCGAATATTAGTAACCAAATATACCTACAAATAGCTAAATTACCAATTAAGTAATTACTGAAAAATACATGAATCATTATCAGAAAGTAAAAATTTACATTTTCATGGTGAAAATAAACATAAAAATAAAAAGTTATAAAAGGTATTTGCAATCAATAATAATGCAATACATAATTTAACAAAATCAAATTTTAATATTACTTGTATAAAATTTAAAGTTTTAGTCAGACATCAACAAGTATAATTTGATATATTTTAGCCAGTTATTAATTACAAGGCAATTCACTTACTGAAAACCTTATAGAAATATTTTTATTTTGTTGATTGTCAGTAAAATTACGATTGGTACCTCAAATTAGCTGTCCAGTTTTGAGATTTTAGACTTTAAATTACAGCTTTGAGCAAAAACAGGTAAACTAGTATTTTTCATGTAGTTTTCATATATGCTATTCAAATTTTAATATACTGAAACATATTCACCCTATTTCAAAATTTACCCTCAATTTTACCTGATAGCTCCTCCAGTAGGTCCGACCCTGGATTTAGACACATCAATAGAAAGCTCTCTAAAAATAAAGTGTTTTGTCAATTTAAAGTTTTTTTCTTTTTCTATCTGTCGTCGTTTTCAAGTTATCAAGCAAAATTAAAATTTTACCCTAATTTTGAAGGGTGTTTTTACCCCTTAAATGGCGATGGTGGCAGATAAAAAAAATACGGGTCTGTTATTTTCGCTTGTACTACACATATACCAAGTTTCATCAAAATTGCGAATTGACAGTTTAAAACCTTTCCTTGTGAGTACAAAAATGATTACATAATCAAATTTTTAGTTGGATGCTCACCAGAAAGATTTGTAAGTTTGACATCGTCATCAGATAGTTATCGAGGTCGTGCTAGTGACTTTTGTAACAAATAAAACTGAAGAAAATTATAAAATTGTTTCAGTAAGGATACCATGTTGAAAGAAACATACAGAAAAAAAATTACCAATTCTTTACAGAAATTGTTTTTTTTTTTTTTACTTAACGATAACTGAATTGGTTTGAATTTTTTTCCTTTTATTATAGTTGTTTTAAAAGGAGTCATTCTGCCAATTTTTTATAGAAAAGGTATTCGACAGAGTTAAGATTTAAAATTTCACTTTCAAATAATTATTTCTTTACACATTAAAAGAACAATAATAAACAACCTTCAAGATTATTGGTTTTATTTGTTTTAACTACTAAAAAGAACTCAAATAATTGGCAATTTCCTAGTATACGTGCAGAAGAAAAATTTTGAAAATTTCTAGTTTCATATATTGAACACGACCCAAAACGAACGAAAATTAGTATAAAAATTGGAGGTCACGTTTAGTTTTCGTAAAATTTAATATTCAAAATTTGATTTGTTCATATGTAAAATACACTTAAAATCTTTTCACAAAACATGCACACGAAAAGTAGTAAAAATTTCTAGCTTTTTAATTAACAATTCGGTATTAGCTTGGGTTCATTTCAATTTTTCCATTTCATATTTCTGTTTAATATAAGATTTCACTTTATTTTTGGATTTTCCACCATGCTTCAGTTAATACATTATCAGATGTTACCAGATTTTCAGTTAATAATTCATTTACTCCAAGAATTAACATTTTTCCATCAACGCCGGATAATACAGTATTTTCTAATTATTTATTTTTAAGTTTCGTATACATGTTTAAAGTATATACCTATTTTCTATGTAAAATTTTAAATTATTAGCGTCATTTTTTATTTAAATATAACAAAAATTCCTATTAGCGAATTTCCAAAACTGGAAATTCAGCTTTTACGCCAGGTGTCATGGTGCGACCTAAGCCCGAGACCATATCAGAAATATGTTTTGAGGTCCCTAGAATACGAAAATGATATTCACTAAAATTTATATATATATATATATATATATATATATATGTATCCGCGCGATAACTCTCGAACGAAGCGTTTAATGCTTATGAAATTTTGTGTGCGAATTCGATTTTCCAAATCGTTGGATGAGTTCGTTAGCCAGACACGTCGGATGCCCAGAAGTAGGTTTTCCGGGCGTTTTTTGTCAACAAAATGAGTTTTTTGCCAGAATTAAGCAATTTTTCAAATTTTTTTTTACACTAAGCCATTGTAAAAGGTAAAACGAAAAAAAAATGTTTTTATACCGTTGCTCTAAATTACTTACTTTTCGAGAAAAACTAGGAAATATGTCGTTCTCCATTTCACTCGCACTCGCATTCTTTTTTTTTCTGTCTCATTTTTTGCGAGCTAAATTCGAAAAAAGCCGCTTTATAAGTAGCGTGTCATGATTTTTTTAATCCAATTTAACGATTCGGCTATATTCTATTTCTCTGTCAGTTAAATGTTTTTATAATGTATCTCTGTTCCATTTTTTTTTACAAAAAAAATCCCGACGATATCTGTTATGTGATATGATCAGAATTTAGATTATATTTACACCTTCCTAAAATTAATAAGAGTTTGCTTCAATCGTATAAAAATTACGTTAAATCATATTCAAACAATAATATTTTTACGTAATTTTTTATCCAATTGACAATACAGTTATGATTAGAATTGTATAATCAGAGCATTCTAATATTAAATAATTTTGCACATTCAATTTTTTTTTTTAACAAAGAAAAATTTTTTTAAATTTTGACACATTCTTTTATGAAATTTCGATTAAGAAATATTAAAAAATTTTAAAGTGAATCATTTAAAAAGAGTTAAAAATAAATTAAAAAGGAAACATTTCTCTATTTTAACATATTTGTAAAGAAAATTTTACAGTTTACTTACAGTTTTTTGAAAAAATGTAATAACATTTTTACATACAATAAAGATTATATTTGAACGGTAGGAAATCCACAAATTTTTTTTTATTTCTTTAATTAATTATTAAATTTGGTTTTAGAAGAAAATCTTCGTCTAATTCGCTCCAAGCCGAAAGTATAGCCACTAATAAGGACATTCCACTGTTAAAATAAATGGAAAATATATTGAAATTTATTTAATGAAAGCCATTCATACACATTTTTAAAATATCCTTTTGAATTATATAACAAATAAAATCTGTGTAAAAAAATCTAATTGACGTGTTTTTTCTCAATTTGCTAATATTAAGTAAGGCTCGTTAATTAGGGAGTGATTGTGTTAAAATTTTAATATAAAATATGGTAATTTTAACCCTCTTTAAAAGAACATTTCGATTTTAACAATAAAAAAATTTTAAAAAGTGTTTTCGTTTTTCCCGGATTACCAAAAACTGTTCATAGGCATATCTGTGACTAAAGTTGCCTCCCTTTCTTAAGAAAATAAAGTATTTTTAAAATTTTGTGCAAAAGAATAAAACACAATTAACGAAAAAGAAGTACGCGTTTCCATATTTTTAAGATTTTGTAGTACAAGAAAATCCTTATAAATTCATCATATCTGTTATTGCATTTACTAGCTTTTACGCAATTTAATAAACAAAAGTCTGAAAATGGACGTAGAATCTCACTGTTATTAATTATTATGTCTTAGTCTTTTGAAAAATTATTTTTTGAACTAAAATAAGAATAGGAGGAATATAAACTTAGGGGTAAACGACAGGAGTATATAAACTTTATTTTAGATTCTACGTTTATTTTTACAGAAAATCATCAAGTACCTATTATTTCTTTTTTGAATGTATAAATACAAAAAGTTCGAAATTATTTTATATTAGAATTTCAATTTTGGTCGACCCTACGGGTTGTCCCCATTTACTCTTTTCTCGTCTCTTTTGACCCCAATTTTTCATAGAGAAGAAATTATACGATTTTTGTTAATTTTTCAAAAACCACCGATATTTTTAAATTTTTTTGGATACTGCTGATAAAGTGACCATCTTCGCGTAAATTTTTAATATATTAAAGATTAGGTACTCATAAAATAAATACAAAAAAATACGGTGTGAAGTCGGAATGCGTACCTATTCATCCTTGTCTACGGTAGCACATTTTTTATTGACATAAATATTAGAAACGCAGGAAAAGAGACCAGGAATCAACAGAGAAGTGGATTATGGTACGATATATTTTCTGAAAAAAGTGCTTAGGACCAAAGTTATAGAGTTCAAAGTGATGCACTTGATGATCTTGAAGCACTTGACTCTCGTGATGCACTTGACTTTGAAGTTGACCTTGAGGTCAATTTCCAAAGTCATTTGAAAATCATTTAATATTTTTCAAAAGGAGTAGTTTACTTTTCATCCCTAAATGGTTCAAAGTATATTCGAACGAATTTCACATGCAAGATAGAAAATAAGTGATCAAGAAGTAATTTTGAAAAATACTTGCTCAATCGCAATCGGAAAAATAATAGTTAATCATATGTTGAATTTAATTCCTAATATGATAACTATAGAGTAGCAATAAAAATTTTAAAAAATTTTGAAAATTTCTAATATAACATAAAGTTAATGTTTAACTTACAATTGGAGTGATATTAAATCTTTTCTTAACTTCTAAAATTACTTACAAAAATGTTTTCTTCTAATTTTTTCTATAAATTTGCGCCTATTTTTTCATTTCGTCAGGTTTTTATTTTTTTTATTTTAGAAAAATAACGCAACAAATCAATTTTGAAGATAGATTGAGTCAATACATGAAATTACTGCTTATAGGTACAGGATATGGTCAAAGTTCGGCAATGGCTAATCATTTTCAACTGACCTTGAAAATCGATTTCAGGGTCACTATCAAGTGCATCGCTTTAAATTCTACAAATTTGGTACTCAGCCCTTTTTTCAGAAAATATGCCGTTTCAAAAATATTTAGCTATAACTGTTTTCATCTACAGAGGTTGAATGGTGTTTTCTACCCCTAAAAAGCGTATTTAGCCGAAATAAAAAAACACGTATTTAATATTTTTCGCTGTTTAATAAGTATGTTAAGTTTCATTCAAATTGGCAAGTATTAGTTGGGTAGTGTTATTTGTCAGAATGTTTTGCCGATCTAGTTTTTTCAATATTTCTTTGCTCGTTTTCAGAATTTGTATTTTAATTTCTACGGACAAATAACTCATTCTTTTCTTCGATTTTAGTAACTTTTATTTGCTGATGTTGACCATTAATTGATCGAAACATATCAAATATTTTTCAATGATTTTTTTAGCGAATGTCGAAAATTTTGAAAATTTTTTCACCGTTAGTAAGTTAAAGTATTTGAATTCATTAAGTAATTAAATGATGTCCACAAGAACCTTACGAACTACCATAAGTTATATGAGATCCCTAGGACCCGTTTTTTACTGTTAGGATAAACTTTTTACTAAAATTATTTTAGATGAATAAAGGTTATGTTGTATGATTTCCGCCAGGGTTTACTGTTCCCATTATTGTAAAAAATAAACTAACCGACCGATTTTGAAAATTTTTTCACTGTTAGAGAACTAAATTATTTTAGATGGATACAACTATGCTGCACAAAGTCCGTTCGGGTTCTTGGGTTCCAAAAATATCAAAACTAATTACCCAGCCGATTTTAAAAAATCTTTTACTCTTAGAAAGCTAAACTATTTTAAATAGGTACAGTTCTTAGATGAGATCCGCCAGTCCCCAAAATTTGGAAATTCGCTATGTTATGCAGATGCTGCGACAGGGGTATTTTCCATTAGAATATGTACGTGTAATTTGGCGATATATTGCATTTTTCTCAACAAGAGGCTTCAGATTCTTTTAATTTTTATTAATTGACAAGCAAAAAAAATTCAAATCAAGTAACACCATAGCAACACTCATTTCTATTTCCCTCGTTTCTCATTCATCATTAATATTTTTAATTTTTAACACATAAAGGCGCCACTATCGGTGCCAGTGCTGCCGTCTATAGTTCAGGCTTGGTCCCTATAATAATGACAAACGTATATAAACAAAAATAAGAATTAATTAAAATGAATTAAAGGCCGTGCAACTATTGTTTGCGATAAAGCTAATGTGCTTTACGAAATATCAATCCCTGATTAACTTAAAAAGTTTTCAACAATACATTAAATAGGTGTTAAGTTATTTGATACCCCCCCCCCCATTATCAGATCAAAACCATTCACGCGCCGTACGCGCTAAGAGTGTTAGCGACAACCGTAAATATCTGCATTCCCAAAAGTCGGCTTTGCTCCAAACTTCTCTAGCTCTTGGCTTAGGCGGTGATACCAGCAGCGTCCGGCTTGTTTCAGTCCGTACAGCGCCTTCTTCATGTGGCATACTCTGCTCCCCAAGGAGAGCTCAGCTAGCATTTTCTTAGCTTTCTCGATAATATCAGGAGAGCCATACTTTCTCTCTGTGATAAATTTCAAGATTCTGTCGGTGTGCTCTAACGCTTCCATCCAAATCTCTTTGTCAACAAAACCGTTGAGAAAAGCAGGGGATATGTCAAATTGCCGTATTGGTATCCCATGCTATACAGCGAATTCCGTAGCGAGGCGGTTCAAGCTAAATTGCGCTACAGGAGCATCGGTCTCGCCATAATTAATCCCAGGACCCTGATAAAAACCTCTTGCAACAACCCTGACTTTGCGCTTGATTATAGAACCATCAGCGCCGTATTTATTTCTCAATACCTGTTCGACTTCCGACATTTGGATGAACTTTCGGGCGTTTCACCAAGTCCCAGGTGTCGTTTTTTATTAATATCGATAAAAACTCATCGGCCATCGCCTGCATCCACTGGTGCTTCTCTGGACCAAAAATTACGGATTTCACTGGAATTTCTGCTATGCACGCAATATCTGAGTGATCTCCGACTTCCTCTTCAGCAACCTGGTGCTTCCTCGGTCTGCCTGGTTTGCCCGTGAGATTCTTCTTAGGCCTACCTGGCTTACGCTTTGCTGACGTCGTAGTTTCAATTGGGACTGGATCCGTCTCGAAGCCAAAAAATCCGATTCACTATCATCTTGAATGTACCGTAAGCATGGCATATCGTCTTCAGGAACATCCGCTAAGTCCTCTTGTACGTCATCTTGATGGACTTGAACATCTATTGAATCCTTTCTGTTCAGTATAATGTCGACGATCACTCTCGTTGACACATGTTTTTCTGTTACATTTTCATTGCCTGATTTATCAGTTCCCTTGACGATATCAGTCATCAACTCCGGAAGAAAATCTTCATACTGACAACCATTTACTTTAGATAACTCTTTTAGAAATTGAACATCGCGCGAAATCTCCACTCGGCGTTCCTCAGGGATCGATATCCTGAATCCTTTGGAATTTGCAGAAAAAACCCAAGAACACACCTTTCCCTGCACGTGGTTCAAACTTGCCACTGCTCTTGGTCCGATTCAAACAATAAACCAACGAACCAAATTCCTGGAAATTACTTACATCCGGTATCTTTCCCATCCACATCTCGTAGGGGGTCCGTCCATTCAACGCAGCAGTTGGTCAGTTGTTGTCAAACTGACCGTTCACGTACTCCGTTCCGTTGTCTGATTATAGGAACTTTATTTTTTTGTTATATTGTGTTTCGATCATGGCTTTAAAGGCCTGGAACTCGTCGAACACTTCGTTCTTGTGTCGTAGAAAACGTACTTCGGTCCAACGCGTAGAATCATCAACAAATATGACAAAACATTTGTGACCATTAGATACAACTTTCATGGGTCCGCACACATCTGTGTGAATGTGTTCACCTGGAGCAGATTTTCTCTGGGACGATTTTGGAAATGGATGATGAGCATTTTACCTTGAAAACAAATTTCACACTCGATAGTCGAATTAATGTCGCTGAAGTCGAGTCCTTGTATTGTGTGGTTTCTCGCTGCTTCACGAAGATCTTTGACGTTGAGATGTCCCATTTTCTTATGCCAATCTATCAAAGATTTCTTCTGTTCACTACTTGCCAAAGCCGCATTTTTAGGTTCAATTGTTCGTGAGTCGTTCACAAAGTACAGTCCGTCGATCCGGTTTGCGTGCACGACTACAGTGTTATCCTTTTTACTGATAACTTCGGCCTTGTGTTTATCGAATATTACACGATAACCTTTGTCAACAATTTTCCTGACTGACAGAAGGTTGGTTCGTAAGTCCGGTACGTGCAGAGATCGATTGTTTTATTACGTTTATTCGCTCGCGTTGCTAACTGTGCGACATCTTTAGCATTTATTTTCGTGGAGCTGGAATTCGCCAAATTTAGCGTCTCGGCAACGTTTAATTCAATGCACTTGAAACTATCAATATTTTTGGCCATGTGTGCTGTACACCCACTATCCAGACACCACCGTTTTTCGTTTGTTGAATAAATCAACGAGGCGTTCACTTCGTAATACACTTTCAATACCGATTCAGCGAACAATGACGTGTTCACTGATCTATTTTTGCCCTGATTGCTTCTCACTTCTGATCGACATTTCGATGTCTTATGGCCCGACTCCCCGCACTTAAAACACTTGAATTTACTGACTTGTTCCAATTGTTACTTGGTACAGAAGTCTGTCGATTACTCGACCGTGCATCACTTTCTTCAACAATTTTTATCCGCAATGTTTCGGGACGCGGAAGCTCATCACGTCATTCTATTGCGATACGGAAACTGTCAAAACTCACCGATAGACTGTAGAGTAACAATATTGACAGAAAGTCATCGTTTATCGGCACTTCCAGATCGTTAAGTCGATCGTTCGCATCGAAAAATCTTCGTAAATGATCACAAACGTCGTCACTCTCGCTCATGCGTTGAAGCACTATTTGTTTCAGTAGGTTATTTTTCTTGCGGAGCCTTTAGACTGGTACACACCTTCAAGTTTTGCCAATGTTCTCTCGACGTTGTGCAATCCTTTACCTGTTTTAGTTCAGTGAGGGAGATTCCCAGAAGTATGTCTGACATGGCTTTGCTATCGCCTAACTCCCACTCTAACAATTCGGCAGCGTTTACTTCGTTTATCTCCGGTTTTACTTTTGTATCACTCATTTTACTTTTGTACCACGCATCATTTTTTACCAATAATGCTTTCATGTGGATTTTCCACTTATCAAAATTGTCTTTTGTGAGCATTTTAATGCGTGTTACAGTAGACATCACTATCTTATTTTCCTTTGTTCTTTCCGTTCTTTCCTTGCCACGTCACCGAATATTTTAGAACTAAGCAGTGTTACCAATGCGTGGATTCCAAATTATCCGTTTTCCTCAATTAAATTACCAGTTTTTCATAGAAATTACCCGATTTTACTAGTATATGTTATAATTTTTACAGCTTCAGAAATATCTGGTAGTGTATTTGAGAAATCACTGTCACACACTATTGCATATTGCCATCATATATGTTTAATATATTTTTTTAAATTACCTATCAATGAGCCATTTTCTCAAAATATGTAACAGTCTGACACCAGGGCGATGACACAAGTACATTGCGACTACATCTCTATGATTGAAATTTTAATTTAAAAATTGCTATGTAACCGCATAAGAAAATTGTTTAACATCAGGGCGACGACACGGGTTATTCGGAAGTATATCTCTATAGTTGGAATATTAATTTCTAAAAAATAAACAATATTTCTAGGTAACCGAATTGAAAAATTTTGTTACTAAAGTGGAATTAACAAAAAATGATTTTTGGTTGGTTAAATTAATAATTTCGATCATAGAGATGTAATCCCAATTACCTGTGTGGCCGCCCTGGTGACAAATTGCTACATATTTTGAGAAAATGGCTCCTTTATTATTTATAATTATTTATTATCTTTAATTAATATTAGTTATTTTGAAATATAATGAAATTGATATTTCACTTGTTCACGATAAAAATAATATGAAGTTTAGAATCTGTTTTTGTCATAAAAAATACAAGCAACGCCTACCCGATTTGTAATTAAATATATGTTGAGCGAGCGACAAAGTACTACCTTTCGCTTTAAAGCGAAAAGTAACAGTCCTCGGCAACCAGATATTTTACGCTTTCTTCACAGAGCGCAAAAGCCTACTTTCCACTATGATTCTAAAAATAGTATATTGTATTTACAATAAGTGGGAAAAATGGTTTACTTTGAAACTATGGAAACAAAAATCAATAACCAACATGATGTGTATGTATTGGGATCTGTCCAAAAGGAGGAGCTTCAGAAAAATGGCTGACAAAAAAGTGCATTAACATTAGTTTTATATATAGTAACCAGTGCTATATTAAGAAAAAATGATAAATATTAGAACTGTTTGTATTTGGGTTGACACAAGTTCGTAGCAAAGGGATTTTGTTGAAGAAGAGAAAATTTGACATCAGTTAAAATGTGGTTAAAATATGAAAAAAATGCGTGAATGAGTTAGTGAATATTACAATTTAGAGTATACAAACGTCAAATTTAAATAGCAAACGTCATAAAATAACTGGAGAACTGTAAATGAATGGAAAAATTAAATCAATTGTATGTATTTTCAGATCTACAAAATTCAGCTCATAAATGACATTTGATCAAATGCACTTTAAGAATAATCTGATTTTTCAACACCAGATGTCATACCGTTATTCGACAGATCCCAATATTTTCAGAATTATTTATATAGATTTTAAGTACAAAATAGTATATTGTTATTAAATTAAACAAACAGCCTACTTTTTTTATTATGTTAAGGCGTGGGAAATTATTTCGCACGCTATTCTCGCACGGTGTGGACAAATGTTAATTTTTACATATAGTTACTCGTGTGCAAAATGTTACTTTTAATAGTAGGAGTAGAAAAAATTATTTTATTCACTTATCGTGTAGGGTATTGTTAGAAAAGTCTTGTAAATAGGTGAGGTTGCTGATACCGCTTTACATTTTTTAATTCCATTTAAAAAATTTGGGTTTACAAGCGGCATACAATATGTTCTCCCCACTCCCTAGCTTTTCGACGACTAATTCAAAAAATTGAATTAGACCAATGAACACTATTATATTATACTACTAGACAAAGCGTCAAGCCAGTTTGTAGGTATCTTTCTTGAGGCAGGTAAAAGGGTGAGGCGGGTGAGATTTAAGGAATATAATGTATTGTTCATTTTTGAGCAAATGCGACTATAATTATTGCAAGATATAATTTGTAAACGTACGTATTTTGAAAATAAAGCGAATACCATTTTCTTTCTTCCAAAATTATGCAGTTTCTTCTCAAAAAAGTAAAATTTTATTATCAATATTATGTTTTAACAATAATTATTTGAAAACGTTACTACGGATACCATCGGTTATTGTATTGATTTTAATATTACAAAATACTATTTGGTCGTATCCTGGTTGTATCTGGCTGCCTCAATTATACATTGATATAATTAGTCTATATAATACATAATATGTTCATTGGTCTGTGATCCATACATTTTTTTAGTGTGACTTGCGCGTGAACTAGACTGATGACTAAACACGAGTTCGACCCGCACTTTATTTCCTAAAGAAATATATTTAAATTAAATACTTACTTAACTCAAAACCAAATCTGTCTCGACTTGAATTTACCGGCTGTTTTAATGTATTAAGCACATATCCAAAACAACGAATCATTTTATGCTCCTTATTTTTATCTTTTATTGGAATTTTTACTATAAGAAGATTTCCTGTTACTGGATGATTTATACTTTTATCATCATCCTGTGTCAAAAGTACTAAAAAAGAAAAATAATAGTAAATAGTGATAATTTATTTTAAAAAATAAATTAGTAGATTGTATTGAAGGAAACATTGTCACTATTATTCAAATATTTCTTTCAATAGGGACAGAAATATTGCAATAAAATTAAAATATATTCTATACATGCATGTCACAAATACTTACGACAGCTCTTTTTATTTGATTAATTTTAGTTTTTATAACGAAATCAATGTTAATTATCAGTCCAAAATAAAAATCCCGCCAAAACGGTACATGCAGCGATTTTATTGGTTGTTACACTTGTGACGTAGAATGTGAGTAAAATACCAAATATACCGGATACAATATATACTGCATCAAATATATAAGTATGATACCCTCCATAAACTTTGTTACGGGTATGAAAATAAGATATATCAAGTAGAATAAAAATATTTAGTAGACCCGACAAAAAATAAACTGAGAGGTGTGCAGAAACGCATGGATCAGTCTAAGTCACTTTGAAGGTAAGATCGATATCTATTAAATACATGTATCTTGCGAACGATAGGCCAGTGAGTTAATTTATGTATCGTTAAGATACAAATATATGTATCTTATGAACGATAGGCCAGTGAGTTAATTTATTTTACCTACTCCACCTGCGCAAACGAAAGAAAGTCTCTTACTTCAAAATCGTTTGGTTATAATATATTAAAAACATATATTTAAAATTATATTATATAATTATATAATAGTATATTTAAAATATTTAATAGTATATTTAAAAATACAATGGAATCGAAAAAAGAGATCGTGGCCGAAATTTTATTGAAAATGAAAAATATAATTTATTAGAAATATTTAGAAAATATTTAAAAATAACAGAATGCAAAGAGACTGACGATATCCTTACTAATATTATAAATGCGAAAGTGAGTTTGTTTGTTTGTTTGTTTGACTGGCTTTCACGCCTCAAAAGCTTAACCAATCAACTTGAAACTTTACACAGACGTTGCTTCCGGGCCAGAGACGGTTATAGGCTACTTCTTATTTCGGGAAAATATTCCATTCCCGAGGGAAAATGCATTAAATTACAACAGTTGACTATTAAAAAGCGGATAAATGATTTCAAACTTTGTATATTGCCAACAGAAGGGATGAGAAAGGACACAAACTACTTTATACCCCAGGAAATTTCCCGTTGGAAATTTCACTCCTGTGGAAAAATATATTTTAAACGAAACAAAAAATGATGATAGACAAATATGACGATATACAGCGATAAACATAGGTTATTTTTTATCCCGATAAAATATATCATTCCCGAGGGAAAATGTATTTAAAACGAAACAATGAAATAACAACTGACTATTAAAAAAAAGCATGACTGATTTCAGACTTTGCATATTGTTTACAGAGACGATGAGAAAGGACACAAACTATGTACTTTCTATCCCGGGAAAGTATCTAACTCCCGTGGAAAGTCTTATTCCCGTGGGAAAATATATATTTAAAATAGTATAAAAAAGAATCATTGATTTCATTTGAACTTAGTATGTTGTTAAAGGAATGTTATACTCTATTTTTTGCCCGGGGAAAATATTGTATTTCTGTGGGAAAATTCCAAAGAAAAAGGTTATAATACCTACTCGATGCGTAATAGCGACGTGATGAAAGTACACTTTATATGTTTTAATTAGATGCCATAATTTCGAATTCCACGCGGGCGAAGCCGCGGGTAAATGCTAGTAAATAATAAAATAAAAAAAATAAAAGAATTGTCAAAAATTCTGCTGTCGTAGCCCGTAGGTACCTCCTGCTAATCGAGCAACTACATCCATCACATCCATAATGTGCAACTGAACGTCTCAAACTATTTGAGTGTTAATGGAATAAAAACCTTTTCGATTTCTAAACACTACAGCACGATTTTCACCTGGTGACTGAATTATAATATAGGTACAATCAGTTGCATCACATACATTTGCAAATTGTGCAATATTATGAAAATGTGCACAGACGTTACGTTTTTCCTAACTTATAGTTAACATTTCAATAAATTCATTTTTAATAAACCGATGTGATAATTCTACCCAAAGTTAGCGTACTCACATTAAAGTTATTATAAATAACTTGCTAAAACGACCTAGTAGCATAAAATCTTAATGTTATCAGCAACACTGGTTCATTGCTGAAATTGGACTCTTTCGGAAAGTTGTCGATTTGATGTTATTTTCAGTTTTTCCTAAAACATACATTGTCACTTCTTTAGTCAATCGAAATCGAAGTTTAAATTCTGCATCACTTAACGTCTCAAATAGATTCGTACGATTGCGAAAAATTCTAGGTAATTGTATCCTAATTTAACTCGCAATCGTATATTAATCAGAAACTGAATATACTGATGAAATCGATGAAATTGAAAACATGTTATGTATTAGTCTGTAACCTGTGTCTACAAAAGTTATTGACGTTAAAGTCTGCTTGTCAAAAAAGTAGTTGTCAAAAATAAAAATTTTCATATAAACCTGGATTACACTTGGCGAGTTTACTCGCTATTCACTAGCGAGTAAATTCGCTAGCGAGTGCAAACGTATCGACTCGCTCAATGAATACCGATTACACATATAGCCTGGATTACACTTGGCGAGTTTGCTCGCTATTCGCTGGCGAATTTGCTCGCTGCTAGTAAACTCGCTTAGTGTAATATTCTTGACTAGTTACTCGCTAGATACTCGCTACTCGCTCTTCTAAAGCGAGTAAAGTTGAAGACCGGTCTACTTTACTCGCTACTCGCTTCGTATTTTGCTCGCTGGTTAGTGAAATCGCTTTGTGTAATATATTTAACGAGTAAAATCGCTGTATTTGACAGCTGTTTCAAAATGTCAACAGAGACTATTTGTGCAGGATTTGTAATTCCAGCGTTATTATTATTATTATTGTTACGTAAAAATTTGCAGAAAAAGCAAAAAAATGCCATAGGTAGATAAAAAATTGGGTTATATAAGACGGGAAAAATTTGGTGTTTTTATGTTCCACAGCGTAGTATTTACGTAAAAAAAGTTCATAAATTTAAAAAAATTAAAATGTCAGTTTTTATTCCACTTCAAATTTTTAATAAGTAAAGAAAATAAAAACTTATAGTAAATTGTATAATATATAAATATTACAATAATGAAAATATTTTAATAAAAATAAGTTTGTAGTAATAATTAAGGATATATTCTCAAAAAATAAAACAGCAAATTGAGGATTTTAACATTTTGATGCTATCTCTACCGCACACAGAATTCACGAAAATTATTTTTAAATTCTGACATACACTTTAAAAAAGAACAGACTTATTAAAACTTCCGTAAATATAGTATTGCTTGTCTTATTTAAAATTTTATTTCCGCCAATAACAATATTCTAATGATACTGAAAATATTTAAGGAAAAAAGATGTAAATATATATGTTTAAGACGACAGTATATTTTATTCTTTTTTACATGTGCATATACAATGAATCTTAGAAGGATGTGAAATTTAATACATGTATATATTTATGTGATGTTCTCCTACACCAGTCATGTCAAAGATACGGCCCGCGGGCCGCATCCGGCCCTCGGACCATATCAATATGGCCCGCGATCACATTATATCACAAAAAGAAGAATCTTGTTTTTAGAGATTTTAGACAGCACTCGATGCGTGTACGGAAGTTCAAAAATGTGCGCGCTTTAATTATAAGTAACTTCAAGAGTAGCGCGTGCCTAGACGAGCGAGAGTGTTAGTTATGCTTTTATCTCTGTCGCGCGCGCGAAAGCGGCTTCTGTTTCGTCTGTGCACGTAGCGCACACTGCGCCCCCCCTCCGGTTGTAGTCTTTTTGCAGTAAGTTTCAATTTTTTTATTTTAACCTGGCCCGCCTACACATTCTAAATCTAATATATGGCCCTCTGCAAAATTGAGTTTGACACCCCTGTCCTACACAATAGTCCCTCACAGCATGATATAAGTTTTAGTTCAAGAATTGGATATTTTTAATTTTTGTAATTTTAAGTATTAGCTCGACCGGTACGGTCTCTCGTATCATTGCTCGCAATACTTGTGGAATTATAAAATAATTATATTATTTTGTTTGACATAAAAAGAAAAGGTGATATTATCCTAAACTCATATGAAATTATTTTTGTAGAAACCCAATATCTACTTAACTATTACTGGTCAGAAATTATGAACCACTTAAGTTTGAATTTGAGTTAAGTAGTGCAATGAAATTTTACAGTCATTATGAGGCATGATACGTTTGCTCGCAGGTCGGGCGAAGCTTTACTTGACTGAAAATACGAGTAAATCGTTTATAATCAATGTCAAAGATAGAAATGGCAAAAGATATAACAGAAAAAAAAACCCACTTGTCCAGTAAAAAGAAGTTTAATATTTGTGTATGCAATTTTTATTATTCTGTAGCATGAATATGCACCAAATAAAAGTTGAATTTAATTTTTTTTAGCAAAAAAAACCAATGAAAAAAACCATTTCTAAGAAAGTTGTTGGAAACGAAATTGTTTCAAATTAAAATTTATACAAATTATATTTAATAAAATTTTTCGAAATTTTACTTCTGGTTCCTCCCAGGGCAAAAAGTTTCTATTTTAAGTCACCTCCAGCCACTGTGATGCCAATCTAAGAAAAATCGACTGCCGACTAGATGTATCCTACGACTCCCACCTTGCTAGAAAATTTCAAAAATTTTTCATTTCTAATAAGAAACTTAAGATTTTTTAATAGAAAAAAAATTAAAATTGTTCTAAATAACGTGACTTGCGAAAAAAATTTTACCCAGTGGCGGATTTACTCTAAGTGCCGCTCTAGGCTCAGTAAAAAATGCCGCCCCTGAAAAGCTAAAAAAAATATTTTGCTGCCCTTTTTGCCAAATTTGCCGTCCCTAAAATCGGCCGCCCTTCTTAAAAACCGTAAGTGATGAGTAAAAAAAAAAAAAACTTGAAATTCTACATTTTTCCGCCCCGAAAATCTGCCGCCTTTCTTAAAAAACGTAAGTGACGAGCAAAAAGAAAAACAAAAAACAAATTCTACATTTGGCCGCCCTTTTTGGCCCAAATTTTCCGCCATTAAAATCTGCCGCCCTAGGCTCCAGCCTACTCAGCCTGCTGGTAAATCCGTCACTAATTTACCCTTTAAATTTCCGAGACTGTCTTTACCCTTTAAACTTCCGAGACTGAAGATTATACTTTTCTTCACAAATTTCATAAAAAGTTTCAATTTTTATAGACAAGGTACCGGAAAATCAAAAAATCCAGGGAAACTGTTGTGCTATGGTATAAATTTTTAAAATTAAAATATTACAATTTATGGGTCCCTACAATTGGGTATTTGACAGTAGTTGAAAAAATATCTATTTTGATTTTTAAATAATTGCTCGAGTCATAATAATACTGAATATTGCTTTTTTACAAGTTATTTCATTCAAAAATATAAAAATTTTAATTAAATAAAATTACAAAATTTACGTTAAAAATGACGTAATCAAAAACATCAAGCAAAAGCAGCTTACGTCACAAGCTCGTTCGAATATGTAGGTATTATATTGTAGTTAGGAAAAAAATTGTTTACTTTTTTGGTAACTATGAAAGAAATTTTTCATTATTAATTTTCATTACTAGACCTACTACTACTACTCAATGTTTTAGAGCCAATGACGTCAGACGATTTGACGTCACAGAAAGCATCGTTTTGGCAATCTTTTTAAAAACTGAAATTTTATCGGTGATTTTTATTAAAAATATAGTACAAAATAATTTAAAAATGTGTATTATGAGTTTAGTAAGAAGTAATAAACACATTAAGATGGTTTTTAAAAAATTGTCAAATACCCCATTATATAACTTTGTCTACTTATTCATAAAACGTATTGCATGTATTTTTATAACGTTTTTCTCAACAAGGCCTTCAAGGTCCTTTATTATATTTTTACTATTGTCACATTTGTTTGAAGTTTAGACAGAAAATAAAATAAAAAGATGACTACCCCATTTAAAGAAAGTTTAAATATATCTGTTCCGATTTCAATTATATTTGGTATAACCAAAATAAAGAGAAAACATATTTTTAAATATAAATAGATCAGAAAATTGTCCACAAATGTTAAGTTTACTTTTCTATTTACGCGGTAATGGGTAGCTCGAGAGTAATTTTTATTTCAAAATTACATTCTTAAAACATATAAAATATGTTATTAGGAATCAGATTTTTTTTTAAATTTTCCAATCGTTGGTAAATTGCACTGAAACTAAGCCTATATTTGATGCTTTTCAAACTCGTTTTTCACCCACTTAAAAATGGAAATTTGAAATTCTACTTCCTAATAACATTTTTTATTACCTTTATCTTTACTCACTGAAAATTTGAAGTTCATATGTTAATTCTACGCCGAGAAAATAGAAAAGTAAAATCGCCTATTTTTGATGTTTTTTTTCATTGGTAAATATCCCCTTAACAAACAAGAGAGGAAAAAAAAAACAAAACATGAAATATTTGCTCAGGAAAATATTAATAACAACAACACGTGTTAGCGAATTTACTAGCTATATGTGTAATCGGTATTCATTGAGCGAGTTGATACGTTTGCACTCGCTAGCGAATTTACTCGCTAGTGAATAGCGAGTAAACTCGCCAAGTGTAATCCAGACTTATAGCTAGTAAATTCGCTAACACGTGTTGTTGTTATTAATATTTTCCTGAGTAAATATTTCATGTTTTGTTTTTTTTTTTTTCCTCTCTTGTTTGTTAATTGTTACTACAAACTTATTTTACTAAAAGATTTTCATTATTGTAATATTTATATATTATACAATTTACTATAAGTTTTTGTTTTCTTTATTTATTAAAAATTTGAAGTGGAATAAAAACTGACATTTTAATTTTTTTTAATTTATGAACTTTTTTTTACGTAAATACTACGCTGTGGAACATAAAAACACCAAATTTTTCCCGTCTTATAACCCAATTTTTTATCTACCTATGGCATTTTTTTGCTTTTTCTGCAAATTTTTACGTAACAATAATAATAATAACGCTGGAATTACAAATCCTGCACAAATAGTCTCTGTTGACATTTTGAAACAGCTGTCAAATACAGCGATTTTACTCGTTAAATATATTACACAAAGCGATTTCACTAACCAGCGAGCAAAATACGAAGCGAGTAGCGAGTAAAGTAGACCGGTCTTCAACTTTACTCGCTTTAGAAAAGCGAGTAGCGAGTATCTAGCGAGTAACTAGTCAAGAATATTACACTAAGCGAGTTTACTAGCAGCGAGCAAATTCGCCAGCGAATAGCGAGCAAACTCGCCAAGTGTAATACAGGCTTTAAATATCGCATTATCCAGTTAAATATCGCACCGTAAGAATAAAACTGTTGCAACTGCAAAATCACTAATTTTAAAATATTAAAGAAATAAGATTTTGAAGAAATTTAAAACCTAATAAATTTTTTCCTAATTATCTTAGAACTTTGTTAGGTTCATTCTAACTAATATTAATAGATTTGAGCGTTACTTTATGGTATTCCATATTTGTAAATAATAAACAAATATTTTACTTCGCAAAAATACCACTTTTATTTTGAAACAATATTGTCACAGTTTCAAAATAAAAGTCGTATTTTTGCGAAGTAAAATATTTGTTTATTATTCATTCTAACTGTTAGTTTTAGATGTTGTGATAAAAATTTTGTCGAAAAAATTCATAGTTTTCATTGCAGTTGTAAACACAAATTTTTTAGTTATTTTACAAAAAGTTGCATTCTGTTTAGAATTATAATGTTACTAGTCGTATGCCCGATGGGATTTCCCATCGACAACATCTTTTTATTAGATACTCAGTTTCTGCTCACTTTTAATGTTTTTCAAAAGCCTAAATCAATATCCAGGTTTCTAACTTCAAAAATGACGAATTTCCCATATGAACTTTCATTTTCTGGGCTAATTCCTAAATTACGTGCCAACAAATAGAAAAAACGCCGTGAGCAGCGGAGTCCCATCACGGAAGTCGAATTTTTCCTTTCATCTTCGGTATTCAATGTCTACAAGCGAAATGTAATTGAAAGTCCACAAGCGATTTGTCATTTTGGTGGCTTCAAAACTGATGATGAGGGTCCGCTTGATCGGGGTTTTAAAAAAAGGTTTTAAGTTTTCAAGGGTTGAATCTTAGTAAATTTCAATTTTGTGCCGATAACAGTTAGCAGGGAAAAATCCAACACAATTCGTACGAGGGCATTCCTACCCATGCTTATCCGCCAACTGCCTTTGTGCTTTATTTTTAAATATTAAAAAAAAGGAACTTAAATAGTAAACTGGAAGACCATTATGAAGATATTTTTTCTTTCCAAAAAAATCCAAAATTTCTATTTTATAAATAATAAAAATCCAAAATTCCTAATTTATAAATAAACAATGACTTTAATAAGATTTTTAAATTACTTAATATGTATGTATTTCATTTGTCACAAAAGTAAGTTCACTTATTTTAAATTTTTTAAAATTACTATTCGCCTACTTGTATTTAGAATAAAAATAATGCATTTAAAACACATTTAACAATAGCATTCAATTCCGATGTAAAAATGGGAGAAGTGGGGGGAAAAGTAATGTGGACTCCCTAAAAGGTACTAGCTGGATACTAACTGAATACACGTACAAAATTTCAGCCCTCTAGGTTTCCTTAGAGAGTCTCTAGACGTGTTAGAAAACAAGCAAAAAAATTAAGGAAATATTGGCGTAAAAATCGTGGGGATAAGGGTTAAAAGTTGAAACCTCCAAAAAGCAGTGTCTGGCTATTAGTTTAACCTGTACACAAAATTTCAGCCCTCTAGGTTTATTTGGAGAGATTTTGACACGAACGAAACTGTTAAAAAACAAGAAAAATCATGTTCTTTTTGGTATAAAAATGGTGGGGGTGGGGGTTAAAAGTCGAGACCCCCAAAAGGCACCCCCTTGATACTAACTCAATCCGAATACAAAATTTCAGCCCTCTAGGTTTATTTGGGTGACCTGTGCGAGTGGTACAAACTTCGAAAACGTCGAAAATGCATGAAATTGTAGCTTAAAAATGAGGGGGTGGGGGTAAAATATTAAAACTTCCAAAAAGCACAACCTAGGTACGAACTTTATCAACACACCAAATTTCAACCCTCTACGTTAATTCTGGGGGGCTGGGGACCTCCTAGATCCAGGAAAAAACGTTTTTTCCGCCTCTACTCTTACCAAATCATCCTAGGGAGCTGAATTTTGGATATGTTGTAGATAAGTAACCGAAACATTATTCCCAACCGGTTTGGAAAAGTTTTATTGTTTTACCGCCCCCCACCACCCCCTTAAAAGTTGAGTCGGATCAAAAATTTTCCCAAAATTTGACCCCACTTTAATAGTATGAGGTGCCTCGAACATGAGCCCAACTTACGAAATTTTATCTCTTAACTTCCATAGGGGGCTCTACACAAATTAAAAGGTGGCGGGAATAATATCTATATATATATATATATATATATATATATATATATATATATATATATATATATATATATATATATATATATATATAGATTCATACATATATATATATATATATATATATATATATATATATATATATATATATATATATATATATATATATATATATATCTTTATTTAAGAAAAAAAAGAAATTATTTTTAATTTTTCCTTATCATAATTTAAACGTCACATTTGGCGCACTGACGTCATAAATGATTTTCTAGATAAGCAGATTATTACCAGCCAGGCCAGAAGCATTGTTATACAATTTGTTCTGTAGGTGACACTGCTAGAGTTGCGCGCAATATAGACAGGATATGACATCAGATACTGACTACGTATTGTTTGTTTGATTACGTTCTTACGTTTATCACTTTGATTGCTGAATCGTTTATTACTTTTCTCATCCGTCGATATTTTTATTTGTTTGATATGTTTGATTAGAGATATATAAAAACATGTTACTTATTTACTATGGCTTAAAATAAATATAACTTTATTTTGATAAATTTTTAACACTGACTGACATTCTGAGATATTGCCGGTGGTAATGCCCATCGGGCGGGTATACGGCTAGTATTTAATAATATTTCTTTGTATCAACGATATTAAGAAACATTTTTAAAAAATGACCGAGAAGGGCTTTGTAAAAGCTTAATCAGACAATCTTCCAAAAGTGGATGTATTTATGGTGAGCGAATATGTTGCCAAAAATCCCGATTTTACATCGGCAGAAATAAAAGGAGTAATATTAGCAAGGTACGTTCTTTTTCTTTTTTTCTTTATGTGCATTTGTTCAAAAATTGACATTATTTCATTAAATTTCACCCGTCTCACCCTGTTACCTGCTTCAAGAAAAATGCCTAGAAACAGGCTTTACGCTTTGTCTAGTAGTATAATATAATAGTGTTCATTGGTCTGTGCGGTCTGTGCTTACGACGCTTGGCTATGGCTTCGCCGCTGGCTCATGTTAATAGATAACATATACTTATGTATTCTACGAGATACATTATCTATAGTTTCCTACTGCATCTTTGCTGCAGTATTGCATCTTGCATATTCGGTGTTCTAATCACTACTTACGTCACAAGTGTCACAACCAATAGGATAGCTGCATTTCTTGAATGTACTGTTTTGGCGGGATTTTTATTTAAGGCTAATAATTTACATTAATTTCTTTATAAAAAATTAAATTAACCAAATCAAAATACCTGTCATAGATTTTGTAACACGTATACAATACTTTAAAAAATATTTCACAATTTTCTAAGAAACATGCATATTTCCTATTGGCGGTCACTTATTGTATTGCACAATTAAAATGATACATACATATAGCCTACTACGTATTGTAGACGTTAAAATTATTTGCTTATATTCAACTTACTATATTAGTAATTGTATGTATAATGTCTTGTTCTCGTTACCATGTGCCTCACCTCTGAAAAACGCTAAGAATATGTAGAAGCGCTATATGTATGCAATTACAGAATTCCCATATTCTTCAACAATCCCCGAGTATGTATAATATATACTTACAAACGAATTCAATTTTCGTTAATCTTCGCCCTTTTGTTAAATTTTCTGTGGTATGGACAACATTTTGAATTTCACCAAAGAACACTTTTTTCCTAAAATAAGTGAAGGTTAAGCTATAAGTAGTTAATAAATAAAATGACAGGTGGTTATTTCACGTCAATAGAAAAATAACGGAAAAGTCATAAAAATTCTATGAAATATAATTTTGGAAACAGAAACTTGACTATCAAAAACTATTGATAGTTCTCCACCACTACAACACTGGTTCGCGAGTTTACTAGCTGTGTGTAATCGGTATTTATTGGACGAGTCGATACTTTCTCACTCGTTGGTGAGTTTACTGACCACTAAATAGCAAGTAAACTCACCAAGTGTAATACAGCCTACAGAGACTATAGGGATCGAGCTTCGCAACATTATTACCATCTGATGTCAGATTGAAATAGTTAATGTGTGGAATCAACAATATATAACCAACTCCATAGATATATACGTATGTTACTAACTGGGAGAGTTTTGCCATTAAAATATACAGCACATGACGCCATTAAACTAAACCACATATTTTACATTAACTATATATATTATTCGCCATTATAACGTGAAAGAAAAGGCTATTGGCGGATAAGCATGGGTAGAAATGCCCCCGCACGAATTGTGTTGGTTTTTTTTTCTGCTAACTGCTTTCGATATAAGATTAAAATTTACTGAGTTTCAACCCTTAAAAACTCACCCTTTGGGGGTAAAAAATTATTTTTTGAAAATCAAAAACAAATTATAACTTTCTAGTGGCTTGACGGATTTGGCTGGAATTTTTATATGTTTTAGATACCTCTATAGTATATCTCAGAAAAAATTATCAGCTTCAAAAAAAAATTATAACCCCCCAAAAAAATTGTTTAATTTTTCAATATTTTTTTTTCATCAACTTGTAACTATGGTACAATCTCCAAAATTTTTTGCAGGCTTCCCACTATGACCGATACAACATATAATTTTTTCAGATTTTTTCTCTGGGTGCGTCATAGTTAAAAAAAATAAAATGTCCAAAAAAATTTTTTTTTCGAGGTTATGTTCGTTGTACAATCACCAAAATATTTCTACAGGCTCCTCACTATGATTGATAGAACATATAATTTTTCCAGAATTTTTTCCCGGGTGCATCATAGTTAAAAAAAACGCCGTGAGCAGCGAAGCCTCATCACGGAAGTCGAATTTTTCCTTTCATCTTCGGTATTGAATGTCTACAAGCGAAGTGTAATTGAAAGTTCACAAACGATTTGTCATTTTGGTGGTTTCAAAACTGATGATGAGTGTCCGGTTGATCGGGGCTTTAAAAAAAGGTTTTAAGTTTTTAAGGGCTGAATCTCAGTAAATTTCAATTTTGTGCCGATAGCAGTTAGCAGGGAAAAAGCCAACACAATTCGTACGAGGACATTCCTACCCATGCTTATTCGCCAATTGCCTTTGTGTTTTATTTTTAAATATTAAAAAAGAAACTTAAATAGTAAACTGAAAGGCCTTTATGAAGATATTTTTTCTTTCCAAAAAATCCAAAATTTCTATTTTATAAATAATAAAAATCCAAAATTCCTAATTTATAAATAAACAGTGACTTTAATAACATTTTTAAATTACTTAATATATATGTAATTCATTTGTTATAAAAGTAAGTTCACTTTTTTTAAATTTTTTAAAATTATTATCGCCTACTTGTATTTAGAATAAAAATAATGCATTTAAAACACATTTAACAATAGCATTCAATTTCGATGTAAAAATGGAAGAAGTGGGGGGAAAAGTAATGTGGACTCCCTAAAAGGTACTAGCTGGATACTAACTGAATACACGTACAAAATTTCAGCCCTCTAAGTTTCCTTAGAGAGCCTCTAGACGTGTTTGAAAACAAGCAAAAATATTAAGGAAATATTGGCGTAAAAATCGTGGGGGTAAGGGTTAAAAGTTGAAAAGACGTGTCTGGCTATTAGCTTAACCTGTACACAAAATTTCAGCCCTCTAGGTTTATTTGGGGAAATTTTAACCCGAACGAAACTGTTAAAAAACAATAAAAACCATGTTCTTTTTGGTAGAAAAATGGCGGGGGTAGGGGTTAAAAGTCGAGACCCCCAAAAGGCACTCCCTTGATACTAACTCAATCCGAATACAAAATTTCAGCCCTCTAGGTTTATTTGGGTAACCTGTGCGAATGGTACAAACTTCGAAAACGTCGAAAAAGCATGAAATTTTAACTTAAAAATGAGGGGGATGGGGGTAAAATATTAAAACCTCCAAAAATCACAACCTAGGTACGAACTTTATGAACACACCAAATTTCAACACTCTACGTTAATTCTGGGGGGCTGTGGGCGTGTTAGATCCAGCCAAAATCCTTTTTTCCCCCTCTACTCCCTCCAAGTCATCCTAGGAAGCTGAATTTTGGATATGTTGTAGATAATTGACCGAAACATTATTTCCAACCGGTTTGGAAAAGTTTTATTGTTTTACCGCCCTCCCTCCACCCCCTTAAAAGTTGGGTCAGATCCAAAATTTGCCCCCACTTTGATAGTATTGTTGTGCATCGGAATGAGCCCCATTTACCAAATTTGAGCTCTTAACTTCCATAGGGGGGCCCTACATATATTAAAAGGTAGGTTATTCTATTTTTATTAAATTAAAAATGAGGCAATTAACTAATGGCAAACCATAAAAAATCAACACAAAATAGATATGTATGAAATTATAATGTCATGGATACAACAATAATGAAGTATACAGGGAATTTCAAGCAACTAAGAACATATAAAAAGGAAAATTCTGTTATGATCAAGGGGTGCTTAATTTTATTATTATTAAATATTTAGCAAAACTTTAAATAATATTGCATCAAAATAAAGTTTAAAAGTAATTAAAAGATAAAATAGAAGTAAATTTATTGAGATAACTATAAATAAATCTTAATCTAATGTTGAAATATTTATTAACAAATAATATTGCTTAATATATTGTTTTGTTTTTAAATTTACTTTCTTGCAATTAAAGAAAATTTTAATAACTATGGATACCTATATAAAAATGATACTCATAAAAAACAAACATACTCTGATCCTAACAATTTTATCCCATGTTAAATTTTGTATGTTCTTACTTCGCTGAAAGAGACTGTATATACCTACTACATATATAAAAGCGGACTGATTTGTGTTGTTACGTCACTGACACGTGACTGTTTTCGCACCAAAATTCAATTAAATAAAGTACGGTATTTTCCGACGTATAAGGCGCACCTTGAATACCAAAAATATTGTCCAGATTTCGTGGTGCGCGTTATACGTTGGACATAAAATTGAGTAGTTTCTAATAAAAATATACCTAAGCTGGTTGATGTTTATAAATTTGAACTACATAGAATTACAATAGAACAATATTGTTAGTTTTAAATATTATTTTATTGCTTTCTTTCCAAATTATTCCATACAATAAGTTTATGTATTAAAATTATATTAGTTAGTTAGGTATATGATTCATTATGTTATTATCAAAGTTGGGGTGCGCGTTATACGCCGGAAAATACGGTAAATAAAATCAGTGCTTAGAGTTTGCATACCATGTTTTGCATGTAAAACCATATTACATAACATTCTCATACAACATTTTTCATTTATCAATGCGCCACTATCGACGCCAGTGCTGCCGTCTGTTGTTGAAGCTCGATCCCTGACGCGTGTAACCGAAAGTAAAGTAATTAAAAGTAAAAAGAAAACTTACAATCTATCATTGATCTCATAATCCCTTTTAGTATAATACCATAACTCCAACAACATTAATGGCAAAAGTGTGTTATAGTAACGTTCATAGTCCTCATAGACATCATACGTTCGAACAATTCTATTCATAATAACAAACGGTGAGCTATTTTGTAATTTTATCAACCAATCAGCGTCCCATGATGTAATTTCCCAAATAATATCTTCGCATGGAAACAAATCGGCGTTTAGTGTATATTTCATTTGGCGTATATTCGGCGGACCGATTTGTTCAGCAATTGTTTTCATTGGTGGAAATTTAATGGGCTCAATTTTATTATTTAATGGAAATCTTCGAATCGTTGATGCTTGTCCGAATAATCTTGCATTATTATTAGCTCGTGGAATTTCTCTAATCTGTGGTTCTAAATTGAAGGCTACTTTCTTTTTAACGCTCGTACAACCCACCATTTTTAATATTGACTTTGAACTATTCGTCTTATTTATGACTAGATTTTTTACATAACTATCTTTTACCGTGCTGCTGATTATTTCTAGTGTGGATTCGTTTATTTTTGCTATCCTATTCTCTGTGTCATCTTTATCTACCTTATCTTTTGTATGTTTTTTATCTATGTCTATCGTTCTTTCTTTATTAGCTTTATCATCTTTTATATATTTTTTATCTTTGAATAACGTTTTTTCTTGTTTATCATTATCTTGATTTTTATGTGAGCTATTTTCTTTAGTGTGTTTTTTATCATTGTCTGTGCTTTCTTTTTTATTATCTTTGGAATTATCAGATTTTTTGTCTTTTTCACGTTTTGATTCAATCACTTTTGAGGAAGTTTTTTTGGGAATTTTATAATTTTTTAAAGGTGTTTTTAATTGTGATGTGCCTGGTTCTGGTTCTTTTGTCATTTCTGCTAGAAACAGATCATTACGATTCATTCGAGTTAATTTAACTTTTGGTTTTGTAAATTCTTTCTTTTGATAATCAATTTCTTGCTTTTTTAATTCTTCAGATTTTTTCCTTTTTTCTAGGTTTTCAGTTGCAATTTCTTTTAGTCGTTTTTTTCTTGTTTCAGTATGCTCCTTTCGCTTTTCTATATGTTCTTTTGGCTTTTCTATATGTTCTTTTGGCTTTTCTATATGTTCTTTTGGCTTTTCTCTGTCCTCTTTTCTCTTTTCACTACGTTTATTTCGTTTTTTAATATAGTCGGTATTTTCAACTGACTTTTTCTGAATTGTGTCAAGCTTATCTTTAACATCACAACTACTGGTTCTATTTCTTTTAGATTCCTTCTTATCATTTTTAGCTTTTAATTTTGAAACTGGCGCCATAACTGGAGCTTCAATTATTTTAGGTTTGTTCACGGGAGGTATTTTTATGTTCAATTTGACCTCTTCTAATCGATCTAATTGTACTACTGCGTTCTTTGCTTTTTCTACAAAATTTTTAACTAATTCGCTATTATTTGTAACTAATGTACTATTATCTTTGGTTTTACATGGTTCTACTGGAGATACAGTGTTATCACAGTTATTTTCTTGTTCGATTTCTTCGTCAAACTCTTGGGATAATTCTGGCCACCACTGTTCATCGTCTACTTCTTCTTTAATAGGCGGAGGTGATCTGCACGTCTGTTGTGATAATTTCAGAAGCCAAGGATTTTCTTCATCGTCATCGCTTGATATATAAAATATATCATTTTCTGTAGATAATGTCTCTTGTTTGATTTGAGAAAGATGTTGTAAGATTTCTTCTTCTACTTTAACTTCATCTTCATCATCTAAAGTTAAATCATAGTAATGTTCGACCATAGCAGAATTATTTGATTTGGTATTTCTAAAAAGATCCTGACCATCTGAATCTTCATTCATTACTATTGCCTTTTCAGTGTTCTTTTCAGTGCATGTATCTTGTTGAATTTGAAGTGAATGGGTATTATCATTATTATCTTCTGCACATATTACTTCATTCCTTGTGTCTTCATTTTTTTCTTTTGAATCTGAATTAATATTATCCTTATCTGCAATACACATAATTAATTATTATTCATAATGTCTAATTAAAAGAGTTATCGAGCTTATTTTATACAGTTATATGGTAATAATACAAAGATGTTAGATATTCTAGGACCATAATTAATTTTTATAAATTCTTTGTCACATATTGCTAATTAATTCAATAACTACCAATAAATATTTCGTACTAAATTTTAATAATTTTGACCCGTACATAATAATGTACGGATTGTTAAAAGTATTTGATAGACTAACATAATGACGTCACAGACATCGCGATCTTTTGTGATGCTGCTTATAACCAAGTGATATCTTTTTTTAAATTTTGTAAGTTTTAATTAATTAATTATTTATATATATCATTTTAAAATTTTTTTCCCATCAATTATCAACATTATTTATGATATACACACACCGGCAGAATTAGCGGAACATACAAAATATCTGTAAAAATCAAACAAATCATTTAATTTCAAGAAAATATGAATCTTATGTAATTATTCACTTAAAATTACGTGTTCACAAGTCGATATACCTTTATTTCCGGTAGCAAAACAAGTAACCATATAAAATGGCAAATTTTTGGAATCTTATGTCGTCTAAGAATAATTTAAGTTAAAGATTATTTAACAAATAGAAAATGAAACACAGCGTTTTAATCCCGCCTGGTTCCTCTCGTGCTCTTATCAAAGCTTCCATTCGTTTTTCTATACTCAGAATGATGTTATCTATAGTTTCCTGGGACAGTCTTTGCCATTCTTCAATTATGGCAGTTTGAAGCTCGACCACATTGAGAAGAAACGGCATTTGACTTCGAAAGTGACCGAACTCTTAAAAAAAATTGCATCAATAATAAATAAAAACAATTCTATGGAAAGTCAATTGATTCGTTACTTCAATATTGTTTTAAGTGACAATGAAAAATAGCCGCCAACTTTGTTTAATAAATAGGTTTTTATATTTTTTTTATGTTCCGCTAATTATGCCGGTGTGTGTAGTATTGAAATATAAAAAAAAAATGATAATTATTTTTTATTTAAAAACGCAATTCATCAGCAACAGTTTTGTAATAATCGATTGTTTCATTTTGACTAACTTGGAACCTTAATTGCAAATATTGCAATAACTGTAATTACTTTTCAACGGATTCCAATTCAAATAATATTAACAGTTCATTTTCATACTTTTTTGTAAAAAGAATTTAAATCTATTTTACTAACCATCATTTGATGTTTATTTGTATTTTTAAAACAAAAGTTTGCACATTTGATTCACGAGCTAAAAATTTTTTCAAGTAAATAATCTAGTACGATTTTTTTAAAGGAAAATTGTAATTTCATTTTTTAAAATTTCCCAAAGTTCAAAAGTTTTTGCGACATTTTTTTACACCAATGAAAAGGGGAAAAATCACATAAAATAGGCTTTTGAACCATTATTGTATGTAGACTGGTTTCTAAGAAAAATTAATTTTTGTAAATAGAAATTCGCTAGTTATGCAGGATGCTGCGACAGAGGCATTTAAACTTTGTTTGCGAAATACTGAACTTCAAAGCTTACGTGTTTCTTTAAAGGAGATACAAAAAACAAAATTATCATGTAACTGACTCTCAAGTACACTGTTAAATACACTTATTAATTTTTATAATTAACCGTACAAAATATACAAATGACCTATATTTTATATCGAAAGTTGTGAAAACTTTAGCCACTAAAGAAGTTCCACATGCAGTAGACGAATTTTTTAGACTTAGTTTTAGTTTACGATTTAAGCAATAAAAATAATAATAATAAAATACATATTTTATGTTATTTAACATTTAAAAAGTCTGACAGAGACATGTTTTCAGTTACAAATTTGGACCAAATATTTCGGTCTGATATACAGTAATGCTGAATTTACACGGCTTTAGTAACTAAAGTAGGTAACTAAAGCAAGTAGCTAAATTGAGTAGTTTTTTTGTTTAGTGGCTGTCTACACACAATTTAGTAAATTGATTTAGTATTAGTTGAAGTAGGAATACATAACCTAGTGAAGCTAAATTAAAAATTGTACATAGTCGTCAATAAATTCGTTGTGCACTACAAAAATGTATCAGATATATTAATAAGCGATTTAATCAGAAAAATAACTGAATTTCCAGTTTTGGAAATTCGCTAAAATGTGACATTTATGTTTGAACTGACTTGTTGGTTCAACCTTTTAATATATTTATACAGCAAAGATTCTTTTTATAATACACCCTGATTAGATAGAAATGCAATTATATCGCTATCTCTTTTTAAATATAAATTCAGAATACAGTCGTGCCTCAACTTATTGACAATTTAAGTTATTGACGATGATCGTAGTTTACCTTAAGTTATAGACAAATCATATGTATGTACCCAAGGTCATACGTGCTGCGTCGTAGTGTGGCAGTGCGTACATATAGGTGGTTTGTCTATAGGTGTGTTCCAGCACCTATTTTTCGACAAGTACAAAACATGTTCATGATTTATTTATGCGCATGCTCGACTATGAACAAGTCACAAACATGTTTGTAATGTGCAGAGTGCTGGAACATATTTTAAAAACAATTGTTGACATTTAATAGACACTGTCTTCTTCCACAGTGTCGTATATATGTATAACTTTCGGTTTGAATTTTTTTGTTCTCTTGAAATGATAATCGAATTATTTCGTTCCCCGTCTCAACAGAGGTAGATAAGTGAAAATCAGAATTAAGTATCACTCATATCATATTACCACTAAAATTAAACAAATAAAACCAATATGGAATATCTAAAGTCACGCTGAAATTTACTAATATTAAATAAAATTATATTTCAGTTTTATTCATTTCACTCCATTTCAGTAATAAGAAATGTTAAAATGAAATTTATAGATGTAACTTGAAATTTTGTTAACCTAAAATTTTAATACACATATCTAGAAAACAAAAATTAAATTATTTAATTTTTCTCCCTTCTTTTTTTAAATGTCTATAAATAATTATAAAATTTGTTTATCTAGTTTAAAATTTTCAAATTCTGTACGTTAAACAATTAACCTATAATCCGTTGTTTTTAAACCGTCAAAAGAAAGAGATAGCAATAAATAAAAGAAATAAACAATACAATGTATAAAAAATCCATTCAAAAACCCTTGGACAATTTAGACAGTCAATAACAAGTTTGTAACTTGTTGGATGTATTGTTGGAACATTGTACAATATGTACAAATTGTACAAATTGTTTACTTTTGCTTTGCTGGAACGCAATAACTTGATTACGCATGTGCAAACAATCCACGGACTGTCAAATATAGTATGCTGGAACAAACCTTATAACTTGAGGTAAACTACGATCATTGTCAATAAGTTAAATTGTCAATAAGTTGAGGGACGACGGTATACAGATTGATAACTATGACTTGTGATTTCGATGTATATAGACTACAAATGTATATGATAATTGTTTGCAATACATTTTAGTGCAAAATATTTAATAATCAATTAAAAATTTATACTTTTATAAAAAATAAATGTATTTCGTATTAAAAATGCATTTCATATTTAATACTTGAAACATCCTGTATACAAATTATATATTCGTAGTACACGTTTAAATGAATAAAAAATATATTTCTTTCTTTCTTAAAAAGATTACGAAATATGTTTCTTTCTTTCTCGCACGTGTATTATAAAAATAATCATTGCTGTATATGATTTGTCTCAAATATATTCCATAAAAATAGGAAAAAAACGTTATATTTTTTTTCGATTATTATTAGATGGAGAGTGGTTACCAGACGAGTTTAAATTTTTTATCGAGTTGTCTTCAGTGACTTTTTTTTATATTTATGATTTATATAATACAATAAGTACAAAAATTCCCAAAAAATATTTGCAATAAATAAATATTTACGCGCCTATATTTGTATATTTGAAATCTACTAAACACTTTACAAAACTAATGTGTTTACACTGGTACAAATAACAGCAAGTTCAAAAAAATAAAGTGGGGGTAAGCTACTTGCACAAGTAAATAGAACAGGCTTCTATTTACTTGACTAAACAGATTACTAAATTTCTTACTTGCACTTGCACTAAATACAACTGTCTACATGACAAAAGTAACTAAATTTAGTAACTTGATTAAGTAACCTGCTTTACTTGCTCAAGTAAATAGAAGCCTGTTCTATTTACTTGAACAAGTAGCTTACCCCCACTTTATTTTTTTTCAACTTGCTGTTATTTGTACCAGTGTAAACACATTAGTTTAGTAAAGTGTTTAGTAGATTTCCAATATACAAATATAGGCGCGTAAATATTTATTTATTGCAAATATTTTTGGGGGAATTTTTGTACTTATTGTATTATATAAATTATAAATATCAAAAAAGTCACTGAAGACAACTCGATAAGAAATTAAAACTCGTCTGGCAACCACTTTTCATCTAATAATAATAATAATAATAAATATATATACCTCTTTTCAGATAAAATTGATCATGAGTTTTCGTTAAGAAATTAAATAATTCTTATATTCGAAACAAATTGATCTATTCTTTTCTAAAAATAAACTGCAAATTTAAAATTTACATAAATGCAATAATAAAAGAGATAAAGCCAAGAAAACGGAAATTATTTAAATTCAAAGTTACGAAGCATGGTTAAATTAAACTGAAATAGACCATATAACATTTTCTTTCCATTTTTATGGGATATATTTCATCAAATCATATATCAAATAGGACAAATCATATATAAATATATTAAAAGGTCGAATCAAACAAGTCAGCTCAAATATAAATGTAACATTTTTTTCTGATTAAATTGCTTATTAATATATTTGATACATCTTTGTAGTGCACAACGAATTTTTTGACGACTATGTACCATTTTTAATTTAGTTTTACTAGGTTATGTATTACTACTTCAACCTTAATACTAAATCAGTTTACTTAATTGTGTGTAGACAGCCACTAAACAAAAAAAACTATTCAATTTAGCTACTTGCTTTAGTTACCTGCTTTAGTTACTAAACTCGTGTAAATTCAGCATTAGCTACTAAACTCCTGTAAATACGGCATAACTTTATAATATACTTGATAAGTTGATAACTGTGTGATCAATAGGAAAAAAATTGTTATGTTTAGGGCAAATCTTGAATGTAATAACCGTAGTAACTCAATAAATATCACGTATAAAGTTTACATCAACGTGGACCTATTAACTACCATGCTGTTATTAAGTATATTATAATGGCTGCGGTCAGCCATTATAATATCAATAAGTGCTCAATAAACGATTAGTGATAAATTGCAATTTTTTTTCTAGTGGACGTATTTTATACTACGACAAGGACAGTTAAAAGACAGGCAATCAGCCAATTCGTGTTGGGTATGTCTGATAATACATTACGCTTCATTGCAGCGTATTTAAAATATGCTGAAAAAAAAAGAAAAACATCGAGACCGCTGAGTAAACATGGAAAAATAAGTACCATTTAGCAGAAAATTATGAACCGTTTTGCAACTCTAGCCTTCTGCTGAATGCAGTTATTGTCACTGTAATATGATGTAATCAATATAATGGAATAACCATAATATTGATACTGTTTAAAAATACTGATAATGAAGAAGAGACGAAAGAAAATATTATGTCTGAATACTGCTTAATTAAAAATAAATTTCATTTAAGGCGTTACATCTAGCTGACATATCAAAAAATTAGATTTATTTTTAGAAACTTTTTTGTGAAAACGAAAAAAGCAAACAAAATAAGATTTTAAGGGTTTATTTCACATATACAAAAAAAAATTTTTGAAAGAAAAAAGAAAAAAATGACGGCTCAAATGCGATTATCTCGAAATTACATTTTTTAAACATAGCGAAACAAGAACTCGGGCACTTTTCATGCGATAGAGTTGAAAGTTGAAATGCAGTTTGTTATAAATATAATCTAGTGAAATACATCGAACTTTTATGACTGTATGATAATCAGAGTTTTTGTAAATAAACTAAATCCAATTTTTTAGCGAAAAAACGGGAAATTTTCTCAAAATGTTGCTATTTTACAAAAAAATCTTTTAATAATCTTGTGTACTTTGCTACTAAATTTAATATAAATAACGAAACAATTTTGTTTTTGTTCCAGACACGGATCAAATATTGATGTTTCCGTTTCACTATGTTTAAATGTCGAGATAATCGCTTTTGGACTACGATTTTATGTTTTTCTTTCATTTAAAAATTTTTTCCTGAACATAATAATAAAAATCCTTTAAATTTAATTTTGTTGGCATTTTTCGTTTTCACAAAAAAATTTTCAAAGAGAAGCCTGATTTTTATAAGACAGTTAGATGTAATGTCTTAATAATATTTGAACTTTATTAACTATCTAAACAGGGTGCAGGGTCAAAAAACGTATATAACAACTTAACATTTTTTTAACAATCTATACGCCGAAAAAAATGACTTAAAAAGTTTTTCTTTTGGGAATTAAAAAACATGTCTTGTTTTTTAAATAACAGAACAACAAGAGTACATTTTGTTTTTAGGGTTTCGTAGAAAAATATCAGAACCCTCAGTATGTTATATTTATCCGTCTGTTACAGCTTCATAGTTTTTACATCTTTGAAACTATGAACATAAAATTTTGTATCTACATATTACACGTAGGAATCTCGAATAATAAACAACGGAAAAATTGTTTCGCTTGTAAAGGTACCTCAAACATTGATAGTGAAGAAAATTTTCGCCATATATCTCAACGTGTGAAATATCGTTATAAAAATTTTTAAAAATGAAATTCCTGCCACTAGGTATCACTTTCAAATTTTATGCCTCATTTGCAAAATATTGAACTTCAAAATGGCATACGATGTGCCTCCTTTTTAACTTTTCAACTGTCAATCAAAAATGATGAGTAGCAGAACTTGATTAATTTGGATCAATAATTTGAAAAGATATAGGAAACCAAATTATTATTTAACTCACTCGTGTAGTAGCATATAAAATTCCGAAAGTTGTGAAAAACTTTAACTATGGTTTACAGAACCCTAGCTAAATGCGTATACGATATGCACTTGGTCACTTTTTCATATATGGATTTTAATAAAGAATTTAATCTAGGTGGTAGCAATACGTAAAATTAGTGTATGATTAATAGTTGAAAGAATAACATTATTTTTAGAATGCAATTGTTAACGAGAAAACCGAAATTCTACCTTTCCTGTACTTTTTAAATTATAGCAAAATAAATTCCGAAACTTTCGTTCAGATTACATAAAAAAATTTTAAAGTGTAATATACCTTTTTGTACACACTGTATTTTTATATTACCATTATCTTCATTTGAATTAATTAACGCCGGCACTTTTATCGGAATATGAATTTCTTCTTCTTTACTAACACTAGCTGACCGTTTCCTTCTTTGTAATAAAACCGGTGACATGGAATGTAATATTTCACCTTTATTCCCCTCATTTTTGGTATTTTCTGTACTTTGTATCAAATTATTATTTTTCACTCGTACTAATTTAAAACTAATATAGAATGTTTCCATTTCATCTGTATTGTCCGTTGGGACTCCAATTCTTACTTCATCATTTTCTTCTAACTTTATATCTTCTTCCTGTGCAATTTCGATTCCATTAACGTAAACCCCGTTAGAACTCTAAAAAGAATCAAACGTTGAATGTTATCTATAAAATTTTAAAATTAAATTATATAAAATTTAACCAGTAATTGTTGAAGATTCATGATTTTAATAATAATAATAATAATAATTTCCACTATTCAGTAATAGAAAAACTGAACTACACTTGAGAAAGGTATGCATAATACTGGTATTCCCATATATGTAATACTACTATATAGCTAATTGTATAAAGAAATAGGCGAAAATACTACAGTACCGACAATCTGTTTGTTTCCCTTCAGCAGTAAGTACATAGTACCGTATGCGCATATGTAAGATTCAAATTATTAAATATATGGATATTCATTGGATACATGCAATTTGACAGAACCGTCGCACTTGCGCACAATAGGCTACGTCCCTTATCCTGTTTCACTCTTACCGTGACCCTGCCACTTATAGGCATTAGCCATATAGAAGTATTACATATATGGGTATTCCTTAAAGAAAATTTAAAAAAATAGTAGTGTCCGTAGTGTCGTCCACATACTGCCGTTATTGTTAGAGTGAAATAGCTATACACTACGTTTTACACATACACTATCTCTCTTAACTGCTTTTTAATACACGTGCATTACCAACAATAGCCATGAGAAATTACATAAATATTATCAACTGATAAATTAATAGAATTTCATAAATATTTTGAAACAATAATATCTATGGTTGCAGTTTCGGTATATGATTTCATTGTCATTGATAGTAATATGTGGTTTACTACTGTGCGAATAAGAAAAAAATAGAGCGGAGTTCAGATGCTGCAATACATTTTGAAAATTTGAAGAAAAAAAAGCTCACTTAAATTATATCAACGTGTCCGCCATTGATATATTATGACTTGTGTTAAGGGCGGTAAATACATAACAAATTTGTGGAAGGCAGATGTCTAAATTGTTGCATTTAAAAAGAAAAAAAATTACAAATTTATTTTTTAAAAATTATTTTTAAGAAAAATGCAGCAATGTGGACGGAAATCTTCCACAAATTTATTTATGTGTTTACCGCCCTTAACACAATATATAAATGGCAGACACGATGATAAATGTAAGAGAGCTTCTTTTTTCTTCAAATTTTCAAAATTCATTCTCAAGAAAAATCAGCACGATCTAAACTTTGCTCTAGTTTTTCCTTATTCGCACAGTAGTAAATAATACAACATATTACTATCAACGACGATGAAATCATACCGAAATTGCCACCAGCTCCTGGCTATAAAAATTTTAAAAAAAAAGTTTAAAAAAAAATCGACTTAAAAGAGATAGTTGGGGGAATGGAGAACAGTGTTGGCATTTTTTTTTTTTTTTTGACAAATTATGTGATCAGGTTTGCAAAATTAAGTACAGCGCAAAAATAGAAAAATAGAGTTGGATGAACATAAAAACAAAACATCTTTTCAAAATCTTCAACTGACGAGCAAAAAAAAAAAAAAAAAAACAAACGGGCAATTGACAATTTTTTTAAAAAAATTCAGTTAGAAACGACCGAAAAATTTACTTATTTTGGTACATTTTGTGGAATTCTAATCACAAAAAATTATAGTACTTTTACGTAACATAATCAAAACTCTATGTTACATAGTAAAATTCATAAAATTATGTCAAATGTACTATAATTATGTTACGAATGATAACACTGATGCAGAAGGACATAGGCTAACTTTTACCTCGGGAAATCTATTAAAAAAACGAATGATTTTACTTCAAATTTTGCATACTGTTAATAATCATTAATAAATTCGATAATTTTTAATGAAATCAAGCATTTATTAACAACTATTAATAAATTTGATAATTTTTGACCCCCTTCCACCCACACGAAAAATCTAAAAAAAATACACGGGTTAGTGTATTGTTAGGGATTTTTACAGAAAAAAATTTCGTTTACGCGTGTCGACCTCAAAATTTGTAATTCACGGAATACGAAAGCTCATAAATAGCTCCTAATTATGCGCTATTTGTTTTTTCCATTCTAAAAGGAGGGGGGCGAGTGGGGTCTGCACGAACCGTATTTCTACATGAAATTTAAAATAAAAATAATTTTTTGTCTATATGAATTCAATTTTTTTTTCGATATTTGAAAATTTTGACATAACCTAAAAGCCCCTATTATGAAACGGTATCTAATACTGGAACAGTTTTGACATTTACATATTTATTTCTTTAATTAAGTAAGGAAACATTAAATGCGAGGTGAATTTAAATTGAAAGGCAATCATTCTATTAATAATAATTTTTGTTATCAGACGTTTCTTTCAGAAATAACTTCATTAATAATTATGTAAATGTCAAAACTGTTCCAATATTAGATACCGTTCCATAATGGGGGCTTTTACGTTACCTATAATCACTTTAAACTGTTAAATCACTAAGAAATAATCTTTTTTGTAGAATACTTCAGCTATTTGTAACAAAAATACTTCTTACATGAAAACAATTTTCTTTGAATCTTCACTTATAATTAATTCAATTATAATTAATTATACATTATAATTAATTCAACAAATTATCGATAAAAAATGAAAAATTGTAGAAAGAATTTACTTGGAATCCAAACAAAAGTAATTCACGTGTTTGAGCTTGTAGCATTCCAAAATGATACATCATTTTGAAACAGAAAAAATATATCTCTAAAATATTATTATAGATTAAAATCTAATCATTCCATACAAATGATCCGAATTATTTTCGAAGCTGCCTACTTACTACCTTTTTAATAGTTTTGATAAACTATACGATAAGCTTCATTCCATTCAAGTATCCCAAAATTTATGCTTTATACACATATTTTTAGTCGAATTTTTCAACTGAAAAAAAATTAGACTTATACAGCCTATACGATAAGAACGGCGAGAGGCGAGAGTAGGGGCGCTATCCGTTTTCGGACCCGTAGAACACGATACTGTCGAAAATGTCTGATATATATATATATATATATATATATATATATATATATATATATATATATATATATATATATATATATATATATATATATATATATATATATATATATATATATATATATATATAGGATATGTTTTTTTATGTTGGACATGTTTCATAATTTTTTTATGGGATCCTGTTCAAATTGCCGTACTGATGATATAAATGCATGTTGCCATGGGGAATCCCCGGGCCATATTATTTAAACCGAAATTGTGTAAACAATTGCATGGAATTGTTATTTTTCAACCGGACAATTTTTTTTATATTCTTTATTGAAATACAAATAAAAAAGGTCCTATGGATTTTCACGATAAAGTTAATACTTTTAGAGATATGAATTTTTCAAGGTTCGAAAAATCTCAAATTTGGGTACTTTTGACCCATGAAAAATATATTAAAAAAAATAAAATATAAATAATATTTTTTTTTAATTCTTTATAAAATAGTTAATAATATCCTTAATAGAGATTTTAAAAATTTCATTGTTTATACCTGTTTTTAACTGTTAATTTCGCGCGCTCACAAATATGCGTCGCTTACCTTTAAGTATTTTTTCAACCAACAAATTTTTTTTATATTCTTTATTGAAATACAAATAAAAAAGGTTTTATGACTTTTCACGATAAAATTCATATCTCTAAAAATATTAACTTTACCGTGAAAAGTCGACCTTTTTTATTTGTACTTCAATAAAGAATATAAAAAAACGCCGTGAGCAGCGGGGCCCCATCACGGAAGTCGAATTTTTCCCTTCATCTTCGGTATTGAATATCTACAAGCGAAATGTGATTGAAAGTCTACAAGCGATTTGTCATTTTGGTGGTTTCAAAACTGATGATGAGTATCCGGCTGATCGGGGCTTTAGAAAAAGGTTTTAAATTTTTAAGGGCTGAATCTCAGTAAATTTCAATTTTGTGCCGATCACAGTTAGCAGGAAAAAAGTCAACACAATTCGTACGAGGGCATTCCTACCCATGCTTATCCGCCAATTGCCTTTGTGTTTTATTTTTAAATATTAAAAAGGACCTTAAATAGTAAACTGGAAGGCCTTTATGAAGATATTATTTCTTTCCAAAAAAATCCAAAATTTCTATTTTATAAATAATAAGTCTAATTTTTTCAAGGAAAAATTCGACTAAAAGTCAAAAAATTCCTACTTGATAAATAAACATTAACTTTAATAACACTTTTAAATTACTTAATATGTATCTATTGCATTTGTTATAAAAGTTCATTTATTTAAAATTTTTAAATTTACTATTCGCCTACTTGTCTTATAGTATAAATATAGCATTTTAAATACATTTAACAATACAATTGAAATCCAATGTAAAAATGGGAGAAGTGGGGGGAAAAGTAATGTGGAATCCCTAAAAGGCACTAACTGGATACTAACTCAATACATGTACAAAATTTCAGCTCTCTAGGTTTCCTTAGAGAGTCTCTAGACGAGTTAGAAAAAAAGCAAAAAAATCAAGGAAATATTAGCGTAAAAATCGTGGGGATCAGGGTTAAAAGTTGAAACCTCCAAAAAGCAGTGGCTGGCTATTAGCTTAACCTGTACACAAAATTTCAGCCCTCAAGGTTTATTTGGGGAGATTTTGACCCGAACGAAACTTAAAAAACAAGAAAAATCATGTTCTTTTTGGTATAAAAATGGTGGGGGTAACGGTTAAAAGTTAAGACCCCCAAAAGGCACCCCCTTGATACTAGCTCAATCCGAACACAAAATTTCAGCCCTCTGGATTTATTTGGGTGACCTGTGCGAGTGGTATAAACTTCGAAAACGTCGAAAAAGCATGAAATTATAGCTTAAAAATGGTGGGGGTGGGGGTAAGATATTAAAACCTTCAAAAAGCACAACCTAGGTACGAAATTGATCAACACACCAAATTTCAACCCTCCACGTTAATTCTGGGGGGCTGTGGGCGTGTTAGATCCAGCCAAAATCCTCTTTTCCCCCTCTACTCCCTCCAAATCATCCTAGGACGCTGAATTTTGGATATGTTGTAGATAATCAACCAAAATATTATTTCCAACCGGTTTGGAAAAGTTTTATTGTTTTGTTGCCGCCCACCACCCCCTAAAGGTTGGGTCGGATCCAAAATTTGACCCCACTTTGATAGTATGAGGTGCATTGGAAATGAGCCCCACTTACCAAATTTCAGCTCTTAACTTGCATAGGGAGGCCCTACACATGTCAAAAGGTAGCGGGAATATATATATATATATATATATATATATATATATATATATATATATATATATATATATATATATATATATATAAAATAATAATTCCTTGCAATTGTTTAAACAATATGGTCCCGGGTTGCCCCATGGCAACATGCATTTATATCATCAGTAGGGCAATTTGAACAGGATCGCATAAAAAAATTGAGGTGGAATAGTTTTCGGTACTCATGCGCCGATACCTCCTGGACTATATAATTTTTGTTTCAGATTTACGAAAAGACATCAGTTCACTGCTTTTTTTTTTACAGGATATAGCCAGCTGTAACATGGTGAATGCCGTTTTTTCTTTTTAAATAATTTTTGTACTTTCTCAAAACATCAATAAATAAACTGAAAAAATGTTTTGTAAAACTACAACCTTCGTGAAATAATTATTTTAATTGAATGAACACAGCCCGTCCTCCAGTCTGCCCGCAAGGATTTTTTTCCAGATCTAATCTTACGTATATTTTTATCTTACTTATTTTGACTGAATATTATTTCCCTAAAGCAATTATTTAAAACCTATCGAGTTTATCAAACATTTTATAAAATCGTAAAATGTTTTGAAAATAACAAAATTGTTTAGAATAATTACATTTTGAAATATGATACATACGTATTATATTTATCTAAATGAACGATCAAATAAATGCTAATAAGTAATAACGTGTCATTAAACAACTAGTTTCAATGAAAATCATTAAATTAAAGAAACAATAACATAATCAAACATTTCTGGAATCCAATTACAAAAATATGATAATTACTATACCTTTCTTTTTGATACAGTAAATTTAATTACATATTACCAGGGCCGGATTACCCAATAGGCCAAGGTAGGCCATGGCCTAGGGGCGGCAGATTTTTAGAACAGGGTGGCAAAAGTTGTAAATTGACGTTTTTGTTTTTTTACTCGCCAGCAATTTTTTTAGAGGAAAGTCAAAAAAAGGCAGAAAAAGTTACGATTTTCTTATTTTTGAGCAAAAGATGGGGGCGGCTTTTTTCACGGTGCCTAGGGGCGGCACTTAAGGTTAATCTTGCCCTGCATATTACGCAGTATGTACAGTAAAATTCAGGAGTAATATAGCAACAGTACAGGAAACATTTTATAGTATACTAGCTGCTGCCCGTACTTTCACCCGCATAAAATTATCTAAATTATGAGTCAAATAATTAGGTATATTTTAAATTAGATATTCGGAAATTCTGTACAAAATAAATTATTTATTTGCCTGGGCCAGCTTGTCAAACGACGCTTTATAGTTTTAGAAGTATTTCTAGTTTAGGCCTTTCTTGGGGCACCAAGACCATAGGGGACAATTTTACTTCACTTTTATTTTTTCCAGAGATTTCAACAATATTTGAACAAACTTTTGTCAAAATTCCTTCAGCTTTTTAATTTGAAATCTATTTGGTGTCACTGATGGACAATTCTGAGCACACGTCCATTTAAATTTGATGTTCTGAAATTTTATGCAAAATCAGTTCCTTATAGTGCGTCGCTTGGCACGCCCAGCGACTTTAAAATAATTTTATTCACATTTCGATAACGTAACTTAGTTTAATCAAATTTTGTCAAGATCGGACCAGCTGTTTTATTAGAGTCCTATTCGAGTCCTGCGAATTAATTTCGATCTCATCTTACTTTTAAATCAGATATACTGGAATTCTCTGCTATATTCATATTTCAATCGCGTATCTAATTTTCATACCTTCAGATAGTCATTTTGATAACTTTAAGAGTACTTTAATTTGCGAGACATTTCGAGCTCAAAGGGCTTTGGAGAATATTTGAGCAAAGGTTAAGATCCGTCCAGTCGTTTATTTTGGGTTTTTTGAGTCCCCAGAACCCTAGAGGGCAATTTTAACCTCACGTTCATTTTTCTCAAAATTTCAGTACTATTTGAGCAAAATTAAGTCAAGATTCGCCCAGCCAATAATTTTTAGTTTTTTTTTTTTTTTGAGACCTTAGGACTTTAAGAATTAATTATAATGTAATGTTTATTTTTTTCAGGATCTCAATAGTATTTGCGAAAAATTTGGTAATGTTACGTCCTGCCGTTTACTTTAAGCTCTTTTTGGGGCCCTTCGGTCCTGCGGGATAACTTTCACTTAACTTTAACATTTTTCTTTCGATTCGTATGCCAATTTTACCTATAGTTTTCTTTCATAATTTTTTTGATCTCGACTACCGTTTTCTAGAAACAATTGGGAATGGATAAAGACAGCCCATATTTCATTTTTATTTAAATATAAGATTACTCGAGAACTATACTATTAACTCCAGTTCTAATGCCACTTAATCTTCAATTTTGTTTTATAACTGTTTCTTCAGTGTAGCGGATCAAATTTTAATGCAATTATATCTTCATCATATTGTTTCACTTAAAGATGTTCTAATTATCTGCTGGTATATTATATAAATTGTATAATACATTTTTTGTAGTAATATAAAAAAAAAAGCCGTGAGCAGCGGAGCCCCATCACGGAAGTCGAATTTTTCCTTTCATCTTCGGTATTGAATGTCTACAAGCGAAATGTAATTGAAAGTCCACAAGCGATTTGTCATTTTGGTGGTTTCAAAACTGATGATGAGTGTCCGGTTGATCGGGGCTTTAAAAAAAGGATTTAAGTTTTTAAAGGCTGAATCTCAGTAAATTTCAATTTTGTGCCGATAGCAGTTAGCACGGAAAAAGCCAACACAATTCGTACGAGGGCATTCCTACCCATGCTTATCCGCCAATTGCCTTTGTGTTTTATTTTTAAATATTAAAAAAGGAACTTAAATACACTAGCGGAAATAATTAAAGGATCAAAAAAAATGTATGTATTTCATTTGTTATAAAAGTAAGTTCACTTTTTTTAAATTTTTTAAAATTACTATTGGCCTACTTGTATTTAGAATAAAAAATAATGCATTTAAAACACATTTAACAATAGCATTCAATTGCGATGTAAAAATGGGAGAATTGAGGGGAAAAGTAATGTGGACTCCCTAAAGGGTACTAGCTGGATACTAACTGAATATACGTACAAAATTTCAGCCCTCTAGGTTCCCTTAGAGAGTATCTAGACGTGTTAGAAAACAAGCAAAAAAATTAAGGAAATATTGGCGTAAAAAGCGTGGGGGTAAGGGTTAAAAGTTGAAACCTCCAAAAAGCAGTGTCTGGCTATTAGCTTAACCTGTATACAAAATTTCAGCCCTCTAGGTTTATTTGGGGAGATTTTGACCCGAACGAAACTGTTAAAAAACAAGAAAAATCATGTTCTTTTTGGTATAAAAATGGTGGGGATAGGGGTAAAAGTCGAGACCCCCAAAAGGCACCCCCTTGATACTAACTGAATCCGAATACAAAATTTCAGCCCTCTAGGTTTATTTGGGTGACCTGTGCGAGTGGTACAAATTTCGAAAACGTCGAAAAAGCATGAAATTGTAGCTTAAAAATGAGGGGGGGTGGGGGTAAGATATTAAAACCTTCAAAAAGCACAACCTAGGTATGAACTTGATCAACGCACCAAATTTCAACCCTCTACGTTAATTCTGGGGGGCTGGGGGCGAGTTAGATCCAGCTAAAATAGTTTTTTCCCCCTATACTCCCTCCAAATCATCCTAGGAAGCTGAATTTTGGATATGTTGTAGGTAATTGACCGAAACATTATTTCCAACTGGTTTGTAAAAGTTTTATTGTTTTACCACCCCCACCACCCCCTTAAAAGTTGGGTCGGATCAAAAATTTTCCCAAAATTTGACCCCACTTTAATAGTATGAGGTGCCTCGAAAATGAGCCCCACTTACCAAATTTTATATTACCAATATATATATATATATATATATATATATATATATATATATATATATATATATATATATATATATATATATATATATACTCCTCAAAACAAAATAAGGGCCACTTGAAAGTTTGTATTTTAAAACTGATTTATGTCGATCCACGTCAAAATAACTTTTCTAAATGACTGTTGTTATGATATTAAGTGGTTGAGTAAATGATAACAGTTAGGTTAAGTGATATTATTGTTGAGGGGAAGATTTAAACGTTTTTTTGTCTCGCACAGCGTCAAGTGTTTAGTTTTACTTATTTTTTTGAATTTGATTTTAAATCAGTTTGTGCTAGATTATTGATTGCTGAGGTTGTTTTTTGAAGTTTGGCGTGTTATTCAATCATTTATTTTTACAATGCCGAGAATTCGACACCATATGGACGGAGCTACTGCTACCAGAGCCGTAACGATGATTGAGGGTGGTCAATCTCAACGTTCCGTGGCTCTGCAGTTGGGTTGTTCACGAAGGGCTATTCAAAATGTTTGGAATCGGTATTAGCAGACCGGTAGTGTAACCCGGCGCCGTGGCTCAGGAAGAGTTCGTGCTACCACTGCCCGTGAAGACCATTACATTCGACTGTGTGCACGACGTGAGCCGACTGTTACCGCAGGTACTCTGCAAAATCGCTTACATCGATCTACTGGTACTGTTGTCAGTAATCAGACCATACGAAATCGTTTGCATGAAGACCAACAACGTTCAAGAAGACCAGTAATCCGTACCAAACTGACCGGAGCGCATCGTGCAAACCGTTTAAGATTTGCACGTGAACACCTTCAATGGGGCTTGGAGGAATGGCGTCACGTACTCTTCACGGATGAGTGCAAGGTGAAGTTTTTTAGTGATGATCGACGTGTAAGAGTGTGGAGAAGTGGGGAAAGGTTTTCTGATCGTCACATTCATAAACGCGACAGATTTGGCGGTCCTAATGTCATGGTCTGGGGTGGAATTAGTTTGCAAGGCAAAACTGAGCTTGTTTTCCTGAACAAGGGTACTGTAACGGCTCAAAGTTACATCGAACAGGTTGTCAGACCCCATGTGATCCCCTTTACACAACGAGCGGCCGACGGATTTATCCTGATGCAGGATAATGCCCGAGCGCATACCGCTCGAGCGACGACAACTGTCCTTAGGGAGGCTAATATACAGGTTTTACCGTGGCCTGCAAATAGCCCTAACTTCAACCCAATAGAACATCTTTGGGATCAATTAAAACGGCGAGTCAGAGCAGCCGGAGAGGATGTGCACACCCAACAACAACTGATTGATGTCTTGAGAAGATGTTGGGAGGAGATTCCTGATGAAACCGTTAGGCATCTTATTGAAAGCATGCCGAGGAGGCTTCAAGAATGTGTTTTAAAAAGGGGAGGGCATACTCGATATTAAATCACCGAAAAGTTGCATAATGTGTGCTCTTACTCAAAGCGTGAACGTTTGTTGATGACTGTAAAAATGACTATAAAAATGATAAAATCCTAAAAAAATGTAATTATGGATTAATTTTTTATTTAATCTTATTAAAATTAACTTTATTTAGTAAAAAATTAGTTCCTTAATTAAATGTAAGCATACCTTATACTGTAACTTATATAAAAATAAACTTATGCAGCAAAACATGAGTGGCCCTTATTTTGTTTTGAGTAGTATATATATATATATATATATATATATATATATATATATATATATATATATATATATATATATATATATATATATGACATTTTTTTCTACATATTCGTGTTCTACGGGTCCGAAAACGGATAGCGCCCCTACTCTCGCCTCTCGCCGTTCTTGTCGTATAGGCTGTATAAGTCTAATTTTTTCAAGGAAAAATTCGACTAAAAATAGTAGGCCTCAAACTTACATTTACTCTTAGCGAATTTCGAAAACTCGAAATTCAGCTATCACAGTAGGTCTCATGACGCAATTTGAGCCCAGGATTATGGCAGAAATATGTTTTGAGGTCCCTAGAATACGAAAATAATATTCACTAAAATTTATATATATACATATACATATATATATATATATATATATATATATATATATATATATATATATATATATATATATATATATATATATATATATATATATGTCGCCACGGCAACTTTCGAGTGAAACGTTTAATGCTTATGAAATTTTGTGTGCGAACTAAAATCCAGATTAGCTCGGCTAAGTTCGTCAACCAGACACGTCGGATGCCCAGAAGTAGGTTTTCTGGCCATTTTTTATCATTCGATCCTATCATTAGACAGTTCGATTTATACATCGATGAAAAGCCAAAAAAAAAAGTATGAAGAAAATATTCTTATAATTTTCTTTCTATTTTAAGTATTTTTCGAGAAAATGTAAACTTTCACATTTGTATTAATTTTCTCTCTTTGTTAGTCTAATAAGTAATTTATATTTATGTCGCAGTTCTTTATGAAATATAAAAATATTTCATTTTATTTTAAAGAATTTTGTGAGAACAAGTGAAATCTATCCACATACATATATTATAATAAAGTTTTGTTTCTCATTTATTGCATTATAGTTAGCATAATTCTGTCTCAAGTTGAAAAATGAAAATTAAGCAGATTTTCTAAGCTTATGTAATGAAGATTTTTTTTTTTACTGAATTTTAAATAAACAAGAAATTGAACATAATGCTATGATATAATATTATTAAATATGAAACAAAACAACATAATATGTACAATGTACATATGTATGCACGGAAAAAAAATTTTAAATGAATCGATTTTGAAAATTTTTTCACTAATTAATGTTAGAAAGTTAAACAATTTTAAATGGATTTAAGGTATTTTATGTGAATTCCGTCAAGGTTTTCGGGACCTAAAAAGGCCAAAAATTAATTACCCAACCGATTTTAAAAAATTTTTCACAGTTAGTAAGTTAAAGTATTTGAATTAATTAATTAAATGATGTCCGCAAGAACCTTACGGACTGCCAGAAGTTATATGAGATCCCTAGAACCCTTTTCTTACTGTTAGAGTATTATAAAAAATTTCTCACTGCTAGAGAACTAAATTATTTTAGATGGATACAACTACGATCCATAAAATCCGTTCGGGTTCTTGGGTCCCCAAAAATACCAAAACTAATTACCCAGCCGATTTTAAAAATTCTTTTACTCTTAGAAAGCTAAACTATTTTAAATAGGTACATGTCTTAGATGAGATCCGCCAGTGCCCAATATTTGGAAATTCGCTATGTTATGCAGATGCTGCGGCAGGGGTATTTTGTATTAGTAACAGTAAATTATTAATTAAACGATAACAACAAATTATTAATTAAATTCTAGTAAATATTTATTATCCTTAAATATATTCAATTTTAGTAGTGACAAATAAAAATATTCTTTAGTTATTTAAAAATTCGATTTTGAAAATTATAAATTTTTAGCCTTCATTTAAATGATTAAAAACGCAGTGATATTTGAAAACGACGTCATTTTTTATAACAGATCTTATTACTGTAGTTACGTACTGTCTATGACAAATTGCACTTTCATTGTGACATTTACAATTCTAATTGACCAAGAGAAGTTGTTTTTCTTTGTAATTTATTTTGAACTTTTTGGTTTGCAATTAATTTTGCACTCAAAAAGATTGATGGAAGGAATACATCGTCACTTAATACGTAAAATATCCTTATCAACTTGTTTTAAATATTATGTTAAAAATGCTTTTATTTTTTGCTACAATTTTAAAGTTACGTCAAACTGTTTTCTTAAAGTGCATTTAATACTTGTAAGGCTTCATGAAAATCTTACGGTGATGATAAATGAAGAAGATAATAAAGTAGAAAGTTGTAAATACCACTAAAACTGAGCATGATGACTGCTGAATATTGTGTACAAATTTGAAACCATGTTGACAAGTGTTGACATGAATGAAAGCGACATCTGTTTGAGTTAAATCGTAACGTCATTGCATACGTCACTACGCCAAGTCGTTTTTCCCGCCAGTTTGTTCATTTAAAATTGAACAATGGTTTTTTTGAAGATTTTAAAAAATTTAACAAAAATGAACTAATTTATACATAAGAACAAAGCATTTAGAATCATTTCTCAATTGCAGTCAAGTACCCTATTGAAATCAAAAACATTCAAGTAAGAAGTGTCGGTAAGAAGCAGTATGTAGAAATAAACAGTAACCATAGCTATTTATTTTATCAAATTACAAAAATTATTTTTTTCCAAATACTTAACAACTATAACTAATTTGCATGATTTCTTTTAATAAATTCATAGATTGCTATATATAGTAATAAAAAATTTATATTTTACGGTTTTTCGTAAATTTCTACGGTTAGACTAAAATTTTTTTAAAACCCTTTCTTAGCGAGCCCCTGTGACCCAACAGGGACCTACATATAAAATTTCAAGTCTGTATGTATTATAGTTTTGGAGATTTCGTGATGAGTCAGTGAGTGGTATTTCGCTTTTACATATTAATATAGAATATAGATTACTTAGCAAGAACTGTAAGTGTTTTTTTGTGGCCTTGGATGTGGTTTGAGAATTTGAGACTAAAAGTGCGAGGATTCCTAAGTATCCTTGGCACAAAACAAACTTACGGGCCGAGTATGAATAAGTTATTTTTTCAATTGAAAAAATGATGAGTAAATTGAAGAAAAAAATATTTTGAATCTATTACTTCCATAGATACGCGAATAAAATTTCAAATATTAAATTTAATAATATTTAGGTGCAGAAATTGTAATATATTTTCGTGTGTAAATTTATCAATTACTTCCTTTTTTTAATTTCTAGAACTTATATTGTAAAGAATTTACCAAAATACCCACTCAACACATACATATAATTATAATTATTGAGTAACATCTTGATCAAAGCAAAACCTGTCGTCAAGTTTTATACCAAGGAAATTACGTAAGAAAAAAATCAATTATTGCCTTTTTTTAATTTCTAGAACTTATTTTCTACAAAAATTTATCAAAATACCCACTCAACATAACATAGGCTGCCTTTACACGATCAGTAATACTGTCAGTATTTACTGATAAAAATAATAAATCATTTTTTTTATTACTTCAGTATTTTTATGATACCGTACACTATCATTATTTTCTTCAGTATTTTAAAACAAACTGTCAAATTTAATTTTTCGGAATTTTTAAATTAATACAATTTTGGAATTGTTATTATTATGGAAGAAGCGTGTTTAGCTATAGTACAAGCGTTTGCAACTCAAAACAAGAAATCAAAGAAGAAAAAGCGTTATGTTCGATCTGTTCGATTTTGTTTTTCTAGCTATGCCATACATATACGCATGTATGTACAATGTACATACGGTACATACGGTACATATCGTACATATTGTACATACTGCCGTACATACTAATCAATAATAATATGTACAGACCTACTTTTCCATGAAGTACATATACGATCTACAATCTATTTGTATTTATCTCGGCTGGTACCGCTGGTACATATCGTACATATACCTACGAGAAATATGTTTTAACTGTCATTAATGTCACTGTCCCCTCCACGTCTTAGTACTGAAGTGAATACTGATGGAATTATAAGCCATTCTCCAATACTTTCATTATTATTTCAGTATCGTCAATACACGATCAATAAAAATGTCAGTATTTTGAAATACTGTCAGTATTATTGATCGTGTAAAGGCAGCCATACATACATATATATATATATATATATATATATATATATATATATATATATATATATATATATATATATATATATATATATATATATATATAATTATTGAGTAACAACATCTTGATCAAAGCAAAACCTGTCATCAAGTTTTGTACCAAGGAAATTACGTAAGAAAACAATCAATTATTACCTTTTCTTAATTTCTAGAACTTATTTTCTGAAAAAATTTACCAAAATACCCACTCAACATAACATACATATAAAGAATTTGGGGGACAGGTCTACCCATACTGTCAACTTCCCATTGGATGCCCTTAAAGACTATTGCAAATGAATAACTTTTTTTTTTAATTCAGGGGACTTCTCCTCTGGACCCCCAATAGAGGGTTTGCCCCTTGCACCACACCGGGGGCTTCGCCTTCTGTACCTAAGGGTGGGGGCTCCACCTTTTATTAAACAAATGATAACATCATTTGTTCTCAAGACACGCGAGACAAAAAATATTTCACAAAAGTTTCTTATTTCGTTTTTCCGTTTAGTTTTTTTTTCTTTTCTTTTTTTTTAAATTTTACAATAATTTACTGGCGTTTAATATCACAGAAGGTTCTTAGGCCATTATATAATAAAGACATGGTAAAAAGTCCATATAATCTATGTTATATTACAGCCCAACCAACATAAGGTTGCCGGTCAGATGCGCAAATGAAAGAGTGCGACAACAAGAATTAAACATATAACATGTATGCATAAAAGTGTGATAGAAGTTGTGTTTGTCTACTGCGCGTACAACCCTGACCGGCAACCTTATGTTGGTTGAGCTGTAATAAAGTTAATTCCGTTTTTTTATCACAAAAAACAAACCGAATTTGCTGAAAACTTTATCCGGTCTTCATTTTTTGATTACGCATTTAATGAAATTAGTCCGGAGTTGATATCATCATTTGTTCTCGAGATATACGAGACGAAAAAAAATTCACGAACGAACGAACGAACGAACCAATTAACGAATGCACACACAGACATCACGCTAAAAACGATGGATTAGGATTCTAGTGACCTTGAAACGTGGAGATATGTCAAAATTAGCGATTCGTAAAATCGGACCCATTACAATAACTTCCAATGGGAAGTTAATAATTATTGAGTAACAACATCTTAATCAAAGCAAAACCTGTCATCAAGTTCTCTTTTTATGTACCAAGAAAATTACGTAAGAAAACTCAGTCCTGATAACTTTCGTTAAATCTACACCTCATTCTTAATGTTGATTAATTTTTTCAGATTTTTTTGGTAGGTAATAGGGGCGGGGGACAATAATTTTCAAGAGTTTTTTCAAAAAAAAAAAGTGTGAGCGAGTGAAAACAATTAAACAGGAAGATTGTGGCACCTATACGAGCGACGAGGACACAACAGACAACGAAGAATGATCTAGTAGTGAAAATGAAGATTAACAAATAGTATATTATACACTAAGGAGTTAAAGTGTAAAGGTATGTACAAACCGGGTAACAAAATGTTGGCAACATGTTGACGATGTTGGCAACATATTTGTTGGATACAGCAACATGTATCTGGATACATGTTGTCAACAATGTTGCGTGTCTAAACCAAAACTAGTAGTGCAGTCAAACTAAAGGCAGTTTCACAGTGAAAATGGAACAAACAATTGTTGCTGCTGGTGCAAGTGCTGCGTTCATTATAATAGCTGCCCATGCCCAAAAACGAAAAAGAAGATGGTGGCAAAGACAATTCTTAAAAAATGGGACAAGCTATGGCGATAACTTAATGGCTGATTTATTTTTGAATTTCGATTTTACGTTTCGATTTTTTTCTTTTCCTTACGTTAAATTGACAATTTAATTCCTAGTACATTAAAAATTGAAATCTTTTTTCTACAATTGGTTAAAATCTTTTTTATTGAACATAAATGTTTTTTGTATAACGATATATTAATATTATTAATACAAAATAAATTAAATATCCTGGAACAATGAAATATATTAAATTAAAAGAAACCGCCACTGGAATTCTATATTTATATTATATTAATGCTAAAATTTTATTATTTTATATTAAATGATTTTTTTCAAAAACTAGAAGCGTCTCCAAATTTTCGTTACCAGTTTAAGTGGTTTTGGGGCATATAGTACTACAAAACTAAAAAAAAAAAATTTAAAAAAAAATAACAATGTGATTAACTAGGAATTTACAAAATATGTATATAATTATGTTTACAATACGTAATAGTACTGTACATATGTATGTATAAATAATAAATTGAATGTAATCGCGGCAGTTTGTTGGCAACACCGTCCAAACTGACCGATGTTTTCCATTTGAAATGGGATACACGGATACAAGCAACATTCAACAAATTTCTTTGTTGTGATGCCGCTCAATGTTGACGTGTATCCGTCAACATTTTGCTTGTTGATGGGATACATGTTGGCAACATGTTGCCAACAATTTTGTTACTTGGTTTGTACTACGCTTAACTTTTAATCCCGAGTGTGAAGTTTGTTGCCAGAAAACTTGTAAAGAGCCAGGGGCAACAATTCACACGAGGAATAAAAAAACACTTTAGTCCTGTGGCGTATATATTATTTATTGCAATTCCAAATAATTTAAAACTATAAAAATTAAAAAAAAAATTTTAAATGTTATTCAAATTGTGTGAAACTTCACACTTGGGATTAAAAATTACACTTTAATCCCTTGGTGTATAATATACTATCTATAACTTGGATCAGCAAAGAAAAAAAATTGTATATGTATAATTTTAATTACTAATAACTTCCATTTATAGTTTATAGTTTATACAACCTTATTTAAATATTCTTTAAAGCTTTAAAGTTTTCGACTAACTCTAAAGAATTTTATTTTTAATTTTTTTAAAATTTTTAATTTTAGTAACTAGTTACCGATAATGGGGAATTTGACTAATTTTGGGAAATTATTTTAAAACACACATATTTATGTATTATGCATGTATACGTTTTTAATTTTTAAAAATAATACCGAAAATTGTTAGAAAAAATTATTTTAGTATTTGTTCTCAAAATTTGCGCGAAAACGTTTACTAGCTGTCAGTTACGTCACATTCTCTAGATAGCAACAGGTGTCCTGTAACTAAGAAAAAAAATGTTTATTTTTCCTGTAACTAGGAAAAGAAATTGTTGATTTTAAAAAAAAATTAATTAAATTTTGATTAATTTCCATAGTTACGTTTGCTAACCGGAAATTAGGTAGCGACACTAGTGGTGATTGTGTTGAAATAGAAGAAAAAGCAACGTCACAGCCCGTTTCTGCTTAGGTGGATTTTAGCTAAAAAATTACTTTTTTAATTAAATTTTTTTTAAATCAAATAATGATAGTTAAGATGAATTAGTATAATAAATTGCTGTTTTACTTCTCGCTAAAAAAATATTAAAGCCAGAAAATTTTTTTATAAAACAATATATAAAATGGGATTATGATGATTGAATGAAGGTGATTTGGTCAGATGCGACTAAAATTAATAGATACAGTACAGATGGTCGCCGGTGGAATTGGAAAAGAACTAAAGATTCAAGACAACCAAAGGATTACATTCAAACGATAAAGCATGGTGGTGGTAACATCAAGTTGTGAGGCTATTTTTCCGCATTTGCTGCAGGTCCAATTCATAGAATTGATGGTAATATGAACAAAAAATTGTACTATAATATTCCCAGGATAAATCTAACAGAAACAATCGAAAACATACCGTATCCAGAAGATGAAATAATATTTCAACATATCACAACAAGTCCTGTTGTGGCCATCTCAAAGTCCTGATTTCAATCCTCTTGAAAATTTATGGTCATATCTGAAGAATAAACTTTTGAATGAATATGAATCACCTTCGTCAAATTTAAATGTTTTATGGGAAGATGTACAGGAACAGTGGTACAAAGTCTCACATGATTACTGCGAAAAAACTTGTTAGAAGTGTTAAAAAACGATCACATGCTGTTAGAAAGGCAAAAGGTCTGTGGCCATAATATTAAAGTTTAATTATTTGATGCTCGCCACAAGTGGTACAAAAGTGAACCAAAGGTCATTATGATTATTTTATTCTAAAATAGGTTTTTAAGCTAAATTAAGTTTATAACTTTATGTATCAATAAATGTACTTTTCAGTTATATAAATATTGTTTTGATTGTAAGGTTTATAATATATTCAGGAAGTACAAATATCCAAAACTTATATTGGTTGTAGGGATGATCGATATTCATCGATGGTAGAAAAACATCGATGTTGTGTCCTCGATAACATCGACACATCGATGTTACGAGAATAATATCGAAACATCGATATTACGTACTCTAAGCTATCCAGTATTTATAAAGTCCTGTAGCTGATTTAAAACAAGATCCAATACTTTTATGGGAAATTCTAGGATCCACTTATCTAAACTTGAAAAAAATTGCCATTAAATATTTGCGTTTCACAGCAACTTCAACAGCTTCAGATGTCATCTGCACATAATATTGTAAAATAATTCAAAGTATCTTACATTAGTAGAAATAACTATGAATGAATTAATCTACTCAAGCCTTTTTTTTGTAGCGGACATTTGGTTTAAAGCAATAGCCATCACGCACAACACCCTTACTCTCAGTTATCTATGTACAATGTACCTTATCTGTCTGCAATAAATAACTCGTTTGATCTTTAGAAGTGACAAAATTCGTCATTCATGATTTTTTTCATATAGCCTGGAAATTTTGTTCTTTAAGGTAGGTATCTAAAAGGGGGTAAAAAACTATGAGCTTTTCAAAAAAAAAAAAAAAAAAAAAATAGTCTCGAAATGTTTCTCCAACTGTAAGACCCTGTATTTTCAATTCTAAAATTTCAAGGTCATATTTCTTAAGCTTAGAATGAAGGAAAAATCTCAAAAGAAGCATATATTTACAAGTGTATAATATACTTCCATATACTCCAGCCGGACAACAATCCCCCCATTCCTGTGTGAAAAAACAAGGAAAGTCGAAAAAACTTTTCCTCCCGGTATTTTACCACCAGTGCGGGCAATCGACCTGATTTTTGGTATATTACCGTTTCTAGTCTAAAGTAGTCATTTTTTATCAAAATGGGTCATATATGAAGATTAGGCACTTTTCATATACTCTTATGCGGTAATGCTCTTTTGTACGTGTATTGAGTGAGTATCCATCCAGCTAGTGCCTTTTAGGGATTCCACATTACTTTTCCTCCCACTTCTCACATTTTTACATCGGAATTCAATGGTATTGTTAAATGTGTTTTAAATGCATTAAGTTTATTCTAATACAAGTAGGCGGATAGTATTTTTAAAAATTTAAGAAACAAAATGAATTTTCTTTTATAACAAATGCAATACATAAATATTAAGTAATTTAAAAATGTTATTAAAGTCACTCTTTATTTGTAAAGTAGGAATTTTGGATTTTTATTTATAAAATAGAAATTTTGGATTTTTTTGGAAAGAAAAAATATCTTCATAAAGATCTTCCAGTTTACTATTTAAGGTCCTTTTTAATATTTCGGCACAAAATTGAAATTTACTGAGATTCAGCACTTAAAAACTTAAAACCTTTTTTAACCGGATACTTATCATCAGTTTTGAAACCACCAAAATGACAAATCGCTTGTAGACTTTCAATCACATTTCGCTTGTAACATTCAATACCGAAGATGAACAGCACAGCTGCAATGAGATCCGACACGGCCAGCCAGACTTTCCATTCCTTACTTGAATAGTATGCAAGTACTACTACAAAATTTCTAATGTCCCAAAATACCCGCTCAAAATTCTTTATGAGCTCTCGCTCTATGTTGTAAAAATAAATTGGAAAATACTTATTGAATCCATGTCTCTTAGAAGTTATATTTTATATACATATATTATATTTCATCACAAAAATTGTCGAATCAGCATGAGTACTTCCACAGTTCCATGTTAAAAAGAAGTTAAGTTATATTATTTATTTGCGAAAGCAAAATTTGTTACATTACTTTGAATATTTGAATATTAAATTTTTTTAATGCAACAGAAGTGTTGAAGCAGAAATTTCAATATTTTTTTATTTTGCATTATGTCATCAATATTTTTGATAGAATTTCAACGAATATTAACTAGGCAGGCTATTCAGTATTCTGCATATTCGGCACATTACCTATTTGGGTGAATGCTGAATAATAAATAATAAGGTACTAAAATATCTGACGGAAACTTGAAAACTGTTTTAAATGCCTTGTCATTAACTAATTTTTTTGATTTTTGATAAATTTTGTAAAAATCGTTTAATTTGAAACGAAAAAAATTACCGCTAGATGATTTACTGTCATGACGTCACATTTTTAAAACAAACAAACGTCAATGTCAAGCTTTATAATTTCCAAATTTGATTGTATTCATAAAATATTAAAAGAGAAGCATGTATTTATTTGAATTCTCTGCATTGCATACTACAGTAGAATTTCGATTAATCGTCCCCATCGGGACCGGGACTATAACGATTAATCGAATTATACGGATAAAAGAAATTTTTCGACAAATTGATTTTACTACTAGCTCTGGGACGAAAATATGTATTTATAGTAATTATTAGTAATGATAGTGAACGTGTTATTCTGTTATTCTTGTTAAAATATGTAAACAAATGACCGCTTAGATGGAAAATCCCCAAAAAAATAAATTATAATGCTATAATGATAAAGAAAGGATATACGGTGGGCAATACTACTCAAAAAGATATTATTACTTATTTATTATTACACGAGAGGTTTGTATTTGGGTTTGTCTAACAAAAATTTGTTGCCTAGCAATTTAACGAGAAGAATTGTCAACTAACAAAAACGCGACAGCGAAGCGTTTTTGAGTTGACAGTTCTTCGAATTAAATTGCTTTTAGGCAAGAAATTTGAGTTGTAAAAAACACAAATTTATTCAGAAAAAATATAAAACTTAAGTGTAATACAATAAGATAATTTAACGAATAAAATAAATTAGTATAATTCATATTATTATTTAATACATTGTTACTATGGTTCTGAAATCAATTAAATTTGCCAATACGAATTTTTTTTTATCGTGTTTACCTACAATGAAATGACCAATGAAATGTTTTGTACCATTTTTTTCGCTGTGAAAATCTGTCCTAACTTTTTTCCATGGTAAAAATGAAAAAACTACAATATCCTTATGGAACTTGATACACATGAGTTAAATCGTCCTTGTTAAAATAAAAAAAATGGCAATTTAAACGACCATTTACAATGTTTTTGGAATTTCTCAACTACATCCACAACATCCCAACCACGAAAGTGGTTGTTTCTTTAGTCCAAAAAGGGAAAAATAATTTCAAATTTTATGTAATTATATTCATTATTTTAACAAAATGTTTATTTTTCTATGGGACTATGTATGCGCTTGGAAACTAGGTTTGTATACTTAATGCCAGAAACTGCATTTTTTTAATAGGCGTTGACGGATAATCGTATGACGGTTAATCGAAGTTCTACTGTAATAGAAATACTGAAAATAAAACGTTATTTCACATCTGATGAAAATTATCAAAATCGACATGTTTACAAATTGTAACGCGTTTGAAATAATTTAAATCGTTGAAAATTACTGATTTTCGAAATAAAATTTTTAAATACTTAATTATTAAATATTTTTATGTTTCAATATTAAAAATCAAACATATTAACTCTTTTAAACAAACCATATGGAAAAATTTTTTGTTTCAAAATGCCGGACTTTTTACTGCCAGTGATAAGTACAATAGATAAGATTACAAAAAAAAGAAAAAGAAAAAAAAATCAAAGATCCCAACACCAAAAAAGTAAACCCATTTAGAATTATATCGTATTTTGGAAAATCTGTCACAGATAGCGGCACCTGTACCATTGAATTAGAGTCCCTATAATAAATAGAGTCGTGACATGTGTTTTGGACGCTGATTGGTTCCGGCATTTTCTGTCCAAAGTTGGGTAAAATAAATTGAAAATAAATTAAACATTTAACAAAAATCATTTAGTTTAACCTAGAAAGAATAATTAAATTAAAAATTTTTAATTGTTCATTAATTTATAACTTATTAACGATAATTATGTACTCAAAAATATTTTCTCAAACATTATGACAACTAATTTTGAAGTTCCCCGCTCTGTTTTAGAAAGAAAATGGATGACATGTCACGACTCTATTTATTATAGAGACTCTTGAATATATACATATCACAGCATTTTGAGCCGCCATATTGCAGTACGAGTTAACTCGTCTTAATCATTTAAAGAGTTAACTATAATACATAGAATTATTTTTAACATTTAAAACAAATTTCACGGTTAAGTACCCTATTAGTAGACCACATACAACATAAACTCCTTCGATACCAGCGTTGTTCTTGAATAACGTCAACTTCCACAATACATGGAAAATATAAAATCGACTTATGCCCCTTAACCCAAAGGTTTCTAGCAACAACATAGATGTCAGTTTCATATTCTACTGGTAGATGGTGACAGGTATCTCTCAAATGTCTAAAAAACAGGCTATTTTAATGGGAAGGTTAGACCGTACAGACCCAATGTGGTACCTCAATAACAATTTATCACTAATAATTTAATGAATGATTATAATATTAAGAACGAAAACTGTGGGTTATTTTGTACAATAATAATATTTTTGTACCTCTTTCCCACAAAAAATTGTTTTTTCTTCTTTTCTTCGTTTTTCTTACTAAACCGGTTTCGATCACTTTTATGATCCTCTTCAGCAGCTTTTTTGCTGAAATAAAAAATTATAAACCAGAAGTATAAAACAGGCAAAAACTACTAATTTTGTTACACTCTCGATCAGTTCTTCAAGATGTTAAGAAGACCCTACCAGTAGTGATCGACTTAACAAACCAGTTGAACGGAAGGCATACTTCATCGAATGAGCGTTTAAATCGGTTTTTGGTTGAATGTATTGGTTGACATTGTTGTTAACAATACTCAACTAAGGATCGATCTATTATTGCGATTTACGATCAGATTATTAAAATTTCTAGCATTTCTTTTTCTTTCAGGTATTTTACCTAATTCTCTTTTCTCTTTCAGATACTTAATTCTCTTTTTTCTTTTTTAGGCACTTAATTTATATTCTCTTCTTTTTTAGGTACTTAATTTTCTCTTTTAGCGAATTTCCAGAATGGAAGCTCGCTATTACAGCCACTGTCATGACGCGACTTGAACCCGGGACCATGGCAGAAATTTGTTTTGAGGTCCCTAGAAACCGAAAATAATATTCACCAAAATTTATATATATATATATATGTATATATGTATATATATATATATATGTGTCCGCACGATAACTCTTGAACGAAATGTCCTAGGTTTACGAAATTTGGTGAAAATGTTGGAAATCCCAAACCGTTGGACAAGTTCGTTAGCCAGACACGTCGGATGCCAGGAACATGGTGTTTGTTCTTGCAAAAAATTAGTTTTTTGCCAAAATTTCCACTTATTTAAAATTTTTTGCGAAATTTTTTTACATCATTTAAACGACGAAAAAAAATTGCATAAAAAAGGTCTTTAAACTATTATTCTATGTCAACTAGTTTCCGAGAAAATTTAATTTTTATAAAAGAGCATTCGCTATGTTATGCAGGATGCTGCGACAGGGGTATACCTATATGCATAATTATATGAAAGAATGTGTTTGTGGTACAGGAAGATATATAGATTGTATATAAGTCATATACGTCATACATATGTATATGTTTGTATGTTACTTATATGCCGTTTTTTAGGGTTCCGAAGAAAGTTCTATTTTTTAGAGCTCCGAAATAAATCTCCGAGACTATAATAGAAATTTGTTTTGGGGTCCCTAGAAACCAAAAATAATATTCACTAAAATTTATGTATTAAATTTATATTTAGTCCCACACCGTTGGACAAATTCGTTAGCCAGCCATGTCGGATGCCTAGAACATGGTTTTTTTGACCATTTTTCGTGAAAAAAATTAGTTTTTTGCCAAAATTTTCTAAAGTTAAAATTTTTTTTTGACATTTATTTACACCATTAGAAAGAGGAGGAAAAATCACTTAAAAGGGTGAAAAATCACAGAAAAACGGATTTTTATAAACGGAAATTCGCTATGTTATGCAGGATGCTGCGACAGGGGTATTTTCTTTTAGGTACTTAATTCATTTTCTCTTCTCTTTTAAGTACTTAATCTATTTTCTCTTTTCTTTTTTAGGCATTTAATTTTCTTTTTTTCTCTTTTCTCTTTTAGGTAATTAATTTATTTTCTCTTCTTTTTTAGGTACATAATCTATTTTCTCTTTTCTTTTTTAGGCACTAAATTTTCTCTTTACTCTTTAAGGTACTTAATTCATTTTCTCTTCTTTTTTAGGTACTTAATTCTTTTTCTCTTCTTTTTTAGGTACATAATCTATTTACTCTTTTCTTTTTTTAGGATCTTAATATTTTATTTTTTTTAGGTACGTAATTAATAATTTTTTATTTCAGCAAAAAAAAAAAAAACCGAAGAAAAGAAGAAAAAACAACTTTTTATGGGAAAGGGGTACAAAAATATTATTATTATTGTATTAATTATTTGATTAATTATAAATTAATAAATTTTTTGTGTTAAGAAAGGACGATATAGTTATATGGAACAAATTGAAAAATTATTTTTTAAACATCGTTTTTATAAGTTCGGACTGAAAGCGTTAAAAAAAAAAAAAAATAAAATAAAACACCTATTTGTTCCTTATTGCATATACAGATCCCTCTAGTTTGTGTCACACAAATGTTCTTGTCAGAGTGGGGAGTGACAGAATCGAAAGAAATTATCCAGTGGCGGTTCACTTGAAACATATGAAATCATGATTTCATTACACTAAATAATTATTATTTAATATAAACCGTTACATATAGGAAAACAATACTCTCTAGTTATATGAAAACACGCACGAGCAATCTTCGTTTTAGTATACTGGTAACTACACCAATTACTTATTTTTGCAAATACACTCAAAACGGCCCAATTAATCCCTTCGGGTTTCATTTTTGATACATTTTCTTGATCAGTAAAGTTATATTTAATAATCGTGTATTGTGTAACATTTTTTGTACAATTAAGGTAACTAAAGAATAAACATATTAAATAAAAAATAAAATTCGTATAATATTGGGGATCGTAAAACTTAGATACGTGAACTAATGATTGAAAAGTAACTATAATAGCCAAAAAAATTTTTAAATTTTGTTTATACCGTCGAAAAGAGTGTAAAAAATTACATAAGACAAGCTTTTAAAACATTGTTCTAAGTGAACTAATAGAGTAGCAACTTAACCCTAATTTTTAACAAAAAGCGACAACGAACGTTCTAGTGGCTGATTTTTCCTTTAATCGATTCAAAAATTAAAAAGGAATAAAAAGTTCCAATACTATTTTTTTATCAAATGCCGGCGTCACTGTGAAAAGTTGAAATTAATGAAAGTATTACGTAAGATATGTGTATAAATTTTGAATTAGTAGTATTCTGTCAGGACAATTGATTTATAAAAAAAAAAAAAAAAAATAAAATTTTTTTAGAGAGAGAAAAAACTACTGACAAATATGATATTTTAGAATCACTGAGCACTGAATCAAACATATTAACATATGTTTCCTAGAGATACCACAGGCATTAAATTTTGAAGCATGACTCCATTTTAGTAAGCCCAATTTGTAACCACGGAGACTTGTTTATAAATATTAGATAAACCCGATAAACCATTAAATTAATGGTTTGACCGCCATTAAAGTAATCCCATCAATTTTTTTGCCCACATCAGTCAATTTTTTTGCCCACGTCAGTCAATTTTTTTTGCTTCAATTTCTTAATGTATTTGTAATACACGGCATTCTCTCTAGTCGATTCTTTCTTCAATGTTTAGAATGAATGCGTAGGCTAAAATCAAACATTTATAAGAATATTTGTCAAATTATTTATTTTTATCAATTTTTAGCATTGAAGCCTTGGTTTAATCAAAAAATAGTATTTGAATTTTATATTTTATTTTAAATTCTGTATCAATTAAAAAAAAAACAGCCACTAAAACGCTTGTTGCTGAACTCTTTTTAAAGTAAGTTCCTAGCCAACTTTTGAGAAAAATTAAGAAATTTGCTGAATTTTTTTCACTTATTACTACACGATTTGTCTAACAAAAATTTGCTGCCTAGCAATTTAAGCTGAAGCGTTTTTGGTTTAACAATTCTTCGAGTTAAACTACCTTTAGGCAAGAAATTTGAGTTGTAGAAAACACAGATTTATTAAAAAAAAATATAAAATTCAAGTGTAATACGGTAAGACAATTTAACGAATAAAATAAATTAGTATAATCTATACATATAATAAAACTGTAACGAGACCATTTCTGTACATGAAATATTTTTTGAAAATTGTACTGGTACTGTAAGTAGTTAACGATGTAGATATCAAAACAGCGAGTTTTAAAATTTTTGTCTGTCTGTCCGTCGGCTGTTCACGCATCACGGAAAAACTATTGGACGGATTTTAATGAAATTTGGTGCGATGATAACTTATTACCTGAGTCAACATCTAAGATACTTTTTATTCCTGGAAAATGTTTCATTCCCACGGGAAAATAAAAAAATTATTGAGCATATGCACACATTATGCAAAAACTACTGGACGGATTTTGATGAAATTTGGTGTAGTGATAACTTATTACCTGGGTCAACATCTAAGATACCTTTTACTTCGGGAAAATAACTTATTCCCACGGGAAAACAGAAAAACCAGTCTGAGCATGTGCACACATTACTCAAAAACTATTGGACAGATTTTGATAAAATTTGGTATTGTGATAACTTATTGTCTGGGTCAACATCCAAGATACTCTTTACTCCGGGAAAATGTCTCATTCCCACGGGAAAATAGAAAAAAACTATTTTGAACATGTGCACACATTACGCAAAAACTACTGAACGGATTTTGATGCAATTTGGTGTGGTGATAACTTATTACCTGCGTCAACACTTAGGATACCTTTTATTACGGGAAAATGTCTCCTTCCCTCGGGAAAATACAAAAACCATTTTGAGCATGTGCACACATTACGCAAAAACTATTGAACAGATTTTGATGAAATTTGGTATGGTGATAACTTATTACCTGGGTCAACATCAAAGATACTTTTTACCCCAGGAAAATGTCTCATTCCCACGGAAAAATGGAAAAACCATTTTGAGCATGTGTATGCATTATACAAAAAGTATTGTTCTATGCAAATTCTATATAATTATTACACTTAAATACTTCTCATTGAGTTTATAACAACGCGTCGCGCAAACGACGTCGCGGGTATAGCTAGTTCATATCACAGTATAAATAAAAGATTATTACCATAGGCAGTAGCGAAACGCACTTTCCATCCTTTTTTGATATAAGTACAAACAATTATATATGTCCTTTTTTACTTATGTGGCTGTATGTGTTTGTACATGTGAGGTTGAGGGTTGGCAATGATCATGTTATATTATATTAATAAAACTAACAGAGTTGGGAATAATTATATCTGTAACTTTTGATCTAATTAACAGTAGTGTTGGTACTGCACCAGGCTTTAATCGATTCGTTTCACTTTTAAAACAACTTTTTCAAAATGAGTGGAACATACCCGAACCTATTACGACTAACCACTGGCGAGATCTAAAATATTAATTGAATAATTATTTAACGTATATTTATTTTTACATACGCAATCAAGCTAAAATAAAACTTACACATCCGGATCAGTAGGCACTCGGAAAAAACTTAAATTAGAATTCTCTTTTGAACGGCTTAAACAAAATTTAGCCGCATAAGAGTTGCCACCGTTTTTAGACATTATATATTTAAGTAATAAAAAAATTAAATTTATAATTAAATGTCAAAAATATCTCAGTATAAATGCGAAATACCACTCACTCACTCACTCACCTATCAAGAAATCTCCAAAACTACAATAGGTACCTACAAACTTGAAATATGACATGTAGGTCCCTATTGGGTCGTAGGCGCTCGCTAAGAAAAGGTTTTGCAAAATTTTTTGTCTAACCGCCGAAATTTACGAAAAACCGTAACATATTAATTTTTTATAACTGTATATAGCAATCTGTGGCCAATTTATCAAAAAATCATAAAAATTTTAAACAGTTGCTAAGTAATTGCAGAAAAATAATTTTTGTAATTTTAAACTAATAGCTAAGGTTACTACATATTGTAAATAGATGAGGTTTTTATTTAATACATAGTGTGTCTTACTGACATTCTTAAGGGGCTGTCCATTAATCACGTGAGGCTTGAAAGGGGGGGAGGGGTCCATAAAAAATCACGAAATATCACAAGGGGCAGGGGGAGGTAAAGTAATATATCACGTGTATTTATTTTTTCGGCAAGTGCGCGATACTCAACCGAAAAGCGGCGTTACATGTATTTATTTTTTCGTCAAACGCGTACAAAATCGAAAACGGCTTGGAGAGAGTGCGCGAAAATGATGATGCCGAGTGGCTTGATGAAACCGATGTAGATCTTCAACAAAGCACTGTGCCAACAACTGATTTGCAAGATGCTTATCCAGTTATTGGTGTTGAAGAAAGTCTTGCTAATCCGTGGTCCGAAAATACTGTACATTAAGTAATGTTCATGTATTAGTACAAAAAAGTTTTTCGCATTTCTATTATTTTTATGTCAATCAAAAAAAAAAAAAAAAAAAAAAAAAAAAATAAAAAAAAATTGCAACCTTTCTGTCTACCTCTGAACGTTATTATAGTAGTGTTTAATTTTCTATAATAAAATTAAATGATACTTATACCAGTATTTTATAAATATTAAAAAAAAATTAGATTCTTTGCAGGTACGAAAAAATACACGTGATATAGGGGGGAGGGGGGTAGCCTTAAACCTCACCATGTATCACCAAGGGGGGGGGGGGTTAAAAAATGCAAAAAAAAACATCACGCGATTAATGGACGGCCCCTAACTTGAATCTTTCTGATCTAAATTTATTACTAAATTTCTTTTACTGTTACCAATACAGTGTAAGTTTGATGCCTACTTTTTTTATATTATACTACAGTAAATGTTTTTTACAATTTTTTAAAATACATCAACTGATAAAATTAGAACATATCATTAAGCGAAACCTGATGATGATAAGATTGTCGTATTATCTCTATCGTATGTGAAATTAAGAAGATATAAAAACTGCACTCCGGTACCGAGGAAGCAATTACAAAACAAAAAAGGATATTTAGTTAAGTATCAAAACTTTAGTTAATAAATAGTATTGTTCAGTAGCAATTCTTAAATAATTTTTTTTTTTTATTAAAATAAAACTTTTCAACTCTTTAAATTCTGAATAAGGTAGCCATTTTTCAATTGTAAATAGTTATTCCTATTATCAGTTATGGAAGAGGAAATTATTATAGTCAACCAAACACAAACCCATTGCCAAATAATAAAAATTCCTGGCGATGGCGCCTGCCTATTTTCCTCCCTTTCCTATTTGATGTACGGTCATGTCTTAATGGCTGCTCAAATTTGTGCTAGCATTGTTAGTCATGTGTCAAATAACTGGGAAAGATCTAGACTTTTTACTCAGGAGCAATCGGGATCTCCTTATATTACAAAACGTCGGTAGGTCACCGAAATGTCTAGACCTCACACTTATGGTACTACTTGCGAACTCAAGGCGGCGGGGGAGATATTCCCTTATGAGTTTCAAGTGTTTCAGGGTAGCATTCTTCTTGCTATCTTTGGGGAAGCACTACAAGGAGTTAAACGCATCCGATTCACAGGAGATTTTAATGCAGGACATTTTGATATTTTAATTCCGTTGGCTGAATCCACAAATCCTGGTATATATATATATATATATATATATATATATATATATATATATATATATATATATATATATATAAAAGCGAAATACCGTCGTCCCTCAACTTATTGACAATTTAACTTATTGACAATGATCGTAGTTTACCTCAAGTTATAGACAAACCATCTGTATGTACGCATTGCCACACTACGACACAGCACGTATGACCTTGGTTACATACATATGGTTTGTCTATAACTTAAGGTAAACTACGATCATCGTCAATAACTTAAATTGTCAATAAGTTGAGTGACGACTGTATGGACTGTCTTCATCTACAGTGACTTTATAATATACTTGATAACAGTGTGGCCATTAGTAGGTCTAGTTTTTGATTGGTTGACGCCATTAACAGGCCAAATGCATTGAATTTGTATACCTTGTTTATTCTGTTACTACGGTTACTCACTTCAAATTTGGCCTGAATATGGCGGATATGGTTCCAATGGCCACACTGTTATAAAGAATATTATACAGTCACTGTATCTTCATCTATTCCCAATAGGGTACTTGACTGCAATTGAGAAATGATTCTAAATGCTTTGTTCTTACGTATAAATTAGTTAATTTTTGTTAAATTTTTAAAAATCTTCAAAAAAACCATTGTTCAATTTTAAATGAACAAATTGGCGGGAAAAACGATTTGGCGTAGTGACGTATGCAATGACGTCACGATTTAACTCAAATAGATGTCGCTTTCATTCATATCAACACTTGTCAACACGGTTTCAAATTTGTACACAATATTCAGCAGTCATCATGCTCAGTTTTAGTGGTATTTACAACTTTCTACTTTGTTATCTTCTTCATTTATCATCATCGTAAGATTTTCATGAAGCCCTACAAGTATTAAATGCACTTTAAGAAAACGTAACTTTAAAATTGTAGCAAAAAATAAAAGCATTTTTAACATAATATTTAAAACAAGTTGATAAGGATATTTTACGTATTAAGTGACGATGTATTCCTTCCATCAATCTTTTTTGAGTGCAAAATTAATTGCAAACCAAAAAGTTCAAAATAAATTACAAAGAAAAACAACTTCTCTTGGTCAATTAGAATTGTAAAAATGTCACAATGGAAATGCAATTTGTCATAGACAAACCGTAACTACAGTAATAAGATCTGCTATTAAAAAATGACGTCATTTTCAAATATCACTGCGTTTTTAACCATTTAAATGAAGGCTAAAAATTTATAATTTTCGAAATCGAATTTTTAAGTAACTAAAGAATATTTTTATTTGTCACTACTAAAATTGAATATATTTAAGGACAATACATAAAATTATTCAACATTTAAAACAAATTTTGAATACAGTCAAGTACCGTATTGTTTCGAAAAAACGGTTGTCGAGATCAAAAAAATTATGAAAGAAAACTATAAGTAAAATTGGCATACGAATCGAAAGAAAAATGTTAGAGTTAAGTGAAAGTTATCCCGCAGGACCCAAAAAGGGTTTATAGTAAACGATGGGACGTATTATTACTAAACTTTTCGCAAATACTATTGAGATCCTGAAAAAAATAAACCTTACATTATAATTAATCCTTAAGGTCCGAAGGTCTCAAAAAGAACTAAAAATAATATTGGCTGGGCGAATCTTGACTTAATTTTGCTCAAATAGTACTGAGATTCTGAGAAAAGTGGACGTGAGGTTAAAATTGTCCTCTAGGGTTCTGGAGACTCAAAAAACCCAAAATAAACGACTGGATGGATCTTAACCTTTACTCACATATTATTAAGAATCCGAAACAAATTAACGCGAGTTTGGAAATATTCTTTAGAGCCTTGGGAGCTCGAATCGTCTCGCAAATTAACGTACTCTTAAAGTTATCAATGTGACTATCTGAAGGTATGAAAATTAGATACGTTTTTGAAATATGAAAATAGCAGAGAATTTCAGTATATCTGATTTAAAAGTAAGATGAGGTCAAAATTAATTTGCTAATTAATTTTGAAACTAATCGAATAGGACTCTAATTAAACAGCTGGTCCGATCTTGACAAAATTTTATCAAACTATGTTATCGAAATATGAATAAGATTATTTTAAAGTCGCTGGGTGTGCCAAGAGATGCACTATAAGGAACTGATTTTGTATAAAATTTCAGAACATCAAATTTAAATGAACATGTGGTCGAAATTGTCCATCATTGACACCAAATAAATTCCAAATTAAAAAGCCGAAGAAATTTTGAAAAAATTTTGCTCAAATACTATAGAGATCTCCGAAAAAGATGAAAGAAGGGGTTAAAATTTTCTCCCAAAGCCTTGATACTCTGAAAGGCCTACCTACATGAAGTTTTTGAGGTGCGAATATTAGCGACCTTATTAAAATATGAAGATAGTTATTATAGAGTCGTTGGGCGAGCAGACCTCAGCGCTATAAATAATTGACTTTGCTTAGAATTTCGGAATATCTGATTTAATTTAACTTAAGAAATCTAATTGGACCTATAATTTAGAAAATTTTACGTGGGTAAAACCAGGGACCACAGCTAGTAACTCAATAAAATAACTTAATAGATCGCAATAAAACACACTAAATTACACGAAAATATCAAAAATAAAAAGCTAATTTTTAAATAATACAAATTTAATGTCAGTTAATATTGCACTTCCTACGTTGTTCGAAATCAAAATTTTAAAAAATATCAGTGAAAATAATTAGACAAAATAAATAATTTACATGGTAATTTATTATCAATTATAATTTTTCACAAAATTATTTCACCTGCAAATTTGTTTTTCTAAATAAAATTTTATTAGTGTGTGACAGTATTTTCATTGATAAAATTAACAAAAATTGAGTGTACAATATATAGGTTACTACACAACCTTTGTAAAATAATAGATATCGTTATGCATTATTTACCTAACATGGATAACCCTTGGAATTTTAAAATTCCAAACTTACATTCTGACGTCATCCCGTTTCGTAACTGTTTGTAGAACAAACTATTATTGAAACTGTGGTTCATATTATTATTTAATACATTGTTACTATGATTCTGAAATCAGTTAAATTTACCAATAAGAATTTTTGGTTCGTTTTTATCGTGTTTACCTACAATGATAACCAATGAAATGTTTTGTACCACTTTTTTCGCTGTAAAAATCTGTCCTAACTTTTTTTCTTTTGGGACTTGATACACATGAGTTAAATTGTCAGAATAAAAATTTTCAAGTACGCGTCATCACCGATTTTGAAAATCTGTTCACTATTAGAGAGCTAAATTATTTTAGATGGATATAGGTTACGTTATATCAGGTCCGCCAGGATCCTGGGGACTCAAAAGCACAAAAAATTAACTACTCAACCGATTTTGAAAATTTTTTCACTGTTAGAGAGCTTAACTATTTTAGATGGATAGAAGTTATTACATGAGATCCGTCAGTGCCCAATCTTTCGAAATTCACTATGTTATTCAGATCCTGCGACAGGGGTATTTTTTCGTTCTACTCGTCAAGTTTTAAAATAACCTGACATTAGTTTTTTGTCGTCTCGGTAACGACTAGCGACAATTGAATTTCCCTGGTGGGCGTTTCGGAACTAACGTATGGAAGATATTATTTATATCTTCCATTATTATTCCAAGATATTATTTATATCTTCCATTATGTGATAAATGTACCGGGTTTAACGTTATTTTCATTGTTTCATAAAAAATTTGTAGCAATTTCGTTGTTGGATGTTTCCGAAGCAGTAAAAAATATTACAAGACCCTTTTGTCAGGGTGAACAGTATTTTTTCAGAATGTGTGTTGGTACAAAAGAAAAAAAATTCAGTAGCGTAAAATGTCAACACTTTAGATAACGTAATTATACGCACAATTTACGTAAAAACTGTATAAAATTATTGGTTGAACGTTCTATTATATGAAAATCGACTGTCATACGTTAGTTTCGCAACTTGTCCCTAGAGAATCTTAGCATTGCCAATACTATACTTATTGTTAGATATTCCGAAAATTACAAAATACAAAATCCACGTCGCCCGAAATTCGTTCAGGGATAACTTCTTAAGGGTTGGTCCACATCAAATCAACCAATGCTCAAAACCTTATGTCTTCAGATCATTATAATATTTCTTTTATAAGGTAGTACTTGCTTTGAAGATACCGAATATAAATTTTTATCTTTTCAATCCAAAAACCGCAATTTTTAGGAGCGCTTTAAAATATTTAAACACATGTAGCTCAAAAACTATTTGTCCTAGAAAGCTGAAACTGGTACCTTTAATTTCAGAATTAAAAGGGCTTTAATTTGACATAAATATGATAATGCAATTCAAATTTAACCCTTTCTCCATAATCCAAAAAAATGATTTTTATAAAAAAACAAAATTGGAATTTAAAAACATGGGATCGTTGCTTTGTCACTTTTCACAACAAAAATCGTACAAATACGAGTCGACTTTCGGCCATTACGCCATCATCAGGTGAAAAACACAACTAAAAACTGTTCTTTTAAGCGAAACTATTTATATTATAAATTGAAGTGAATAATGTATTAGTGGGGGATGTTAGAGATAGAGGCAGATATAAGTACATCAAATAAATGTAAGGAAAATCCCAAGTTAACAAATTTTTTCAATAAATTTTTTTTTTTTTTTTTTTTTGTATTATTTGCATAGGTACCTGCAGCGAATTTTATTTTAAAAAGGTTAAGTGTAATCTCATTAAAATGACTGAAGTAAATTGGGAAAAGCCCGACATTTACGACACGTGAAAACAGCGGTGAACGTTAATTACAAGAAATAAAGAATTTTTAATCGGAATTTTTAATATTTGAAAAAAAAGAAATATGTTAAATGCCCAACCTCTTAAGTAAGTCGTATACAAAATTTCATAATGGTATTCTAATGGTAACACACTGAAATAATTTTTATTCTGAATTATGGCGTGTGGAAATCTGGTACATTTAGTACAGTACATGTTACTAATAAGTAAAAATCCCAAGGACGGACCTATCGATTTTGATGAAATTTGAATAAGTTGTAGTACACTAAAAAATAAGCGACACGTATTTTTTTTTTATCTGCGAAAAAACGGTTTGAGGGGGTGAAATCGCTCTTCAAAAATTGGGATAAAATTTAATTTTTCAAATATCTCGAAAACGGTAACAGATAGAAGAGACAGAGTAAAAGTTTAAATTGACGACATTACTCTTTTTTAAAGAGTTATATATTGATATGCAATTTATTCAAATTACACTAACAGGGGTAGTTGGGGGTTAAAATTAGGGGGTTAATTTTGCGAAAGCGGGTTAAAAATTAAATATATTAAAATTTTGTTTGTAGATTTCAAATATACGTAAAAAAATCTAATCGACCTATTTTTGTTCAATTTTCTAATATTAAATCTAGGAGTAGTTAACTAGGGGGTGACTGTGTCGACATAATTGTACTATTTGAGTACCAAATCGTATGTTGATCGTAAGGTTGAATTCGAAAATTGCATTCCTACATTATCTTAATTGTTTTAAGCTCTTTTCCATGAAAAAGAAGTTTTAAGTAACTCAAATAGTACGATTATGTCGACACAGTCATCCTCTAGTTAACTACTCCTAAACTTAATATTAAGAAATTGAGCAAAAACAGGTCGATTAGAATTTTTTACGTATATTTGAAATCTGCAAACAAAATTTTAATATATTTTATTTTTTTACCCCCTTTTCGAAAAATTAACCCTGAACTACTCCTGTTGATGCAATCTGAATAAATTGCATACCAATAGATAGCTCTTTAAAAAAGAGCAATATCGTCAATTTAACTTTTACTATATCTCTTACCGTTTTCGAGATATTTCAAAAATATAATTTTTACCCCAATTTTTGAGTAGCGATTTCACCCCTTCAAACCATTTTTCCGCAGATAAAAAAATACGCGTCGCTTATTTTTTAGTGTTCTACAACTTATTCAAATTTCATCAAAATCGATAGTTCGCCTTGGGATCTTTACTTGTTAGTAACATGTACTGTACTAAATGTACCAGATTTCCACACGTCTTAACTAAGAATAAAAATAATTTCAGTGTGTTACCATTAGAATACCATCTTGAAACTTTGTATATAACTTAAGAGGTTGGGTATAATATTATCTTTTTCCAAAAAAATTAAAAATTCCGATTTTGGATTTTTTATAAAAATTAGTTTTTTGGATTGTGGAGAAAGGGTTAAATTTGAATTGCATTATCATGTTATGTCAAATTAAAGCCCTTTTAATTTTGAAATTAATGGTGTCAGTTCCAGCTTTCTAGTGCAAATAGTTTTTGAGTTATACATGTTTAAATATTTCGAAGCGCTCTTAAAAATTGCGGTTTTTGGAGTTTAAAAAATGTTATAACTCAAATACGAATGTTCAAAAAAAAATATAAAACATGGTATTTTTGGCCACACTCATTTGAAGAAACTATTCACCAAATATCATGCATTTCACAAGAACAGTGATGTTTAAAATAATGTTTTTATTGGTTGATTAAGGCCCGATTTACATTAACGCTACGCTCTCGATACACTCCCACTCCACTCTCGCTCCGATATAATCTTGTTGTGTTCACATTACAGTGCTGATAACATGCTGGTACCTATTCGTTCTCCATTCACATTATAACGCCGCTTTGGGTACGCTCCCAGTTCGATACAAACATCTTTTCATAACAACTGAATGCAAGCGGAGTGGAGTAGAATCAAAAAAGTGTTTACACTATAGGTACAAGCCATAACAAGTCTGATATCGCTCCGATAAAATATTACCTGAGTGGTATTGATATTGGAGTGGCATTGGAGTGGGAGCGAACCGTGACTGATATCGGACCGATATCAGAGCGATGCCGTGAATACATTCATTGTTTCTTGTGTAAGAATATTTTATCGAATCGGGAGCGGAGCGATATTGTACTGAAAGCGGAGCATTAATGTGGATCGGGCCTTAATATGGACTAACCCTTAAGTAAAAAAGAGTTACATGTAAAAAAAAATCAGTCCTAATTGAGGTATGCAGTTTTCGGAACTCCATCCAATTATACTTTTTACAACGTACAAGTACCGAACTTAAACTAATTGTGTGTACTTACTAATAAATCTCTAATTGTTACTATGTTGTTTTTACAACTTAAAACACAATGTCTTCTTGAAATAATTGGGTTTCTTATTTGTAAGTTAGCGTTAATAATTCTTCCAATTAGAAAATTGTCTTCGATGGGTCCGTGTCGCAACTTTGTACTAACCTCTTCGAGGAACCACATTATTACTAAAAAATAAGGTTTAAATAAGTATTAATTTTTTTTCGTATAAAATTAAAAATTATGTTAATAATTTATAAATAAAAATAAATTGGCTAACGTTTTGATTTGAAATATTTAAATTAAAATATGCGAAATACCACATTACTTGTCAAAATTTAAGTAAAAGCTAACAATTTTTCAAAATAAGGTTGTAGTTCATTTGTTTTGAAATTGTTGGTTAAGCGTTAGAAATTAATTTTAAAAAAAATCTAATACGTCTAATAAAAGAAAATTGTGATTACTTTTAATATTTTCATTTTTATTAACTACTTACTAAAGTTAATTTGAATAAATGTTTCTCTCTTTAAATAATAAATGCATAATTTTCAAATTAGACAGTACACAAAAAAAAGCTGTCAACTTGAAAAATTAGTTCCCCTATCTGGTCAAACTTCAACGAAAATAAATCACCAAAGAATAAATTTAGTGATCCTATAATGGAGTATTATAAGATGGAAATCAAACTTATATGAGAGGAATTGACAAAATTGATCAGGAAAATGGTAAATATAAGGCTTTCTTTTTTTACCACTCGTGGCGTTAATAATGCTCGAACACTGATATGAATATACCGAATATAGTAACATAAAACGGATAAAACAGAATGTAAATACAGTACTTATTCTCAAATCGACACACGTTCGGACTGGGGAAATGAGTGTTTCCATTTGAGAATCACCAATGCCGGTTGATGATATTTTAATAATAAGGAAATACATAAAAATTACATATGTATGAAATAAACTTTATATTTTAAATTACTTTATACGGCGAATATCCAATGGTACTGACTCCGATTTTACATAGTGACGTCAGCAAATTATATAATATACAATACACTTGCGATGCGACTCAAAATAAAAACTGTAAGTTTATTTTAAAACCCACTTCATAAGTGAGTTGAACATTGAAAAAGATTCTATTCAAAAGCTAATAAAGATAATATAGAAGCTCGCGTTTCAATTTGAGAGTGTTCCATTTAAGAATAAGTACTGTACCGCTTTCGTATCGTACGAACACGAGTGCCATCTTTGATTTAGACACTTTTTTGAATACATTGAGTTTCGTCTCCTTGTCTAATCTTCATAGATCCTATAATAGGGACCGAGCTTGACGACATTATTGCCATCTGGTGTCAGATTTATCGAAGCATTTCGGGTATGCCTAGATCATAGATACAGTACACCAGAATTTTATTTCTGAAAGATAGCCAACTTCAATAAATTTTTTTGACCCTCAATTACCTCTCTATGGAACTGAGAACGGGGGCACCGGTATAGATTTCATCGTTGTCGTTATCATCATGCGTAGTACATTTGAAAAGAACAGAGATGTCACTATAATAATTTTAAATTATCTTTAGCCTTATCCGATAATGTAGATTACTACTAGCAAAATAATCCACTAAAATTCTCCTAATACTGTATCTATGTCTAATTCTCCTAATACTATATCTAATGACTGTATTTAAAATTTGTGTCAAATGTTAAATAATTCTATGCATTATCATTACATATTTCCCATTTTAATGATGAAACATAAAAATATTTGATAACTAGTGTATTTAGAAATTTTATTTTGAAAATCGCCATTTTTCAACAAATATTCAAATTAGTGAAAACGCCCCATTTCTTGAAAATGACGTAACATTTTGTAGCTAGATATGTCGATTTTGATAATTTTCATCGGTGAGATGAAATTGTTTTCTTCTGAATATTTCTATTAGCTTATATATATATATATATATATATATATATATATATATATATATATATATATATATATATATATATATATATATAGTAATAATAATCAATCAGAATTCAAATAAATACATGTTTTTACTTTGACATTTTATGAATATAACCAAAGTTTTGAAGTTATAAATATTGACATTGACGTTTAGTTGCTTCAAACTGTGACGTCACTATAGTGAGGTGTTTTTCCCGCCTTTTTCTCATTTAAAATTGTAGGGTTATTTTTTTTATGATTTTTTACAGGATCTGTCGAAAATAAAAAAATCACTTAACTGATATGGAAAAACAATGCTTTTAGAATATTTTTGTAACTTCAGTCAAGAACCCTATTGCATTTTATTTTGATCAATTTTTTAAGTTTCAAACTCATACAATAATTATAAACTCATATTTGTTTAAAAACAAAAGTAAATTTATTTTTATTCAAAATTTTACATTAATCAAATATTTCGTAAATATGTATATATCACTATCACTGATTCTAATTTCTGACAAGTGTGCTCCTCCCATTTTTCTGCAACAAATAAAGTGTATTCTAATTTTCTAATTAATTTACTGTGATAATAAAATAAGTAATTATTTTCAAATAAAAATAAACTAATAAATATTAATTATACATAGCGTAAAAGCCCCGATTGTGGAACACTATTTTTAGGTATTTCATCAAACTTGCTTATAAAAATTAATAAATGAATTAAACACCCATTTTTTTTCTTAATAAGCATGAAACCAAGTCTTTTTAATCCAATGAATATGTTTTTAAGAAAATATAACCCAAGAATTTTGATTTATTAATGTTTTGTTTTATAATTTGTTGACACGTATAAAAAACGGGCAGAATATATTAACACCCTTTAAAAAATCAGCATAGGCACCTAAAAAAAACACGTATTTAACATACATGGCATACAGTGATCTTTTGACATATACTGATATGACTAGTTGCGACATCTTTTGATGTATTTATGTAAGTATTTATTGATGGTTTTCTAGAAAACTGACACAAGTCAAAAAACGTGATTTTGCAGGAAATCATTTTTAAAATTACTGGAACAGATTATTAAGGTTTTTTCATCATCAAACTTTTATGCAAAATGGCGCCCATGTGTGTCATAACATAAATAGTGTCCAACATAAATTGCTAGGAGTGCCACAAAGCGTTCGGTCTGTGAAGTACGTTTAAAAAATTAATATAGCTTTCATAGTACTTACAGTATACGATTTTCGCCACCTAGTGTCATCTAGGATGTTTTAAAAAACATCGTGTACTTTCCTAACTTACCCATCTACCATTGTTAATTTTTAATTAGTTATGTAATATGATAGTTATATGTCATTTCAAATCTAATATGTCTGACGTTTTTATTTAATAATAAAAATTTCGAAGTTTTAATTCAATATTAATTATTTTTCAATTGATTTTACGTTCTGAAATAAAGAAAATATTAAAGTGAAATTATAAAAACAGTTAGTTAAGTGTTTTAGGCCCAAAAATAAATTAAAAATGTTTATAAAATAGGTAAGTAATAGGTCATTCTCAAAATGGAATACATACCCTAAAACTTCGAACTCATTTAAAAACACTTCTACAAATAATATTTAACCCGTATAAAAAGATAATTTAGCTATCCTAATCTCTTAAATGGACTATAAAAAATTATTTGTATACTTTTATTATGCTAATAACTTTAAAAATTCGGGTTAAATGTTACAATTTATAACTCATATGTTTTGAATAATGATCTTCCACCATTATAAAAATTCACGAATTCAACAAAAATTGTTCGATATATATTTGTATTTCTTAAATTAAGTGAGGAAACATTATATGCGAGGTGAATTTAAATTGAAAAATAATCATTCTATTAATAATAATTTTTGTTATCAGAGGTTTCTTTCAGAAATAACTTCATTAAGATATAAATGTCAAAACTGTTTTTCTATTGGATCGCGTTCCACAAACGGGGCTTTTACCCTACCTCCAATAATAATTAAGTAAAATTATTAAATTTAATATTGAACTCAAAAAAAAATAGACGAATTTCTCATAAATAACTATAGACGGTTTGCTTTAAGTTTTTGCATCGACCATTACTATCAACGCAACAACATCATTTTCTATCCTTTTCCTAAAAAAATATTATGCATAAAATAAATGTAATTTTAATAAAGAAAAAGATGGCAAACACAGGGTATTTTCTAACGCTCTGAGATATACGGGAGACCAAACGTTGACATGTTTTTTATCTTTGACATGTTTTTTATGTGTTTTTATTAATCTTATCATAAAAAGCCAGAATACAGAGTTGTCAAGTTTAAAATTTCTTTTAAATGTAAATTTATTTAAAAATACGTTTTATTTTTAAATATTATAAAAAATTATTTAATTTTACAAAATAAACGTTTTTAAAAATTATAATTGTAAGATTTATCTGTTGAAAATGCTTTTATTTTAAAATTATACTTTTTTAATCTTCTCTGGCAAACTCTGGCAACACTGCACATTTTGGAACAGTTCGTTGTTGTGGTTACTGTATTTGAATTCGTTAGATATATGCTACCGATTATATTCATTGTTAACTTTTAAGGTTTTTATATGTATTTTGTAGTAATTTTTCAATTAAAAGAAGTGTGTAGTTTTTTTTCATTTTATAGTCCAGTGAAATTAAAGCTGAAATCTGGATATCGGGGTATATGGATAAAAATTGGAGGGAATGTTCTTAGAGTCACTAAGAACAATTCTCCCTATGAAAAAAAGTGCCCTGATCCCGGACAAGGGTAGAAACAACCCCTAAAAAGTTTATTTTCCAATTATCTCGCGAAGTGTGCGAGATATGGAAAATTTTTTCAAATAAAGATTGTAGATCTTTCGATTCTACAAAAAAAAGTATACCACCCTCTTATCCCTATCTGTAATAGTTTGCGAAGAAATCATCCCCGAAAAGAAAAAAGAAAAACAAATATTTTTCGCCTAATTCCAATATTTTCAAACATTTAGAGAAAAAAAGTATTCTTGGCATTTTTCTCTAAAATTGAAAATAGAGAAATTAGGAAAAATAAAAGGCTCCGATGGCACGGGACTGGTGCTTTCCATTTAAAATTATCAACGGTTAACTAATGTCCGTTACCGGTCAATTTTGACTAGCAACGGTGTCTGATTTGTTTTTATAGGACATGAAATGAGACACAAGAGAAGTAAATGCTAGTAACTGCGATGCTAGTAATGCTAGTAACAATGCGATAATATCACATCGTTAAAAAAATTTAAATTTGTATATTTTGAAAATAGGTAGCCCCTACTAGATTTATATAATATTAGAAAATATACAATTTATGTTTACGTAAAACATTTTGAAACTGTAATTTGACGATTGTGAAGATATTTTTCAATTTAAAAATGGAAAAATGAAATGGAAATATTTGTGATACTATGGAAACTAGTATCAAAATATGCACTAAACGCTGATTAAATATTTAATTGCCCAATATCCATCCATTAACTTAACGGACGATTTAATCATCAGTTAACAAAAATTACCCTTGGTGCAACAGATAATCAGAGATTTTAACTACCGTTAAAGTAAATCATTGATTAAGGTCTTAACGGTCGATTAATAATGTTGGTGCAATCGGCCATGTGAGTCGATTAAAAATATTTAAATTTTGTGATAATAGTTTCCATAGTATCACAAATATTTACATTTGTTTTTTACTATTGAAATATACTTTTGTACAATTTCAGTTAAAATTATCTTTTCTTTTTCTGTAAAATGTTGGTACATCTCGTAGAGTCGATATGTGATATAATAATAATAAAAAAAAATGATTTTTCAAAATTATTGAAGAAAAATAAATAAAAATGTTAACCTACGTGAATACCCAAATTCAGCGTTTCCCGAAAATTTGGAGAAACAAAGTATTTTATTAGATATTGAAATAAAGAAATACACATTAAAAATTTGAAAAATAATGAAAATTAACTATTTTTTTTATTTTCGTTAATCAAAGTATAGAATCATTTTAGTAAAACCATATTAATGAGCAAATGTCAAGTAAAAACTTTGTTTTTGTATGCTATTAGTGCTTTGTCGTATTAATGAGCCCACTTAAAATAATACTAAAATCATATTCGCCATGGGAACTGATTCTAGTGTCATCTGGTGGTTAAAAATAAAATCTCTCTATGACAAGTCAATTTTAAAAAGAAATAGGAATGTACAAACGTATCCAACTTTTTTTTAACATAATTGATAATAAACAATTTGAAATAAATATCAATGGTATTATTAAGTATTTGGATAATTCTAAAAGACCCTTAGTTGAAGGAGAACAGGTTTATAAAGCAAACCACATTATTGCATGTGGTTTGAAAGAAACAAGAAGCTCAGAATGCATACAAATAGCTGCTCTTTGTCAATCATCGCCTCAGGTGCAACAAGTGCATAAAATTGAAATGAAGCTAGAACTTATCAGTAATGAGATAAATATTTGTGCAAAATGTTCTTGTATTGCGGGTGCAGGTGGAAAATGCAAGCACATTTTTGCAGCATTAGTTTTTCTTTATCGGTTGATTCTCTTGTTTTCTGTTTATATGTACTTACATAAACTAATGTTTCCCTTCTTTTTTTTTCTGGTAAATAATGATAAAATTTTTCTCCATAATGATACAAATTTCTTAACTGTTATTATGAAATTCTTTCTAAACTGAACTTAATCCTACATTTCTATCCTTTCTTTTAAAATTTATTTCTAGCAACGATATGACTGAGTTAGAAAATGGGGGAAATATAAAAAAAATAAATGTGATGAATATGCTGCTGGTATCCCTCTTACTGAAATATGTCATTTTCAGGACAGTAATGATGAAAGTTGTAAAGATTTAGATGACGATGAACGTAAACTTTATTCCAAAATGTTAATCCAAGGTACTTCCTTTATTATAATTAATACAAATATACAATAAAATATTGTATACATAGAAGGGTAAATATTCTTTTCCAGTACATTTAAATTTATAAAAATAATTACTAGTAGGAAACAAATCAGATTTTAAAAAGTGTCGATGACAGATTCGCATTCTTGATAGCATACAGTATTTTTAATGCTTTTAACCATTTTTTCTTTAATTTTTCATCACTGGGAAATTGATGAAGTCTTTTTTTACATTGTGATACATTACATAATTTAAGTAAATTCTTTTTATTTATTTCACTCATCATTACAAATCACAATAAACAATTGTCACAGGCCATGTATAAATATGACTTGTCATAGATAGCTTTTATTTTTAACCACCAGACGACACTAGAATCAGTTCCCGTGGCGAATTAAGATTAGTAGTATTTTAAAAATGAAAATCAATGATCGTGTTCCAATAGCAAACACAAATGACACTGTGTAACACAGTGCATTTAGGGGAAAAGTAATGCCAACCAAATTTTTCTGATTTTTGTACTTTCTTTTTTCACAAAAAAACTATTTTTTTTAAATTTTACTGCAAAACTAACCTTTTATCTGCTTTTACTTAAATTATACATGTAATTGGGAATCTCAAAAAGCATACCAAGCAGACTGAATTTATTTTTTTTTAAATCTAGTAACCAAGGGGTCAAACTAGATATTGTCTATGTCTCTGTTCCACTTGTAATGAGTTTGTGACGTAAATCTCCCCACTCTATTGGTGTAGATACACACTGTTTGCAGTGGTATTGGTTTAATGGTTGCGTCTGTGTGCGTATTTACACATACTACTACACCACACGTATTACCAGAGAGAGAAATGTGTGCTGTTCAACTAACAATGTCTAACAATGTAATATAATGCACTGTGTGTTCGGTGACGGACAGCGGCTGACTACATGACTTAGCTGTGACAGGCCTACAAATGACTCCAAGCGAATTACACTTTTTTGACGTTAGTTGGCTTCTAGTGTTCTATGCTAGTAACTTTGCCTATGCTGCCCTCTGCAGAAACACAATAAAAGTTGATGTTCCATTAGTGAAAAAAGTAGACACAGTGTAACACAGTGTCATGCACTGTGTAAAATTTTTGCTAATGGAATACGGTCAATTTAACCAATGTTTTACACTATTTTAAACACTTTTCATGGCAATAATTTTTTTTTTAATATTCTTTTTGTTTTTTATTAATAATAGTAATTCTATGTATGCATTTGCAAATCACGAATTTTGACGTAAAAAAATACCTACATATATCTATTATGACCAGTTACGCCAGTTACGTTCAAGTTCCACTCAACATCACTAGATGACATACTCCTTATTTCTTATTTCCTTATAGTTCCATTCAACATCACTAGATGACATACTCCTTATTTCTTATTTCCTTATAGTTCCATTCAACGTCACTAGATGACATACTTCTTATTCCTTATTTCATTGACTGTGTAGACAGCCTAACCAGCCTAACTTATTGTTGGTGAATATTAAAAAAAATACTAATTGATTTGTAGATTAACCACTTTAGTACCGCCATATATTCCAATTTTTTAGATAAAAAATTTAATATCTCTATAAGTATAATTGCAAGTTTGGTACATTTTGCTTAATTTATTTACAATATGACCGCCCTTTACTATACAGCCTCCAGTTACCGATATAAGACAATGCACACTCGTCAGTTGAATTTTTTCTAAAAATTTGTATGACGAGCTCAGCTCGTCATTAGTCCTAAAGGAGTTAAAATACCGTATTAAAAATATAGGAAATAAAAAAAACTATACTGTCAGAAGTGGGATTCGAACCCACGCCCTCAGAGAGGACCAGAATTTCTCAACACCTGCAAACACAGGCAAGGATTACACCTTGAGTCTGGCGCCTTAGACCGCTCGGCCATCCTGACAGATACAAACCGTTTTCCAAACATAAAATAAAAAGTAAGGTAACATTAAATATAAAATTAATAAAATTATCATTTTACTAGTTATTATATTTTGTGCTACATATTGCATTTAATTAATATATGCAACTATATGTAATAATTTAATTAAGTAATTATAAATAGTCAGGTTTAAAATAATAAATAAAATAATATTGTTACAAAATGGTTAAAAAAAGTTAGGTTAGTTTTTAAAATATAAATCGAAAATGTTTAATATGTAATTAAGGACTTTAAGGTACAGCAGGTACGGCAGGTACCGCAGGTACAGTCACCACGCCCCACGGTCATCACGGTCATTACAGTTACCGTGTACCCCGTGTACGGCGACACGCGACACGTACGACACGTACAAGACGTACGATTTATACAAGATCTTCAAGGTGTTCAAAACATAGAAAATTATACTAATTTGTTATTTAATGTTAATGAAAATTGATAATAATGAATCGACAACGAAAAAAAGAACACCAAGATAATACTGAAAATGTATGGAAAAATCGTAATTTAGCTGAAATGAAATTTCGTGAAGCTCAACAGCAAATGCAAAAGTCAATCGAAAAACATATTGCTAATTACGAATCATCATCATCAGAAGAAGAAATCGAATCGAGTGGAATTTTTGGTAAATCCAATAATTGTTCATATGGTTTTTTTTTTTAAAAAATATAATAAGTAATCATGTTTATTTGATTCAGAAACTCTTTTGAAAAATTATTCGAGTTCTGGAGGAAATGTTAAAGATTTGGGACGAACACAAACATTTTTGGAGGAGTCACTATTGTCTGGTGCAGCGACGTGTTTAATTTGTATTTGCAGTGTTAAAAGAATTGATTCTGTGAGTGCATTAATACTTTTGGTGTGCCATACTTTTATATACACTTATTATTATTTTATTTTTTTTTAAACACAGATTTGGAGCTGCGTTGAGTGTTACACGTTCTTTCATTTACAATGTATTCAACGTTGGGCAAAAGATAATATTATACATCAAAAACGAGTTGAAGAAGATCAAAATTCATCAACTGTTAAAGAAAACTATAACTGGTGTTGTCCGAAATGTCGCCACGAATACGCGTCAAATGCAATACCTGATCGTTATTTATGCTTCTGTTTAAAACAAATTAATCCGCCCTACCACCCGTGGCTGCCGCCACATTCGTGTGGTGAAGTATGTGGAAAAGTGTTAAAACCGGAATGTGGTCATAAGTGTCTATTATTATGTCATCCAGGTATGTACATACATTTATTCAAATTTATAAATTGCTGATATCGTTCACCTAACCCAGTGGTTCCCAAAGTGGTCCCTACGGACCTCTAGGGGCCCCCGGGATCATTCAGGGGGTCCATGGAAATTTAAAATTTATTTGGGGGTCTCTGAACAACGTCAGGGGGTCCGTACAAGGTTTAATATAAAATAAAAAGATTGTGACAAATTTTTATTAATATGGAAGTTAGATAACATTAACAATGAACAAATTATTAGCGATTTTTACGTCCTAATTTAAGTAAAGTATAAATATATATAGGTGCATAAAATATAAGTAGTAACAGGCATCGCGGTGAGTCAGGCGGTCAGGCCTATTATACAGGGCTCCGTTCAGAATAAAAGGTGAAGGTAGGGTGTGTTTTGATAGGGTGTTTTTAGGAATATCCTTAGGATGTCACACCTTATGTCTTAGTATTTGAACGATCCCGAAAATTACAAATACAACATAATCCCTTTTTTTCATTACCAGTTTTATATTTCTACGTAAGTCTCGTTTTTGTATTTAAAATCTTAATAAGTTAAAATTAATAATATAATACAATAACAATAAACAGTTAAACCGTTTGAAATACATATACTCGTATAATTATGTTGTAAGTATGTTGAAATCTCAAGTAGAGCATTACTGCGCATGAGTTAACATTTTACCCTAAAATAAGTACTGGTGAGACGAATATATTAGTATTCGTTAAGATATCACTAATAATATTTACAGATATTAGATATTACTAATATCAGATATTCTAGATATTATAATACTACGATATTACTCTCGAATGGAACTATAACGACAGAAAGTATTAGTATGAATATATCAACAATATTATAATATAATAATATGTATTAGTATGAATATAGTTACATATTAGTAAAGTAACGAAAACGATATGTATACCTTGTTTATTTTGTTTAGAATATGAACATCATATTTCTTTCTCTGTTTTACACATTTTTACTATTCTGTAAAAGAGAGAAGGCAATATAGTGTTCATATTCTAAAGGTATAGGTATATTGTATTCTGTGAACGATAGAAAAACCTTTATATACATGAAGCACACACCGACATACCCACAGAATAATCAGAAGCCAAGTTGCTATCTCTGCACTAGTGATATAGTCCAATGCAATTAGGTTTATACCTCGGAATACAGTTATAATGAATGGATTTGAATGATTTTGGATTTTTTGAATTTCTTATACTCAAAAGTAAAAAGTTTACCTCTTTAAATCTTCCGCTTTTTTTTTCTTTTTTTTAAGGGTATTTTAATGAAAATGGCGTTACTTTTAATATAATATATTCTTTCTGCAGCTTTTCTTTTGAAAATTATTTAAATTCTATATAAAGTAAACAAAGGGATAGCAAACGTCCTTGAAAGGTGAGTATTGCATGTACAGTAAGACCTCGATAATCCGGCTTAAATGTGCGGCCGGTAGGCCGGATTTACGAAAAAGCCGGATCATCGAGAGACCGTTTAAAATGTAATGATTAATGAATTCGAGACCCCTTATCGCTACTCTAAGAAGTTAACAGCAAGCACTGCTGTTCTATGTACTAGGTTTGTAGGCAGTTCTGCGTATCGCATGATTAATTACTCCACAATACAATTCTGTTTTGTACTGTACTAATTGACTGTAAATATAGAATGTAAATGTGTCTAAAATTGTATCTACTATTTGTTAAATCGGGCAAGATTACTGAAGGGTCCGGACTTTCGAAGGCTGAATTATCGAGGTACTACTGTATAAGAAGAATGAGAATATAGTGAGAAAGTAGTGATATCGAAGAGTTCGAGGAACAGCTGATACTCTACTAGGAATACAGTCAGGGTTGCCAGATTGGGCGTATTTCCGCAATTTGGGCGGACTTCAAACATGTCTTGCGCTCATAATTTGTATTGCGCGATATTCTACAATTTGGGCTATTTTGAAAGTAGTCCATATGATAACTACACATGTTTAAATTTTTAATATTTTTCTTTGAAAATTCGCCAAGAAAAGTTTCTTGCAAACAGCAATAACAAAACGAGATTCATCGAAATGCTGAGGAAAAAATTAGCTGATAATAATATTTTCTCGTGTCAAGCAGAAAGTGATGCAGATACATTAATTATACAAACGGCAAATAATATTGATTCAGAAAATATTGTTGTTGTTGTTGAAGATATTGACGTGTTGGTTTTATTAACAGCTTTAACACCTACCCATAGAGAAATATATTTTCTGAAACCAGCAAAAGGAAAAGTACCCGCAAAAATTTACTCAAATAAAAGTATTGAACAGGCATTACCAATGTGTAAGAAACATATTCTATTTTTACATGCTTTAACTGGATGTGATACAACATCAGCTTTTTATAAAAATGGTAAAATTAAATTCGCTAAATTATTTGAAAGTCGCACAGATTTACAAGATGCTGCCAATATCTTCACTAATGGAAATGCTGTCGTCTCCGATATTTTGCAATCGGGTATTTTATGCATTTTAGCATTATATGGTTCTCCTAAAAATGAATGTAACATAAATAATTATCGATACCGATCCTTTCTTAAAGCTACTAGTAAAAATACTTGTGTCAATTTGGCTTCATTGACACCTACCCACGATGCTAGCTTAGAACATATAAAAAGAGTATATTTGCAAGGACAGTTGTGGATGGGACATGAAAAGTTGCCAGAAGAATGGGGATGGCAAAAAAAAGATAATTTTTTAGTACCAGTCACAATGAACCAACCACCGGCATCTGAAAATTTATTAAAAATGATTTTTTGTTCTTGTAAAACTGGTTGTAGCTCTGCTTGTGGATGTAGAAAGAGTGGCTTACATTATTCAGTAGCCTGTTTACAATGTAAAGGAGTTAGCTGCTTGAATGCTCCACCAATAATATTAATGGATGACATCGAAAGTGGCAACGTCGAAGAAAATTAGTTTAAACTAACTGTATCCGCGACGTCGTTCGCGCGACACATTGTTATCAACTCAGTATATAAATGTAATAATTATACAGAACTTGCATAGAACAATAATTTTTGCGTAATGCATGCAGATGCTCAAAATGGTTTTTTTATTTTCCCGTGGGAATGACACATTTTGCCGGACTAAAAAGTATCTTAGATGTTGACCCAGGTAATAAGTTATCACCATACCAAATTTTATAAAAATCCATTCAATACTTTTTGCGTAGGTAATGTGTGCAGATGCTCAAAATGGTTTTTTTTATTTTCCCGTGGGAATAAGATATTTTCCCGGAGTAAGAAGTATCTTAAATGTTGACCCAAGTAATAAGTTATCACCAAGCCCAATGTCATCAAAATCCGTTCAGTAATTTTCCGTAGTGTGTGCACATGTTGAAAATGATTTTCCTATTTTCCCGTGGGAGTGAGACATTTTCCCGGAGTAAAAAGTATCTTAGATGTTGACCCAGGTAATAAGTTATCATCATACCAAATTTCATCAAAATCCGTTCAGTAATTTCTGCGTGATGCGTGAACAGACAGACTGGCCGACAGACAAACAGACAGACAGGAAGACAGACAGACAGACAACAATTTTAAAAATTGATGTTTTGATATCTACATCGATTACTATTTACAGTACCTACCAGTACAATTTTCAAAAAATATTCCATATAGAGAAACGGTCTCGTTAAAGTTTTATTATACGAGTATGTATAGATAACTGCCCTTTTAACGAAATATAACAATCATTATTTTCGTAAAAAAAATATTCAAAAAATTTCGATAATTGCATTTTTTATTGATATCTCTAATTTTTTTTTGTCTTTTCCGAAAATTTACGAATTTACAAAATTGCGGTAATTTTAAATGGGTAAACTTTTTACTTTATGCCATTAGAAAACCACCCAAAAAAAATTATTGAAATCCATTCATTATAAATGGATTCCGTCATTTTTCCTTAATAATGACTAATTGCACTACACTAATACCAATGTAGACAAAAAATCCCCTCTATTTCCCACCACTATGTTGTGTAAGTACACACTGTGTGTAGTGGTGTTAGTTTGATCTTTGTAAATGTGTCAGTTGAAACACACACAATTACAAAACATGTATTGTCGGACGGAGCAAGGTGGAGTCCAAGCTAACAATGGTCCAACAATACATAATAATGCGTTGTGCATTGAGTGACCGATACCGACTAACTAAATGCCTTAAGCGGTATCAAGCACACACTGGCACACTGCTATCCACAGTTTTCTACAAACACGCTTAGGGCTTGGACATACCCATACACCGACAGTTCTTAGCAAAGGGAGATAACTATACTGAACTAAGGTAATGTACGAATGAGATAAATGTGAGTAATCCGACATAATATGTATAGTAGGTATGGTAGGTATTGTAGTTTGTTAAAAAATAAATAACTACCATAGGGCGGGATGAATCGGGACAGGCGGGTGAATAGGGACTAAACGAAAAATGTGATTCATGAACTTAATTTAAAAATACTAAATGTAAATGTAAATGTGAACATATATCTTACTTAAATTATAGTATAATCATTATTCTTCGGGTAACAATAGTGACTAAGCTTGAAGTTGAATAAAAAATATTAAAAATTGAGTTTAGATTCACGTCTTCAAACAGTGCTATTTTTTGTTCCTTTAAACCATATCTTAAAATTATTTATTTCGGTGTTCTTAAGAATAAATTGTTGTTTAATCGAAAATTTAATTATTTTGGAAGTTTTGGAAGCAGATTTTTAGTTGTTTTTATTTTTTTAAGAGAATATAATGAGAACTTGAGATTTGGGCTAAGTTAGAAGTTAATAGGGACGGAAAAGGTGTGAATAGGGACACTGTATAGGTTAATAGGGGCGTTATATAAAAGTGTAAAGGGACGAATGTGGGGTGATTAGGGACGGATGAAGCATGTATTGGAACATAGAAGAGAGCACTTTCAAGGTTATCAAGTCATTCAATATTTTTATAAGCACATTTAGCATAACATTTCTATGTTTTATAAACTTTATTTTAGATTCTACGTTTATTTCTACAGAAAATCATCAAGTATTATTTCTTTTTTGAGTGTACAAATACAAAAAATTCGAAATTATGTTATATTTAAATTTCAATTTTGGTCGACCCGACGGGTTGTCCCCATTCACCCTTTTATCGTCTCTTTTGACCCCAATTTTTCGTAGAGAAGAAGTTATATGATTTTTGTTATTTTTTCAAAAACCACCGATATTTTCAAAATTTTTTGGATACTGTCATAAAGTGACCATCCTCGTATACATTATTAATATATCAAAGATTAGGTACTCATAAAATAAATACAAAAAAATACGGTGTGAAGTCTGAGTTCGTGCCTATTCAGCCCGGTCTACGGTATGTATCTATTATATAAAAGAGAAATACCACTCATTCACTCACTCATCTATATAGAAATCTCCAAAACTACAATAGCTACAAACTTGAAATTTGGCATGTAGGTCCCTATTGGGTCGTAGGCGCTCGCTAAGAACGGGTTTTGCAAAATTTTTTGTCTAACCGTCGAAATTTACGAAAAACCGTAAGATATTAATTTTTTATTACTGTAATACAGCAGTCTGTGGCCAATTTATCAAAAAATCGTAAAAATTTTAGATAGTTGCTAAGTAATTGTAATTTGAGATTTTTGTATATAAGTATTAATAAATATTCCTAGAGATACTATCAATAATATTTTTACCTGTGACTACTATGAAATTTACGTGTGGTTTCACCCACGGAAAATTATCTTAACTATTGGTCAAATGATCAATTTTAAATTAGATATTCGGAAATAATACCTGGCTCCGCTCGTCAAACGATTCTAAAGTAGCAATCTGCATATTTCAATAGCATGGCTAAATTTCGCACCCTTATGTAGCTAGATACCCGTATCAATAGGTAGTTTTAGGAGTATTTCCATTTTAAGCCTTGCTTGGGGCACCAAGATAGCAGGGGACAATTTTAATATCACAATTAATTTGGGGCTTATTTGATGGCCTTGACGGACAATTCTGACCTCGAGGTTCATTCAAATTTGATATTCTAAAATTCTGAGCATAATTCTCGTCTAATAACCCTAAATTAACCGTATTCATATTTCCATAGCATATTTAATTTTCATAAAATATTTTCAAAATCCAACCGTTTAATCTTAATTCTATTAGATAGTGCTGGGGGTTAATTTTGATGTCACTTTACATTTAAATTAAATATTCTAAATTTCTTTATAAAATCAGTTTCTTCTAGTGTTTCGCTCCGTTCGTCCAATGATCTTAAAATAGATATATATGCATATAGCTGAGACCCGCGGTTTCACTTGCATAAAATTATCTGAATTATAGGTAAAATTTATATAGGTCAATTCAATCATATATTCCAAAATTCTGTGCAAAATCAATTATTTATAGCACTTGACCCTGCTCGCCCAATGACTCTAAAATGACTATCTTCATATTTTATTAGCATGGCTAATTTCCGCACCGTAAGAACTTAGTATAGTTACTATACCAACAGTCTTAGAATTGCTTCTATTTTAGGCCCTTCAAGGCACCAAGGCCCCAGGAAATCATTTTAACGTCAGTTTCATCTTTCACAGAGATCTCAACAGTAATTTTCAAATTACTTATTATTACTTATTATTAACAAAAAATTGTCAAATTTCTTCAGTTTTTTAATTCGCTCTCTGTTTGATGTAACTGACGGACAATGTGACCACACGTCCATTTAAATTTGATATTTTGAAATTTTGTACAAAATCAGTTCCTTATGTGCTTCGCTTCGCTCGCTCGACGACACAAAAATATTATTCATATTTTCAAGTCATATTCATATTTTTATAGTACGTCTAATTTTCATAAAATTTTATCAAAATGAGTCAAGTGGTTTAATTAGAGTATAGAGTTGTTTAATTCGATAGCGCTGGATGATTCATTCCAACTTCACCTTAATTTCAAATCAAATATTCTGAATTGGCTATATTCATATTTCAATAACATGTCTAATTTCCATACCTTGAGATCTTATCGTAGGTAGTTAGATATGCATAGTGACAATTTCAAGAGAACTGTAATTTGTGAGACATTTTGAGATCCCAGGGTCTGGAGAATATTTCAGAATTCACATTAATTTATTTCGGAATCTCTGTAATATTTGAGAAAAATTTGGATAAGATCCGTTTGGTCGTTTATTTGGAGGGTTTTTTGGGTCCGCAAAGCTCACGGCGGGGTTTTATCCTCATGTCGTTTTTCAGAAACTCAGTACTATTTGAGAAAAATTTTGTCAAGATTCGTTCAGCCATTTATTTTGGGTTTCTTTGGAGAGCCAAAAATTTGGTAACGATACGTCCAGTTGCTTACTTTAGGCTTTCTTGGGGGTTCTCAAGTCCTACAGGATAACTTCAACTTTGATCGTCTTTTTTTTGGATTCTTATACCAATTTTACCTATAGTTTTGTTATATCATTTTTTTGATACCTGCTACCGTTTTCTCGAAACTACTGAAGACAGATAAGTAAAGTCCATATTTCATTTTTAATATCAGGATGACCGAGCCCGGCCCGATGGAAATTTCATCTTTATGGAATTTGCTGAGAAGAGCAGACACACATGCCAATTGATGATAACTGGATAGTCCAGTTGTCTATTTTCTTTAAAGGATACAAATAGTTTGAAATTTTTTAACCTAAGATTCCCAAATATTTTACTAATTTATCATAGGAGATGAAGGTTTAAAAATAATAATTCTACATTCTTCCGTAGAATAAACTGCTTCTTTATTTTCTCTTTTTTCCAAAAATTTTTCGGTATCTTTTATAGAGAAAATAAAGAAACAATTTATTCTACGGAAGAATGTTGAATTATTATTTTTAATCCTTCATCTTCTATGATAAATTAGTAAAATATTTGGTTACAAAATTTCAGATTATTACAATATCCCAATAAAACCATATTGGATACAAATAGTATTTTGCACAGTAAATAAGTAATTTCATAGTAGTCACAGGTAAAAATATTATTGATAGTATCTCTAGGAATATTTTTATTAATACTTATATACAAAAGTCTCAAATTACAATTACTTAGCAACTATCTAAAATTTTTACGATTTTTTGATAAATTGGCCACAGACTGCTGTATTACAGTAATAAAAAATTAATATCTTACGGTTTTTCGTAAATTTCGACGTTTACACAAAAAATTTTGCAAAACCCGTTCTTAGCGAGCGCCTACGACCCAATAGGGACCTACATGCCAAATTTCAAGTTTGTAGCTATTGTAGTTTTGGAGATTTCTATATAGATGAGTGAGTGAATGAGTGGTATTTCTCTTTTATATAATAGATATTTGTTGAAAATACGTTATAATAAATATTATGTACATATAGGTAGTTGCAAAGTTTCTGAGCGACTAAAGTCCACTTCCAGTTTTACTACAGTACTCCGTTAAATAAATGAAAGTAAGGGTCTACACCATTAAAAAAATCGTATTTATAAATACCAAAATATGTTATTATTACTACGTAAGGGCATTTTTCATAAAAAATTTTCCTGTTAGTATTTTATATTTTAAAATTGGTAGCGTTAAGTCGTTTTGAAACATTAAATTTCTTATCATAGGTATTTCTAGTTTTAATTATATTACATATTTCTTGTAGTTTAGAAACGTTTAATTTTTAATATTTTATACTTTCTGAACAATTTACTAAATATTGCAAATAATAAAACAGTCTACAATTTTCTCTTTTAAAGTCTGTACTTTTCAGTGGTTAATTAATTGAAATGTATTCAATTTTATTGAACTACCTGATACAGTCATAAAACCTGCATAAAACCTACCTTTGTAAATATTGCTATTATTATGAATTTTTCAATAAAATCTGTTTATTAATTTTACAAAATTTGTATGTTTACAAATAAATTTGTAATTTTTAGAATCAGTACTTTTACTTAGCTTTGGCTAGTCAGATATAATTTTCGATATTTTAACAATTTTTTTTAACTTATCGTATTCTTGATTATTATTATACTTTTTTATACCCTCTATTTTAATCGGGTTTTTATCTATTGATATTTAATTAATTTAAATATGAAAATGAATACGAGTATTAAAAATAAAATGTTAAGTCCACAAGCAACACTTATCATTTTAAATGTGTTAGTGTTTATGAAAAGTGAAAGTGATGGTGTAAAAATCCCATTAACTCAAGTTAAAAATCGTGTTACTGCAGCTACGGGTATATCGCTGGCAACTTTAACTAGAATAGCTAGTGAAGCAAAAAAAAAAAATGACGGATCAAAAGCTATTTTTGTATGTGATGAAAGTTCAAGTGATAGTGACTAACAATAAGATAACAATAACAACTATTTCATTTTTTTACTTCGAAGTATTTAGAGTTAGTAAAGGTAATTTCTTAATATTATTTATTTAATTTAAAATTACTTATTTAAGTAGGTACATCATTGCATTACTATATAAATAAGCAAACTATTTCAAAATCGATTACTTTTTTTACAACGTAGTGTATTTTTAGACATTTTATGTATCGTTCAATATTACCTGAGTGAGAGAATAACAACTAATAGGGAGAGTTTAGACATAATTACTCTATATCCATCTTTATTGCAAAAGTTTTTTATCTTCTTAATATAATAAAATATGCATATCTCTTACTAAAAATACATCTTTCCTTTTTCTTGGACTTTGATACCTCAAAAACTCTGCAACTAGTTATACCTATATGTATGATATTAAGTACATATTATATTCATAACGAATACATATCATACATATCTACCATATCTAAAATATTAGGTATTAGTCGTATTAGTATAGAATACAAATATTAGTAATATTTGATATCGCTTAAGATCTATAATACCCCTGTCGCAGCATCTGCATAACATAGCGAATTTCGAAATATTGGGCACTGGCGGATCTCATCTAAGACCTGTATCCATTTAAAATAATTCAGCTTTCTAAGAGTGAAAAGATTTTCAAAATCAGTTGAGTAGTTAATTTTTGGCGCTTTTTCGCAAAAGGTGCTTGGCGCATATACCCATCTAAACTAGTTTAGCTTTCTAAAAGTAAAAGAATTTTCAAAATCGGCAAGGTAATTTATTTTTGGTATATTTGGGACCCAAGACCCCGAACGGACTTTGTACAACATAGTGCTATTCACCTAAAATAAATTAGTTCTCTAGCAATGAGAAAATTTTGAGAATCGGTTCGGTAGCTTATTTCTATCCTATATAATATAGGATATTTTATCTTTCTAACAGTAAAACTATTCTTAAAACCCGGTGTGTAGTTTTCTATGCCGCATTTGCATCCACAGGACAGTTGTGAATCTCAGATAACATACTCTACTTATCTAAAATAGTTTACCTCTGCAATAGTGAAAAAATTTTCAAAATCGGTCAGTTATTTTATTTTTGGCACTTCTGGGTCCCATGGACTTTGACGGACCTTACATAACGTAATCTATAACTATCTAAAATAGTTTAGCTCTCTAACAGCGAAGAAATTTTCAAAATCGGTCGCTTATTTTATTTTTGACACTTCTAGATCCAATGGACCTTAGCGGACCTTGCATGAGGTAATCGATATCTTTCTAAAATAGTTTAGCTCTCTAACAGTGAAAAAATTTTCAAAATCGGTCGGTTAGTTTATTGTTGACATTTTTGGGTCCCATGGACCTTGGCGGACCTTACATTACGTATTCTATATCTATTTAAAATAGCTTAGCTCTTTGACAGTGAAAAAATTTTCAAAATCGGTCGCTTATTTTATTTTTGACACTTCTAGATCCAATGGACCTTAGTGGACCTTGCATGAGGTAATCTATAACTTTCTAAAATAGTATAGCTTTCTAACAGTGAAAAAATTTTCAAAATCGGTCGGCTAGTTTATTTTTAACACTTTTGGGTCCCATGGACCCTGGCGGGCCTCACATTACGTAATCTATATCTGTCTAAAATATCTAAAATAGCTTAGATCTTTGACAGTGAAAAAATTTTCAAAATCGATTTAGTTCTTTAAAATTTTTTTCCTGGCATATAAACATTATTATTATGTTATCTTTCTATAATATTTAATAATATTATATCATGACATTACCTTCATTATCTTGTTCATTTAAAATTCAATAAAAAAAATTAAAAACGCCGTGAGCAGCGGAGCCCCATCACGGAAGTCGAATTTTTCCTTTCATCTTCGGTATTGAGTGTCTACAAGCGAAATATAATTGAAAGTTCACAAGCGATTTGTAATTTTGGTGGTTTCAAAACTGATGATGAGTGTCCGGTTGATCGGGGCTTTAAAAAAAGGTTTTAAGTTTTTAAGGGCTGAATCTCAGTAAATTTCAATTTTGTGCCGATAGCAGTTAACAGGGAAAACACAATTCGTACGAGGGCATTTCTATCCATGCTTATCCGCCAATTGCCTTTGTGTTTTATTTTTAAATATTAAAAAAGGAACTTAAATTGTAAACTGGAAGGCTTTTATGAAGATATTTTTTCTTTCCAAAAAAATCCAAAATTTCTGTTTTATAAATAATAAAAATCCAAAATTCCTAATTTATAAATAAACAGTGACTTTAATAACATTTTCAAATTACTTAAGGGGCCGTCCATTAATCACGTGATGTTTTTTTTGCATTTTTTAACCCCCCTCCCCCTTGGTGATACATGGTGAGGTTTAAGGCTACCCCCCCCCCCCGTATATCACGTGTATTTTTTCGTACCTGCAAAGAATCTAATTTTTTTTTAATATTTAAAAAATACTGGTATAAGTATCATCTAATTTTATTATAGAAAATTAAACACTACTATAATAACGTTCAGAAGTAGACAGAAAGGTTGCAATTTTTTTTTTTTTTTTGATTGACAAAAATAATAGAAATGCGAAAAACTTTTTTGTACTAATACATGAACATTACTTAATGTACAGTATTTTCGGACCACGGATTAGCAAGACTTTCTTCAACACCAATAACTGGATAAGCATCTTGCAAATCAGTTGTTGGCACAGTGCTTTGTTGAAGATCAACATCGGTTTCATCAAGCCACTCGGCGTCATCATTTTCGCGCACTTCGCAGAGAATCTCTCTCGATCTACCGTTCGATCGTCGCGTGAGGATGCGGGAAGGACGAACATTGTGCATCTCTGGACTATTATATTAATAGCGAATCAAGATCACACTACAAGCCGTTTTCGATTTTGTACGCGTTTGACGAAAAAATAAATACATGTAACGCCGCTTTTCGGTTGAGTATCGCGCACTTGCCGAAAAAATAAATACACGTGATATATTACTTTACCTCCCTCCCCCTTGTGATATTTCGTGATTTTTTATGGGACCCCCCCCCCCCCCCCCCCTTTCAAGCCTCACGTGATTAATGGACAGCCCCTAATATGTATGTATTTCATTTGTTAAAAAATTGTTTCACTTTTTTTTAAATTTTTTAAAATTACTATTCGCCTACTTGTATTTAGAATAAAAGTAATGCATTTAAAACACATTTAACAATAGCATTCAATTCCGATGTAAAAATGGAAGAAGTGGGGGGAAAAGTAATGTGGACTCCCTAAAAGGTACTAGCTGGATACTAACTGAATACACGTACAAAATTTCAGCCCTCTAGGTTTCCTTAGAGAGTCTCTAGACGTGTTAGAAAACAAGCAAAAAAATTAAGGAAATATTGGCGTAAAAATCGTGGGGGTAAGGGTTAAAAGTTGAAACCCCCAAAAAACAGTGTCTGGCTATTAGCTTAACCTGTACACAAAATTTCAGCCCTCTAGGTTTATTTGGGGAGATTTTGACCCGAACGAAACTGTTAAAAAACAAGAAAAATTATGTTCTTTTGGGTATAAAAATGGTGGCGGCAGGGTTTGAAAGTCGAGACTCCCAAAAGGCATCCCCTTGATACCAACTCAATCCGAATACAAAATTTCAGCCCTCTAGGTTTATTTGGGTGACCTGTGCCAGTGGTACAAACTTCGAAAACGTCGAAAATGCATGAAATTGTAGCTTAAAAATGAGGGGGGTGGGGGTAAAATATTAAAACCTCCAAAAAGCACAACCTAGGTACGAACTTTATCAACACACCAAATTTCAACCCTCTACGTTAATTCTGGGGGGCTGGGGGCCTGTTAGATCCAGCGAAAATCGTTTTTCCCCCCTCTACTCCCACCAAATCATCCTAGGAAGCTGAATTTTGGATATGTTGTAGATAATTGACCGAAACATTATTTAAAACCGGTTTGGAAAAGTTTTATTGCTTTTCCGCCCCCCACCACCCCCTTAAAGGTCGGGTCAGAAAAAAAATTTGCCCAAAATTTGACCCCACTTTGATAGTATGAGGTGCCTCGAAAATGAGCCCCATTTACCAAATTTCATCTCTCAACTTCCATAGGGGGGCCCTACACAAATTAAAAGGTGGCGGGAATATATATATATATATATATATATATATATATATATATATATATATATATATATATATATATATATATATATATATATATATATATATATCAGACATTTTTTTTTCTACATATTCGTGTTCTACGGGTCCGAAAACGGATAGCGCCCCTACTCTCGCCTCTCGCAGCTCTTATCGTATAGACTGTATAAGTCTAATTTTTCGGAGAAAATTCGACTAAAAAATCTTCATTACACATGCTTAAAATATCTGGTTAATTTTAATTTAAAAAAATGAGACAGAGATATGGTATTTATAATACATAGATTTTGAATAACTACCGTTTGTTTTACGTAAAAAAAATGAAATTTTTGTATATGTTATAAGCAACTGAGATAGAAATATAAATTACTTATTACAATGATAAAGAGAGCAAAATAAGGCAAAAGTGAAAATGACGATTTTCTCGAAAACTACTTAACATAGAAAGAAAATTATAAGAACATTTTCTTCATAATTTTTTCTTTCCTTTTCAACGATGTAAAAATCGAACTGTCTTATGATAGGATCGAATGATAAAAAATGGCCAGAAAACCTACTTCTGGGCATCCGACGTGTCTGGCTAACGAACTTAGCCAAGCCAATTCAGAATCCAGTCCGCACACAAAATTTCATAAGCGTTAGACGTTTCGTTCGAGAGTTATCGTGGGAACACATAAATATATATATATATATATATATATATATATATATATATATATATATATATATATATATATATATATATATATATATATATATATATATATATATATATATATATATATATATATATATTAGTGAATATCATTTTCGTATTCTAGGGACCTCAAAACATATTTCTGCCATAGTCCCGGACTCAGATTGCGTCATGACACCTACTGTAATAGCTGAATTTCGAGTTTTCGAAATTCGCTAAAAATGGGGTAGATTATATTGCATTATTATTAATTGCAAATACGTTCTATATTTTTTTATTTTTATGTTTATTTTCATCACGAAAATGTAAAATTTTACTTTCCCATAATGATTCATTTATTTTTCACACTGAGCAGAAAATCGACTAGAGAGAATGCTGTGTATTACAAATACATTAAGAAATTGAAGCAAAAAAACTGACTGATGTGAGCAAAAAAATTGACTGATGGGATTACTTTAATGGCGGTCAGACCATTAATTTAATGGTTTATCTAATATTTATAAACAAGTTTCCATGGCTACAATTTGGGCTTACTAAAATGGAGTCATGCTTCAAAATTTAATGCCTGTGGTATCTCTAGGAAACATATGTTAATATTTTCCATTCACTGCTCAGTGATTTTTCAGTACTTACTTAGTTGGTAATTCAGCCATGTGTATATTTGGTTACTCATATTCGATATTTTTTATACCTATTTCTACCAAAGTTCTCTGGTCTGCAAGTGTTAATGAATTTTCAACAAGAAGCAATAATCTTCCGTTTAACAACTGCCTTTGTCTTCTTACAAATTTGTTTTTAACCAAATAAACGCGGTTTATTTCTTTCTTAACATTCAAGCTATTTTTCTTACTCTCTTGTATGTTTCATAGGTGTTAACGCCATTTCCCAAATCGCAAAATTTATTACAAAGCACCTCGAGCATTCATTAACACAAGCACACCAGAGAACTTTAATTTTCGCAGAAATAGGTATAAAAAATATCGAATATGAGTAACCAAGTGTACACATGACTAAATTACCCATTAAATTTAGTACTGAAAAATATATGAATCATTATCGGGAAGTAAAAAATTACATTTTCATGATGAAAATAAACATAAAAATAAAAAAAATGTAGGATGTATTTGCAATAAATAATAAAGCAATATAATCTACCCTATTTTTTTCTTCCTTATATGGCTTGGATACGAGACATATTTCGAAAAAATTCAGACACACGTATTCCCTAATTTTTGGTGCTCTTTCTATTTATGATGGCAAAAATTTTATACATTGAACCATTTAGGCTGTACAAGAAAATTTACCCCTATTTTCACCCCGCCAGCCCCTCTTATGAATCCGGCCCTGGTTTAACCTATACAGGTGAATATGTCTTTCAAAGAGTAACATTTCGTCAATTTAAAGTTTTCCTCTATCTCTTATAGTTTTTGAGATATCTTAAGAAACACGATTTGAACCCCCAACTTTGGGGGTTGGTTTCACCCTGTAAACGTGCAAGATGGCCAATAAAAAGAAATACGGGTCCCTTATTTTTGCCTATTCTACACACTAGCGAAGTTTCATCAAAATCCCGAATTTCACTCTCCCTTAACATTCACTAAAGAATATACATATTATTGATCAGAGATGAGACTTATTTAAGATACAAGTATTTGAAGTACAGAGTACAGAGACAAGATACAAAATACATATTTTCATCTTGTATCTGAAATACTTTTTTTAAAAATTCTTTTTGTATCTTATATTTAGATTCTTTTGCTATCTTAGTATTTTGTAAATACTAAGTGCGCACGATAATTCGAACGAAATATCATAAGTTAAGAAGTCCCAGTCCATTGAATGAGCATTATGGGTTATTGTACAGAAGCTGTTGATTGCTTTTCCGTCTTCCTATTTGGTAAAATGTGGGTTCAATGCCGTTATAAGCCTCATCACAAGAAAAAGGAACCGACCAGAAATTAATACTCGCGGGGATTTGCGGTTGCTACCAACAAACATTGAGCCGGACATAAATACACTCATAACATCCCATCAGGTTTATCCGTCATTTTTTTTTTTTTTGTATTTTAAAAAAAAAGTTATAATTTCAATGAATATCTACTTCTTCAACAAAATATTTTATTTATATTTTTTTTTACACCATCATTTACCATTCAAAACATCAAAATTAAATTTGTGTTTTTTCTAAATTATGCATTTATGTAATTTTTCACCCAGGGTCCGTGAGTAAGTTTTGACTATTGGCCAAAAGAGTTTGGGAACCAGTGAGTCCTAACCGAATAGAGTGATTAATAGAGTTATTTTGTTATTGTTTAAGGGTGGGGGGTAACATTTATTCGGCATAAAAAGGCCCATTTTTAAGAATTTTTTCAGATGCTACAGGTAATACAAATTTAATTAATCGATCGTAACATTATAGCACAACAAATAAACAACATTTCCTTAATTTTTTAAAACAAAATATAAATAATTAAGCCAACGGCAGTAGATCTTCGGAGGCGCCTCAAAAAAAGTTGTCTGTCGGTGAACAATATAACTCATGAGTAGATCATTCGCAATAAAAAAAAAATGAATTATATAATTAGATAACCGTTTTCCTAAGGTATCCCTGGGAAGAAATTTTTTTCCAATTTTTTAATTTTTGGTGACACTTGTGTGAAAATACCGATTTTCGTCTAAAAAATGGACCTATTTGTTATTGTAAAATTAATAATTATGAAAAATAGAAAAAAAGCTCTCAGGGATACCTGGTCATTTATGTAAGGAAGCTGTATACAAAATTTCAAAATAATCGGTCAGGTAGATTTTGATTTAAACTGTTCACCGGTTTTAAAAATGATAAGTATCAGAAAATGGCAAAGTTTTGTATATCTGAAAATCCAATATTAAATATGAATAATTTTTTCATACCTACGTTATTGGTTGTAATATACATTAGTATACTTACAAAGACCCATCGATGAATAAAAGAATTTTGCTGGGAAGGGGTATAAAAGCGACACAACAATCTTAAGATATTGTGCAATCATATGAAACAATAAAAAGAATGAGAAAAAAATTTAAATATTTTACCCCATCTCCCTTAAGTCTTCAGTGTATATTAATCGTGACATACATTAAAACAGTAGCGATACGAGTTCAAAAATACGCTTGAAAAATCGATAATTATGCAGAAGCACGGCTCCACCTATTTTTGGCTCTAAAAAAACTAATGATCCGATTTTAAAGTGTTTTTTTAAATGTTCGCCGTTACGGCGGATTAGGTAAAAAATATACTACAACTTGATATCAGTATCGGAAATGCTGGGAAACTATCGTTAAATTTGAAACAATATACTTCGACTTTGATATAAAAACTAGATGGTGAGGTTACTTAAGGTTAGGTTAGTTTAATTAGTTTTGACAATATACTTCTACTTAGATAGAAAGACTAGTTAGGTTTTATTTAACTTGCTATGGTAGTTTGTTTGTTTAGATCAAATCTTGCAGTCCAAATTTAGACAACTTTTAATTGAACTAGAAGTTTCAAATTTTGCAAATGTGTATAACCTTAATGACAATGCAGTATTGTATAATTAGCTTTGTCTTAAATTCGCTCAAAATTACAATTACTGATTTTTAGTTTGGTGCAAATTTTTTGACATTTCGAGCTGTCAAATACTGTCCGTTGATTTTACATTGCAATTTTTAGTTTCCATATTTGATTAAAATATAGGTAAAATTTTTTTAATTAATTACGATCAGACTAATAATGTAGTCAATGAAGCATCAAAATGATAAAAATCTCGAAATTCTCTATAACACCTCCAATTTTTATGAAATTTTTTTTAAATTGTATGTTTCAATGTATTATTTAAAATCATAAGCATTGTAAGTGGCGGACTTAAGTCCCGTAGGATCCTGGGGTCTAAAAAAGGCCCAAAATAAACGGCTAGACGGATCTTGATCAAATTTTGCTCAAATACTATTGAGATTCCAGAAAAAATGAACGTTAGGTTGAAATTATCCTCCCGGATCCTCGGGTCCCAGAAAGGATCCAAAATAAATTGTGGGAAATGACCTCTAAATTTTGCTTAAATACTATTAGAATAAGGAAAAAAGGAAGGTGAAACTCAACTTGTGCTTCAGGGTCGTAGGGTCCCAAAAAACTTCCTGAATAAAAGGTTGAATGAATTTTGACTAAATTTTATACAAATACTAATGAGATCGAGAGAAAATAAATGGGGAATCAAAATTGTCCTCCAGTGTCCTGGAGTCTCAAAAGGGTCCAAAATAAATAATAATGTTTTTTGACAAAATTTTATTTTTTAAAAAATTTTTTTTCTTCTAATATTGCAAAAAAAGGTACACCGAAAATAGTTAAAATTTTTACAGGTTATTTCTTATTCGATAAGAAATAAAATGCTGAAGTAACCAAAAAAATACGGCAAGTCGTTTTCAAAAAATTTTCACCTAAATATATTAAACATGTAAGTAAGTGTCTTTATCTCTACCAAAAAATTTTTTTGCTTCTAATTGCGGAAAAACGATAAATCGAAAACAGTTACAATTTTTACGAGTCATTTCTTATTCAATAGGCAATAAAATTCAATAGTAATTAAAACAATACGACAAGTCGTATTTCAAAAATTTTGACCTAAATATAAATATTTCATACAGATAAGTGGTTTTATCGTCAGAAAAAAATTTTGGCTACCGTTTGTAAAAAATTTAACGGGGAAAATTTTTGAAACATTTATGTGTTATTAGCTACTAAATAGGCAATACATTGCCGTGATAGCCAGAAATACGAACGCTTTAATTTTTCTGCAATATTCAATTTTGTTATTAAAAACAGATACATGAATTTTAGCATATTAAAATTTAGCATGTTAGCATATTAAAATTAAGTATATAATTAAACTAAATTTGACAGTAAAATTTTTTTAAATGTATTAATCACCAAAAAATGTAATTATTTTAAACACTTTGAACAACCGGCCAAACAAGCAAATTCCATGACAGTTTTAGTGTATATTTTTGTTCAGTAGTGAACAGCACTGTCCAACACCAAATTAAATAAGGACCATTTTATGTCCGTATGCTAGTTTAAATGTATAATTCTTAATAATACAAGAAAAAATGACAAAGTTCACGTAGCCATTTGGCTACCATGGCCCATAAAGAGTTAAAAAACAGATATTATGAGCGCAAGCCAAAAAGAACTTTTTTACCTACATCTGCATTTATCTTTGTCTATCATATTAATAAATATACGTTTATTCACTTGCTCCTTTAAAAACATAATTACTTTGTTTGGTTGGTAACTATGTAAATAATACACTTTGTGTTCCCCTCACCTCAGTTTCTGAAGGTCTTCTAAGCTCGCGTTCATTATACATGAATTTTACAAAATTTAACAATTTTTATAATTTACCACTCATTTTTCCATATTTAAAATTCGGGAATTATTTTGAATTTTTCTTCTATATTCTTCAGATAATGGACTTTGTTTCAAGGCGCTAAGCCTTGTCATTTTTGAAGCATTAATGTTTCATTTTGGATAAAAAATTTTTTTACTGAAATGCTTTGAACATCAAAGTATGCTGTGAATATACGAGTAGATATTTAGATATTTTAGCAGTTCAGTAAGTAAATATGTGTATTATATTTTGGTATTCAAATACCGTTGCTTTGAAATCAAAAATTTTCATTTTTATTAAATTTAGGGCCTAAAACTTTTTAAGTGCCATTTTTAATGTTTATGATTTTCAATAATACTACAAAAGGAACAATTTAAAAAAAAATCATCAAAATCGGACCTGTTATAGAGAATTTAGAGGTGACAACCTTTATTGACTACACTATAAAAAATATAAAATAAAATTAAGTAATAGTATATTGTGCAATAAGTGCGGGAAATTGTCGATTGCCCACGAAAGCGAAGTTGAGCGCACGAACGTAGTGAGTGCGCTCATTCGCTTGAGTGGGGCAATCGACAATCCCGCACGAGTTGCACATACTATTTTTATTACGAATTTCACATACTTTTTTCTATTATTATCACAATTTTTGACATTTTTATTACTTTTTAAAATAATATTTTTTAAGTGTTCGTCTTTTTTTCTGAATTAATTATCGTTTAAATTACTTTTTTGGTGGTTTCTATAGAAATAATTATGAAATATTTATTAAATGAAAAATTAAGAGGCGGCTTTGCGTGTTTTGATTAAATTTTGCGTGTTTTATTGTCAATTTGCGTGTGGAAAGTAACTTTCCACACGCAAAAAAGTATGCGGGAAGAGTACAGTGGGCAAACAGCTATTTTGCGTACAGAAATGTGTGCGCCAAGTTAGTACTTCTCCCGCATGAGTAATAAAAAAAAAAAATAATTTTTTAAAGCAAGCTTTTATTTAAAAATGAACTAAACTGAATGAAATAATTTTTGAGTAAAGTTTGATACAATGTGCAATGTGCAACATACTTTATAAAAGCTTGAGGCGTCTCAGTTTGGTAACTACTGAGAAGTAAAACACCTACTCATATTTAAAACGAAGATAATTAATAATAACGCTTCAAGATTTTAAAAATTATGTTGCACATTGTATCAAACTTTACTAAAAAATTATTATTTCATTCATTTTAGTTCATTTTTAAATAAAAGTTTGCTTTAAAAAATTATTTTTTTATTTAATTTTATTAAAAAGAAACTTTATAACCTTAATCTAACTAGTTTTTATATCAAAATCGAAGTATATTGTCAAAACGAACTAAACTAACCTAACCTTAACTAACCTTACCACTCGAACTAACCTTACAAGTCGAAGTATACTGTACGGAGATTACATGTGCTCACCGACACACATGCATACAAATTAAAAATAAAAAATCTAAAAAATTTAAATTTTTTCAAATTTAACGACAGTTTTTCCAGTACTGATATCGTTGTAGTATTAATAGTAGTATTTAAAAAAAAATCATTAAAATCGGAACACTAGTTTTTTTAGATACAAAAATAGATGGAGCCGTGCTTCTGCTCGAAAAATCTAAGGTACTCGTCCAAATTTTACGATTTTTATCTTCGTTAAATGCACAGAACAAAGAACATAGAACAAAGATTTACTTAATAAGAATTCATTCTTTTCTACGCTAACAATTTTCTTTAGTTGGCACGGCTATTTTTAAGATTGTTACCTTGATAATGTCGGTTAACTTTTGGCCTTTTGCAAACAGACATATAGTATTGTAGAGTTTTTGTAGAATTATTTGAGGCCGACAATTTTGCTGCTCATTGTTTACACGAATCTTTAACGATTTATGTGGCGCATACCAAAACACCTTGCCAGTTGCTTTTTTATAATCAACATTTATGGTCATAGAGAAGCTAATTTACACAAAAACAAAAATCACTGAAAAAATTACGTACAAAGAGGAACTGACGACTGACTGAATAATGTTATGTTAGATAACAATTTTATAAAGCCAAGAAAATGGAACTATGTATGCTATAAAGCTTTTTAGCGAATTTCGAAAACTCGAAATTCAGCTATTACAGCCGTTCGCATGATGCAATCTGAGGCCGAGACTATAACAGAAATATGTTTTGAGGTCCCTAGAATACGAAAATGATATTCACTAAAATTTATATATATATATATATATATATATATATATATATATATATATATATATATATATATATATATATATATATATATATATATATAATGTATATATATATATATGTATATTTATTTATTTATTTATTTATTTATGTGTTCCCACGATAACTTTCGAACGAAAGGTCTAATCCTTATGAAATTTTGTGTGCGAACTGGATTCTGAATTGGCTTGGCTAACACGTCGGATGCCCAGAAGTAGGTTTTCTGGCCATTTTTTATCATTCGATCCTATCATAAGACAGTTCGATTTTTACATCGTTGAAAAGGAAAAAAAAATTATGAAGAAAATGTTCTTATAATTTTCTTTCTATGTTAAGTAGTTTTCGAGAAAATCGTAATTTTTCACTTTTGCCTTATTTTGCTCTCTTTGTCATTGTAATCAGTAATTTATATATCTGTCTCAGTTCCTTATCAAATAGAGAAAAATTTAATTTTTTTTACGTGAAACAAACCGTAGTTATTCAAAATTTATGTATTATAAATACCATATCTCTGTCTCATTTTTTTAAATTAAAATTAATCAGATATTTTAAGCATATGTAATGAAGATCTTTTTTTTTATTGAATTTTAAATGAACAAGATAATGAAGGTAATGTCATGATATAATATTATTAAATATTATAGAAAAATAACATAATAATAATGTTTATATGCCAGGAAAAAAAATTTAAAGAACTGGATCGATTTTGAAAATTTTTTCACTATTAATCATTAATGTTAGAAAGCTAAACAATTTTAAATGGACTTAAAGTATCTTATATGAGATCCGTTAGGCTATTGGGGACCTAAAAATTCCAAAAATTAACTACTCAATTGATTTTAAAAATTTTTGCACCGTTAGTAAGCTAAAATATTTGAATTAGTTAAATTATTAAATAGTGTCCGCAAGACCCTCACGAACTGCCGTAAGTTATATGACCCGCCAGGGACCATTGATCCCATAATTGTAAAAAATAAACTAGCCGACCATTTTTGAAAATTTTTTCACTGTCAAAGATCTAAGCTATTTTAGATAGATATAGATTACGTAATGTAAGGTCCGCCAGGGTCTATGGGACCCATAAGTGTCAAAAATAAACTAGCCGACCGATTTTAAAATTTTTTTCACTGTTAGAGAGCTAAACTATTTTATAAAGATATAGATTACCTTATGCAAGGTCCGCTAAGGTCCACTGGATCTAGAAGTGTCAAAAATGAAATAAGCGACCGATTTTGAAAATTTTTTCATTGTCAAAGAGCTAAGCTATTTTAGGTAGATATAGAGTACATAATGTAAGGTCCGCCAGGGTCCATTGGACCCAAAAGTGTCAACAATAAACTAACCGACCGATTTTGGAAATTTTTTCACTGTTAGAGAGCTAAACTATTTTAGATAGATATAGATTAGCTTATGTAAGGTCTGCTAGGGTCCATTGGATCTAAAATTGTCAAAAATACAATAACCGACTGATTTTGAAAATTTTTTCACTATTACAGAGGTAAACTATTTTAGATGGATTTAGCTTATATGTTGTATGAGGTCGGCCAGAGTCCTCGGATCTTTTAAGCGCCAAAAATAAACTAACCGACCGATTTTGAAAATTTTTTCGCTATTAGAGAGCTAAACTATTTTAGATAGATATAGATTACCTTATGTAACGTCCGACAGAGTCCATCTAAAATTATTTAACCGTAAGGATATAAAACTAAGTTTTTCAACAAAAAACACACTTGCAGATTACTTCGTTAAAAATAAGGATTCCATATCACCACTCCAGAGATCGGGCATTTATAAGTTTACGTGTGACGACTGCCAATCGTTTTATGTGGGTCAGACTGGCCGCAAATTCTCAAATAGTATTTCAGAGCATCTATCAGCAATAAAATCTCCAAACACAAAAAATTTCCCAGCCATCGCCGAACATGTTTTAAATACAGATCATAATTTTCAGTTGTCAGAAAATTTTGAAATCCGCCATTTTGCTAATAAGGGTTATTTGATGGATACGCTTGAGTCACTATCTACTGCGCAATACCTACAGCAACACCATGTCACATTGAATGATTGTGCGCAGTTGCCACATCTGGACGACTCTAAAAAAGTAATGTTGTGTATTTTAAACTCATTTCAAAATAAGCATTCAATATAATCAGACAACCTTTTTGTTTAATTATTGTGTTCATAACAATTTTTTAATTTTTAATTATTACCGATGTGTTTTAATAGTCTAAATCATTTTTTAACCAGTGTTTTAAACAAAATTCTCATAAATTTCAATAATTTAAACTTGAAGTGCTCAATTATCTATCAGTATATTATGATTAATCGAATTTTTTCGACCTTTTGGTCAATTGTTGATGTGTTGACACCTCGTTTTCTTTGTGTCCCATTGTTTTTTAGCTTTTGGGTGTGGTTCGATTCGATAGAATGCTCTGGAATCGTTCACTCATTATAATTAATCTTTATTCAACTTTTTCCAACTTGTTGTACTCGATAATAATTTTCTTCTTTTTCTTTCTTTTTTACGTCGTTTTGCCAAAATCTTTGAAAATGGCCACGGGCCGAAACATGTACGATTTTTTTTAAAAATATTTTTAAAATTTAGTTTGACATTTATTTTTCATTTTTAATTGGTGATGTTTTTAGCTGATTTTTTATTTGATTTTTTGTTTTTTGACTCGTGTGACAAGGATATGTAGTATCATATTCTTAATCCACAACGATGGTTTTTTCGTTTTTGATCATTGTGCAGGAAGTCGTTGTTTTATCAGATTTTATTTAATCTACCTGCAGTTGAAAATTTTTAAGTTTCATTTCCCTTCCAAAGATATTAATTTTTCTACTCCTGTTGAAGAACACACTCATTACATATCCGTTAATTGTTGAGAAAGTTAGGCATTATTCAAAGGTGTGGAGGAATTTTCATTACTCACTACCTTTTTGACCAATGAAATCACCGTATTAACCATTATTCAATGGGCTGGCTTTTGTTTTGTGTATAATATACGTATCAATTTTTAATTTCAAATATGTTGCGTAGTAACATCTAAGTAAACAAAGTAACTTGTATTTTGTTTTCATTGTTTGTACATATATAAACATTTAATGAAATTAGAGATAGATTAAAAATTGTATTCTTTTGATTTAAAAATATTCAATTTTATTTAAATAAAAAAAAAAAGTCGTAGAAAAAATGTCGTGTTCTACTCGCTTGCAATGGCTATTACTCACTCAAATGCATTACGACACTCGCCTCGCAAGCTCGGCTCGTGTCGCAATTTCATCTTCGTGAGTAATAGCTATCATTACCAGCTTGTTGAATAATATACTATTTTTTGTATTTATTTTATTAAAATTAAATTTTTTGGTTACCTGGACAAATAATTTATATTTCCAAAAAGAACATAACAAATTTATCAGCTAAAACAACTTAGCAAAAAGAAAATTTGATAGCCTTATAAACATTTCCTATTGACCCCCAATCATCTGTCTCTTAACCCCAAGAAGTAGTGAATAAGAAATGCCATATTTAGGAATTTTCTAGTTAAATGGAAAAAGAAATTTTTTTTTTTTAAATAGTAAAAATAAAGAATAAGCTATCGGAATTAAAATTCATCTGTTTATTTAATACGTAAGAAAGTGTATGCACATCGAATGCAAAAATAAATGCCTCGATTCATCTCTCATTTTGCGGTATGTAATATTTTTCAATACACGATTGTTATTTAAACTTAAAATTTTCTTAGGTCCATGTCCTCCTTGTCCAAGGACAGTATCATCAACATGCTACTGTGGCAAGCAAAATCGTCCTCAACGATGTAGTAGTAAATTTTGGTCGTGTGGTTTAAAATGCGATAAAATTTTGGGCTGTGGACGACATCCTTGCACTAAAAGATGTCATCCAGATGAATGTCCTCCCTGTCCAAAACGTAGTCAACAAAAATGTCAGTGCGGTAGTGAAACTCAATTACGGGAATGTGCTTCACCTACGTGGCAGTGTAATAAAGTAAGATTGTGTCTCATTTATAATCATAAACCACTTTAAAATCGATAATTTATCAATTTTTAGATATGCAATAAAAAATTAACTTGTGGAAATCATTTATGTGACGTTCGTTGTCATTCTGGACCATGTGAACCATGTCCATTAACAAAAAGTCGATCGTGTCCTTGTGGTAAACAACAGTTTCAACTGCCGTGCACTGAAGAAACCCCGACGTGTGGAGACACATGTGGCAAACTTTTGAATTGTGGCATTCATCAATGTTTACAGCGATGTCATCGTGAAAAATGTGGAATTGTACGGTTTCTAGCTATTTATTTTTTCTGTAATTATTCATATGTTCTCATGTTCGTTAAAAATATACACTGACTTCTCTTTAACCGGACGACAATACACAAACGTCGTCCCCTTAGACAATTCATATATAGGGTATTTCTCTACACAATTTATTTTTATATAAAAGTTAAAGTAGTTTTGTTAAAATAACTTTCTAAAGAATATTTTCTAGCTACATAATATTTACATCTAATTGTAAGCTTGGAAATTATACATTCATATGTGTATTAATAATTTTTATTATTGTTATTATCATATACTTATGTTAACTTTCAAAATAATCGCCTGTATATGTTAAATTTGCAAGATTTGTTTACATAAGATAGTGTTTGTTTAAAAAATATTTTCGTGTATATAAACACAAATACATAGAAACCGTCCCCTTAATGATAGTCCGCATAGACAATAAACGCTGTACCTGTCTGGGTCTGTGTCTACACAAAAGAATGCGAATAGTCTTAGTTTATTTATTTACAGCCTACCAAATTCAAACTGGCCAGTGATGTATGCGGGCAAAATAAACAGTTAGTAGCCACCATTAAGTGGGAATTCATCTACTGCGCATACGATCTTCACCAGCCAGGTTGCAGTTGGACAGCTGTATTTTTATTAATTTTTTTTTTTTTTGAAATAATTTTTTTTTTCAGTGTTTAGAGGTGGTTTTAAAGACATGTCGGTGTGGTTCACATCAGAAAGAGTTATCGTGTCATAAGGAATTTCTTTGTGAAACAAAGTGTAAATTAATTAAAGATTGTCAGAAACATCCGTGCAATAGAAAGGTATGAAATTAAATAATTAATTTTTTTTTAAGTTGATGTAAGTAAATAAATTTTTATATTTTATATTTAATGTAAGTGCAGAGATATTCAACTGAAGTTGTTTACTTGGCTCAAAATTAATGTTTTTGGTCTAATGAGGGTCTAGTATCAAATATAATTATAAATATTTTTAAGCACGCTGAAATGCCACTGTCAGAATATTAGTAACAATTTCGAGCGAATTCAAATTCGCTGTTAAAAACACTTAAATAAAAAAGTGTCAACTTTCGGTATAACCAGAAATAGCAGTAAGTTAGGAATATTTTAGTTAAAATTTTCATAATTGAAAATTTCTACAAACAAATTTTCAAAAATCTACTTTATTTAGACCAATGTTTTTCAACCTTTTTCATGGCGCGACCCCCTTAGTACGGAAAAATATTTCGCGACCCGCTATCCTCCGCTATTACTAACTTTTATTATTTTATTTTTTTTATGTTATAAATATCGAATCCGTTCATCATTATTGATTATTTTCATAGTTAGGTATAGATTAAATACGTAATTAAGGACTTGAAACAGGCATATTTTTATATCGACATCGAAGTTGACGACTTATAGTAGCTTTTGAACGCGTGCGTGGCGTAAAAAGTGACACGCACACGCGTGACCGTCATCGTCGTTTAACACTTTCGAACGTAATCCATTTGAATTATTTGAAGTTTGAACTCGCGTTAGTAATTTAGTATTTAAATTTATTGAATTTCCTTGTTGTTTGTTTAGTAGTTGCTCACTGTTTTTTATTGTCTAATATTCAAAATTCTGTGCTCATTGTAATTATTGAAAATGGATAAGTTTCTGGGAACATATGCACAACCGTCAACTTCAAGTTCCAATGAAAGTAATAAAACAAAAGCAAAGAAAAAGTGTCTATATTACGACAATTATTTAAAATTCGGATTTACTGTTATTGAAAATAATCCGCAATTTTGAAACTTTATCGCGCTAAAGTATGAAACTATCACATTAATTAACCTTCTTTTTATTAAATACTAGCTGCGACCCGCGGTTTCACTCGCATACAATTATCTTAATTTTATCAATTTTAAATTAGATATTCGGAAATTCTGTACGACATCAATTATTTATAATGCCTGGCTCGGCTCGTCAAACGACTCTAAAGTAACAATCTTCATATTTCAATAGCATGGCCAATTTCCGCACCTTTATGTACCTAGATGCCCGTATCAATAGGTAGTTTTAGGAGTATTTCCATCTTAGGCCTTGCTTGGGGCACCAAGACCGTAGAGGATAATTTTAATATCACAATTAATTTGGGTCTTATTTGATGGCCTTGACGGACAATTCTGACCCCCAGGTTCATTCAAATTTGATATTCTAAAATTCTGAACATAATTCTCGCCTAACAACCCTAAATTAATCATATTCATATTTCCCTAGCATATTTAATTTTCATAAAATATTGTCAAAATCCAACCGTTTAATCTTAACCCTATTAGATAGTGCTGGGGCTTAATTTTGGACTCACTTTACATTTAAATTAGATATTCTAAATTTCTTTATAAAATCAGTTTCTTCTAGTGTTCCGCTCCGTTCGTCCAATGATCTTAAAATAGATATGTATGCATATTTATAGTGTACAGTGGAAACTCGATATTTCGTCACTCTGTAACTCATCATATTCTATAAAAATTCGTCGCTCCTAAATAAAGTGTACGTAGTATAGTTGTTTTTCTAATTACCTTTTGAAATTTAAATAGAAAAAAATTAAAGAGTGTCGTACCTAGTTGTAAAAACTCCATTAAACAAAGAAATACTCAAAATAAAGGGATATCTTTCTTTAAATAAGTAAAAATATTTAATTAATATTTCTCTTTGTTTTTCATTTTCAGACATATTTCATAATTCGTCTATTTCTGTAATTCATCACCCCTCCGGTCCCGAGCATGATGAATTGTCGAGTTTCTACTGTATTTAATTTTCATGTCTGGAGACCTTTCCGTAGATACCCATATTGATAACTTTAGAAGCATTTGAATTTCGAACCTTTTTTGAAGTCCGAGTGTTTTGGAGAACATTTCTGAACCTGCATTAATTCGTCCAGCCATTAATTTATTGCGTTTTATATTACTCCAGAATCCTAGGCAATAATTTTAATCTCACTTAATTTTTTCAAAATATCAATATTTAAGTAAAATTTAGTCAATATTCTCCGTCCTTTTTAGATCATTTCACATTCGTTTATTTCATGACCTCAGTAATGTTTTAGCAAAATTTGGTCAAGATTCATCCATTCTAGAGAACTTTCATTTTTTAGGATCTCAATACTATTTCAGCAAAATCTGGTAGAGATTCGTCCAGCCGTTTACTTTAGAATAGTCTATATTAGAACATAGGGTATCACGTATCCACCAGTGAACCAATTTTTGAAAGTTGCTCTGCTCGTCAAACGACTCCAGCATAGCCGTATTCTTATTTCAGAAATATAGGTACTTAATTTTAACAGCTTGTGACTTTTCTGTAGACAACCATACTTATTTAGATTTTTAGGAGTGGAGTACTTCTGGTCATTTAGTTTTGCGTAATTTTTATTGCTTCAGACTCCTGGGGATCAATTTTAAACTGACGTTTATTTATTCCGAGATTTTAAAGGGGTTTGTGTTACATTTAGTCAAAATTCATCAAACCATTATTTTGTTTGAATTTTTTGAAAATAGTATTTTGTACAGTGAATAAGTAATTTCATAGAATTTCAAAAAATATTTATTAATATAATGAATAATAATATTAATTATTAATATAATTAATAATAGTATTAATTATTAAATAATTCACTGTTGAGAGATTTACTTTGTGAACGAATATAATCACTTCAGTCTTTCAATAATTTTGGACACCCCTATTTTAGTTTTCATAAACAGGTCATTTATCTGAACAGTCATATTATTAGATAAAAATAAAAATTTTTTCATATAGGTACCTACAAACTGGTTTAATTACTTTCTTCTTTGCACGTATATTTAGTTGCTTCGATACAAAAATTTTATGGGTTTTCCCAATTCAATAATATTACACCCCTCCTATATATCTTTCTTACCTATAAATTCCCATTAATTATTTTCATCTTTCTACTCTGAGGATGACCGAAAGGTTGAAAACGCGTTCAGTAAAAATAACTTTTAATTCGTGAAATAGACAAAGTAATCGAACTTTAAATATTTTTCAATATTAATTATTAATATAATTAATAATAGTATTAATTATTAATATAATTAATAAGAATTGAGGAGAGAATCGACTAGAGAGAATGCTGTGTATTACAAATACATTAAGAAATTGAAGCAAAAGAATTGACTAATGTAAGCAAAAAAATTGACTGATGGGATTACTATAATGGCGTTCAAACCATTAATTTAATGGTTTATCTAATATTTATAAACAAGTTTCCGTAGTTACAATTTGGGCTTACTAAAATGGACTCATGCTTCAAAATTTAATGCCTGTGGTATCTCTAGGAAACATATGTTAATATGTTCGATTCACTGCTCAGTGTTAACACAGTAATAGTATGTATACATACAGTAGATTCACTTGACGTAGATAAAGACAACTATAGACTGTGTGTTGGCGGACCGATCCCCCAATCGGTTGTACAAAATTATTTGGTATATGAAATGCACTTATTAAATGCATATTATATTGGATCAATATTACTACAGTATCTAGTGGGTAAAAAATAAAATTAGTACAATTGGGACTAATTACTATGGTTTCACTACTATTTTATTGAATTGTATTTAAAAAATCTGAAAAAAATACACTTGTAACTAAGGTAGCAAACGACAATAGTGATGTATTGACAGAGGAAAATAAAAAATATTCATTTCCATTTATCGTCGTGTGTTCAGTTATTGTTATTTTCAAATATTACTTATAATTTTTAATCTTTTTTAATTTTTTAAATTATAAAATTAATAACAATTAAATTAAGTAAAAGATAAAATAAAATAAAAATGCCCGGTAATATTTGCATAACAAATATGTCTAAACAAAGCAAAAAATTCCAGATTTAAGTTTCTTTAGAATTCCTTTGGATTCTGAAAGGTAAGAATCTTTATTATCGTTTTATTATTACTAATATTAACTTGAATTAATAATAAATGTGACTTTTTTTTTATAGAAATCGCCAGTGGTTGCCTGCAGTTGGTAGTGAAGACTTTTTAAATTTAGATGTATGAATTCTAAATAGTAGTTATCGCTTCTGCTCGGGTCATTTCAGAAAGTCTTTGTTTGGTGCTCATCCAAATAAACTGAAACGGATCTCTATACCGACTTTGAAACAACAAGCTACAGAATCTTAGCCTTTGATACCATCAGTCGGAACTCAGTTTGCAACTGTTGAAGTTTCCGATTGTGCTGTTGAACATTTCTTGAATGAGAATCTCTTCAGAAAACGATCCGGGATGGAGTTCCGAAAACCGCATACCTCCGATTGAGCTGAAATTTGGTATACACACTCTCTTTAGCTTAAGAAGTTACCCTCTAGACGGATTTTTGGCGACGCGGACCGGAGGTGTATTTTTCAACCCTCCGAATATCTAAATCTAGGGGTTACTATAAGATGGTTTCCGTTACCATGGTACCAAAAATTAAAGATAGATTCTTACAGAACTTGGTGAGTAGAAGGGAAGAATAAAATTTTTTGATATCTTGCTTCGTTTTCGAGATATGACGTGTTAAAGTACTAAAACTTACTATATTGAATAGATAGATAAATAATGTATTATTCGTCTTATACATACTATGTATTGTATAATGTACACCCATTTAGTATAAATTTTTATATGTATGTTAGCTTATTTTAAATATAATATTTTTAATGGTATATTACGGTTTTTGTGATAGAAGTAAGTGGAAAATGAATGGGAAAACATTGAAACCTCATTTTCGGACAAAGGTTAATTAAATAATATTGAGGTAATTACAAAGCAGGAGCCCCATTTGTTAAATATTACCCTTTGCCCGGAAATGAGATTTTAATTGTAAACTAACCGAAACTAACCTAACCTAACCTTAACTAACACCACCATCTGGTTTTTATATCAAAGTCGAAGTATATTGGCAACACTAACTAAACTAATCTAACCTTCGGGCAAAGGGTAACCTTAACTAACCTCGCCACCTAATTTTTATATCAAAGTCGAAGTATATTGTCAATACTAACTAAACTAACCTAACCTTAACTAACCTCACCACTTAGCTTTTATATCAAAGTCGAAGTATATTGTCAAAACTAACTAAACTAACCTAACCTTAACTAACCTCACCACCTAATTTTTATATCAAAGTCGAAGTATATTGCCAAAACTAACTAAACTAACCTCACCACCTAGTTTTTAGGTCATCTACTATTTGATCGTAAAAAATAATATGTTTCTCAGGTTCAATTTTTTAAATAGTTTAAAAATTACGTTCAATATACGCTATAAATAGTATATGATGTAAAAACTAGGTGGTGAGGTTAGTTAAGGTTAAGTTAGTTGAGTTAGTTTTGACAATATACTTCGACTTTGATATAAAAGGTAAGTGGTGAGATTAGCTAAGGTTAGCCTTTGCGCGAAGGTTAGGTTAGTTTAGTTAGTGTTGACAATAAACTTCGACTTTGATATAAAAACCAGATGGTGAGGTTAGTTAAGGTTAGGTTAGGTTGGTTTCGGTTACTTTACCATTGAAATCTTATTTCCGGGCAAAGGATAATTAAATAATACTTAGGTAATTACAAGATAGGAGCCCCATTTGTAAATAATTACCTTTTGCCCGACGTTTCAGTAATGAACTAACCAAAACTAACCTAACCTAACCTTAATTAACCTCACCACCAATTTTTTATATCAAAGTCCAAGTATATTGTCAAAACTAACTAAACTAACCTAACCTTAACTAACCTCACCACCTAATTTTGCGTTAAAAGATACATTTCCGGTTCAAGTTGTCAAAAATTCATTCAGAGAATACTTTTTAAAATTATGAAAAATATATTTAAAAAATTTTTGTTCAATTGGACGTATCCAATAGTATATTTATTTACATCTACTATACTACTTCTTGTTATTTTAGACCCTTAAAATTACAACTTTCGGTTCACGTTACCAAGAATCCGCTTAGGGGGTAACTTCTTAAGCCAAAGAGAGTGTGTATACCGAATTTCAGCTTAATCGGAGGTAAGCGATTATACTACTTTTTGCTACTTTAGACCCTCAAAAGTATAGCTTCCGGTCCGAGTCACCAAAAATCCGTCTAGGAGGTAACTTCTTGAGCCAAAAAGAGTATGTATACCAAATTTGAGCTCAATCGGAGATATGCGATTGTACTACTTTTTGCTACTTTAGACCCTCAAAAGTATAACTTCCGGTCCGTGTCGCCAAAAATCCGTCTAGGGGGTAACTTCTTAAGCCAAAGAGAGTGTGTATACCAAATTTCAGCTCAATCAAAGGTATGCGGTTTTCGGAACTCCAGCCACGATCCGACTTGAAGAAATGATTACTAACTTTTTATTTGCTCCTGAAAAGTTTTTACCTAAAAAATTTACATCTTATTCCAAAGAAAGTAATTGTACTGAATAAAGACTGGTCAGTTTTTGGACAAATCTAATGATGTTCTAGAAATGCAGTCTTGCAATAAATACTAAAATTTGATAAATATCTTCACCCACTTTAAAATATCCAATACCACCAATTCGCTTTTTGAAAATTTGAAAGTGCCACCAGAAGAATTTACAAAATATATCGAAATTGTAGAACTTACTTTTAGGAAACACTTTGAAGAAAGTGTACTAGGAAACATTGCCAATGAAATACTCAAAAAATCAATTTAGTAAATTTTGATAAACCTTGCCAATGCATTCCAATAGAATATTTAAACAAATTTTTTGTAAGGTTGTGAATATATTGTACCCTAAAATTCAGTAACCGTCACTCTAAATGTAAAAATAAATCAAAAAGATCGAAATATTATACCAGTTTCAAATTTATAAAATTAAAATAAAAACAAAATATCATATTTTTTTCAGTTTCTTATTCTTTATTCCCTAGTTCCTGTGTTTTTTTTATACATTATAAATTTTATAAATAGTTAGAAGTAAATAGATTTAAATTTAGTAAGTAAATTAAATTTAGTAAACCTTTTTTCAATAATTTATAAAAGTTTAAAGACGACAATATTCTAAATAATCCTAAGGTTCAGTTTGGTTTGGAAAATATATTCGGTATTAAAAACAATATTATGATTCATATTTATTGTATTTAAATTAAATTTCAATAAAATTAGGTAAAATGTGATATTCAGAAATAAAATATAAATAAGTAAAATTATAAATTCATTGACTACGTTCAGCAGAACGCAACAGTTGCAAAACGGTTTATGATTTTCTGCTGAATGGAATTTTTTTTCCCGTTGATGGGCAACATGTTTACTCAGCGGTCGCCATGTTTTCCATCATATTTAAAGTGCGCTGCAAAGAAGCGGAATGTGTTGTCGGAAATAGTCAGCACTGATTGACTGGTTGCTTGTCAAACGTTAACTGTCATCGTCCTTGTATAAAAAACGTTTACCAGAATAAAAAAAACTGTTGCAATTAATCACTAATCGCTTATTGAGCGCTGAAATCTGCTGAACGTAACCATTGATAACCCTGTAACAGTCATTTGTTTTAGATTTAAACATATTAAAAATCAAATTTAACATAATAAAAGAGAGAAAAATGAACATACATACTTTAAATAAGGAAGGAATATAATAAGAGAGTATACTGTATGTATATACATACTATTATTTATACTGTGTTAATACTTAAAAATTACAAAAATTATTTTTTTCCAAATGCTTAGCAACGATTTAAAATTTGTATGATTTTTTTATAAATCGTTCATAGATTGCTGTATACTGTAATAAAAAAATTGATATTTTACGATTTTTCGTCGACAGTTAGACAAAAATTTTTTCAAAACCCTTTCTTAGCGAGCGCTTAGGACCCAATCGGCACCTACATGCCAAATTTCAAGCTTGTAGGTATTGTAGTTCTGGAGATTTTGTGATAGGTGATAGGTGAGTGTATATATGAGTGGTATTTCGCATTTATATAATAGACTAGTTGTGGCCCGTGGTTTCACCCACGTAAAATTTTCTAAATTATAGGTCTAACTACATTTCTTAAATTAAATCAGATATTCCGAAATTCTAAGCAAAGTCGACCAACTGATGGACAATTTCGACCACATGTTCATTTAAATTTGATGTCCTGAAATTTTATACAAAATCAGTTCTTTATAGTGGATCGCTTGGCACGCCCAGCGACTTTAAAATAATCTTATTTATATTTCGATAACAGTTTGATAAAATTTTGTCAAAATCGGACCAGCTGTTTAATTAGAGTCCTATTCGATTAGCCCTGCGAATTAATTTTGACCTCATCTTACTTTTAAATCAGATATACTGAAATTCTCTGCTATTTTCATATTTCAATAATGTATCTAATTTTCATACCTTCAGATAGTCACATTGATAACTTTAAGAGTACGTTAATTTGCGAGACGATTCTAGCTCCCAAGGCTTTGGAGAATATTTCCAAATTCGCGTTAATTTGTTTATATATATATATATATATATATATATATATATATATATATATATATATATATATATATATATATATATATATATACTACTCAAAACAAAATAAGGGCCACTCATGTTTTGCTGCATAAGTTTATTTTTATATAAGTTACAGTATAAGGTATGCTTACATTTAATTAAGGAACTAATTTTTTACTAAATAAAATTAATTTTAATAAGATTAAATAAAAAATTAATCCATAATTAAATTTTTTTAGGATTTTATCATTTTTATAGTCATTTTTACAGTCATCAGCAAACGTTCACGCTTTGAGTAAAAGCACACATTGTACAACTTTTCGGTGATTTAATATCGAGTATGCCCTCCCCTTTTCAAAACACATTCCTGAAGCCTCCTCGGCATGCTTTCAATAAGATGCCTAACGGTTTCATCAGGAATCTCCTCCCAACATCTTCTCAAGACATCAATCAGTTGTTGTTGGGTGTGCACATCCTCTCCGGCTGCTCTGACTTGCCGTTTTAATTGATCTCAAAGATGTTCTATTGGGTTCAAGTCAGGGCTATTTGCAGGCCACGGTAAAACCTGTATATTAGCCTCCCTAAGGACAGTTGTCTTCGCTCGAGCGATATGCGCTCGGGCATTATCCTGCATAAATCCGTCGGCCGCTCGTTGTGCAAAGGGGATCACATGGGGTCTGACAACCTGTTCGATGTAACTTTGAGCCGTTACAGTACCCTCGTTCAGGAAAACAAGCTCAGTTTTGCCTTGCAAACTAATTCCACCCCAGACCATGACATTAGGACCGCCAAATCTGTCGCGTTCATGAATGTGACGATCAGAAAACCTCTCCCCACTTCTTTTCCACACTCTTACACGTCGATCATCACTAAAAAACTTCACCTTGCACTCATCCGTGAAGAGTACGTGACGCCATTCCTCCAAGCCCCATTCAAGGTGTTCACGTGCAAATCTTAAACGGTTTGCACGATGCGCTCCGGTCAGTTTGGTACGGATTACTGGTCTTCTTGAACGTTGTTGGTCTTCATGCAAACGATTTCGTATAGTCTGATTACTTACAACAGTACCAGTAGATCGATGTAAGCGATTTTGCAGAGTACCTGCTATAACAGTCGGCTCACGTCGTGCACACAGTCGAATGTAATGGTCTTCACGGGCAGTGGTAGCACGAACTCTTCCTGAGCCACGGCGCCGGGTTATACTACCGGTCTGCTGATATCGATTCCAAAGATTTTGAATAGCCCTTCGTGAACAACCCAACTGCAGAGCCACGGAACGTTGAGATTGACCACCCTCAATCATCGTTTTACGGCTCTGGTAGCAGTAGCTTCGTCCATATGGTGTCGAATTCTCGGCATTGTAAAACTAAATGATTGAATAACACGCCAAACTTCAGAAAACAACCTCAGCAATCAATAATCTAGCGCAAACTGATTTAAAATCAAATTCAAAAAAATAAGTAAAAATAACCACTTGACGTTGTGCGAGACAAAAAAACGTTTAAATAACTGCAACCCTCAACAATAATATCACTTAAACCTAACTGTTATCATTTACTCAACCACTTAATATCATGACAAGAGTCATTTAGAAAAGTTATTTTGACGTGGATCGACATAAATCAGTTTTAAAATACAAACTTTCAAGTGGCCCTTATTTTGTTTTGAGGAGTATATATATATATATACAGGGTGTAAAAAAAATAAGTTTCGTCCTTTTGAGGGGTGACTCGTAGCACCCTGTAGACACTAAAACCACAGGAATTTTTTCGGAATTCACAGTTTGTGAAAATCGTAAATTGACTCGCTACATGATGTTTCAAATTTTTTTTAAGTACGGCCCTGACTAAATTATTTATAAATACCTCCTTAAATATCAAAGATACAAAATAATTTTATTGACTAAAATTCTATAAAATTTTATAAACATGTTTATTTCTAGTTACCATTTATTGAAAACAAAACATAGGTATGTACAGTGTCTCACAGCTAAAATCAGACAAAACTTTTTGATTACAAAGTGAGTTCATTGTAACTGATCATATCTCAGATTTTGCTATTTTCCACACCACCCAGGGGGTATAGCAAAAGGCGCATTTTTTTTTACGTGGTTTCCCCTTTAGGTCTAGTCCACTCGCCTGAATATTACTCACTTTTTGAAAGTGAGATAATTGTTGCGATTTCACTATTACGGACGCAAACCAAAAATACCTCCAGAAACTGCGGTGAAGGGAAGTCAATTTGCATTTATTTACATAGTTACATAATCATGTTTTTAAATGAGTGAGAAAAAGCTTCTGTTTATTCATATGATAGATAAAGATAAAGACAGATGTAGATAAAAAGGTCCTTTTTGGCTTGTGCCCATATTACATATTTTTTTTTATTTACATTATCTATGTACATAATTATAATATTATTAATGAAACTACTTAAATGTTAAAGATGTAAATTATTTAAAACTACTTACGAATCATGCTGACATGAATTACAACGTGTTTCCCCATAAATTAATATCATATCAGCATACTCTTCGTTGGAGTACATCGTAAAAATAAATTTATAATCAGAAATATAACACTACAAACAACAAAAATTCGTCACTATTCACTTTACAACTTATAATTAATTAAAACAAATTATCAATCACTTAATATTAATAATTAAAATAAATAAAATATTAATAATTAATATTTTTACACTAAACTGCAGTAAGTATTCATTTACATAAAATTATTTTATTAATCTAATATTTATAACTTATAAACTTACAAGTATTTAATTTACAAAATGTAAAATTCAACAAGTACGCAACAATCAAGATGCCTTTTATGTAACCTGTACATTAAAGCAATAAGCCAATGCCGGCAGACATAGTAGTCATCGTAGTCGTCGTAGTTAAATACATATTTACAAAATACATACGATACATACATACTTAGAATAGAGCATGTCAAACACATGAACCTAGCATCGAACAGATCCAACACAAACAGCTTAAGTCTTGTGTGCAGTTATATCTTATAAAATGTTATAAAGTTATATGGATATGCTATGCTGCTATGCATATTATTGTTTGACACACATACATTAATAACACAAGCCATAAATCACTGACACCACACAAATAGAGAAGCAACTTACTTACACAGTAATATACACAACAACGTTAAACAGAACAAAAATATTATTGACAAAAATTTCAAGGACATTCACTTAATGGAAAAAAATTTTTCAAAATAAATGGATACTAATTATGTACCTACTCTCGTAAGATGTACAAATGTGGATGGTACAGTGTGTTAAAAAAATTTAATTACCTAACTTTTTTAAGAAAATTATTTTAAAAACATTAATTTTTTTTTATATTCTAATCAGATTATCTTAAGATAAAATAAAAAACTAATATGTCATTGGTCGATTTGAATAGCAAATAATTTCAAAAGTTCTGAATAAAGGCTGGTATTTTTATACATTTCAAGTTAGTTTTGAATTTAATGTATTGTAATGGTATAAAGTGCAAAACGTAACAACATAAGGCCAATTACACACTCATACAGTGATGACTCTCCGTGTAATACGCAACTTATAGTACTCCCTATAAAATATACTATTTGAATGTACATATTACTGAAAATAAATATGAGTTATTAGTTAACAGTTTCTTTTTTACATGAAACTAAAATTTATTCATAATTATTACTGTACGTATAAAAAATATCGAGCCATTACCGCTGACTTATCGTAAGCGACACTTTTATCGAAATTCAGATTTTTATTGTAACATTTTAAATTATAACGGACCAAGCATTGTTAACGTTTCGCTCCAAAAACCATTAATTACAGAGTTATAGCAATGTTAAGTTTCAATTTAATAGCACATTTCTGTGTAAAAATATTTTTAAGAAACCTTCTGTCGCTTACGATAACTCGGCGGTAATAGCTCGATATTTCAGTTTTCCGGTTGAAATTTTTGAGACACATTGTACACAATGTTTATACGTTTTTACGACAGGCACACAATATTCTTGTTTTCATAAATGGTGGTTCCCAAATTTTTTCTGTTAAAAGACACTTTTGGTTAAAATTTTTTGGCAAATATTAATTACATAGGTGAGATCTACCCACTGTTTTCGTAACGAAACTTATATACTTTACACCCTGTATATATATATATATATATATATATATATATATATATACATATATATATATATATATATATATATATATATATATATATATATATATATATATATATATATTATATATAAATTTTTGTAAATATTATTTTCGGTTTCTAGGGACCTCAAAACAAATTTCTGCCATGGTCCCGGGTTCAAGTCGCGTCATGACAGTGGCTGTAATAGCTGAATTCCATTCTGGAAATTCGCTAAAAAAAAAAAAAATAATTTAAAAATTGCTGCTGTACAATACTATTAACTCTAGTTTTGATACTTAATATTCTTTTTTGTTTTGTAATTGCTTCTTCAGTACCGGATTAAATCTTAATGCAATTGTATCTTCGTAATTTGACATACGATAGAGAAAAATTAAAGAGACTGCGATATGACACATATCATCTCATCATCTTCATAATTGATCATCATTATCATCTCATCATCATTATGTTTCGCTTAATGATGTTCTAATTTTATCTGTTGATGTATTTTAAAAAATTGTATAACACATTTATTGTAGTATAATATAAAAATACCCCTGTCGCAGCATCTGCATAACATAGCGAATTTCCAAATTTTGGGGACTGGCGGATCTCATCTAAGAACTGTACCTATTTAAAATAGTTTAGCTTTCTAAGAGTAAAAGATTTTTTAAAAACGGCTGGGTAATTAGTTTTGATATTTTTGGAACCCAAGAACCCGAACGGACTTTGTGCAGCATAGTTGTATCCATCTAAAATAATTTAGTTCTCTAACAGTGAAAAAATTTTCAAAATCGGTCGGTTAGTTTATTTTTTACAATAATGGGAACAGTAAACCCTGGCGGAAATCATACAACATAACCTTTATTCATCTAAAATAATTTTAGTAAAAAGTTTATCCTAACAGTAAAAAACGGGTCCTAGGGATCTCATATAACTTACGGTAGTTCGTAAGGTTCTTGTGGACATCATTTAATTACTTAATGAATTCAAATACTTTAACTTACTAACGGTGAAAAAATTTTCAAAATTTTCGACATTCGCTAAAAAAATCATTGAAAAATATTTGATATGTTTCGATCAATTAATGGTCAACATCAGCAAATAAAAGTTACTAAAATCGAAGAAAAGAATGACTTATTTGTCCGTAGAAATTAAAATACAAATTCTGAAAACGAGCAAAGAAATATTGAAAAAACTAGATCGGCAAAACATTCTGACAAATAACACTACCCAACTAATACTTGCCAATTTGAATGAAACTTAACATACTTATTAAACAGCGAAAAATATTAAATACGTGTTTTTTTATTTCGGCTAAATACGCTTTTTAGGGGTAGAAAACACCATTCAACCTCTGTAGATGAAAACAGTTATAGCTAAATATTTTTGAAACGACATATTTTCTGAAAAAAGGGCTGAGTACCAAATTTGTAGAATTTAAAGCGATGCACTTGATAGTGACCCTGAAATCGATTTTCAAGGTCAGTTGAAAATGATTAGCCATTGCCGAACTTTGACCATATGCTGTACCTATAAGCAGTAATTTCATGTATTGACTCAATCTATCTTCAAAATTGATTTGTTGCGTTATTTTTCTAAAATAAAAAAAATAAAACCTGACGAAATGGAAAAATAGGCGCAAATTTATAGAAAAAATTAGAAGAAAACATTTTTGTAAGTAATTTTAGAAGTAAAGTTAAGAAAAGATTTAATATCACTCCAATTGTAAGTTAAACATTAACTTTATGTTATATTAGAAATTATCAAAATTTTTTAAAATTTTTATTGCTACTCTATAGTTATCATATTAGGAATTCAATTCAACATATGATTAACTATTATTTTTCCGATTGCGATTGAGCAAGTATTTTTCAAAATTACTTCTTGATCACTTATTTTCTATCTTGCATGTGAAATTCGTTCGAATATACTTTGAACCATTTAGGGATGAAAAGTAAACTACTCCTTTTGAAAAGTATTAAATGATTTTCAAATGACTTTGGAAATTGACCTCAAGGTCAACTTCAAAGTCATCATCAAGTGCATCACTTTGAACTCTATAACTTTGGTCCTAAGCACTTTTTTCAGAAAATATATCGTACCATAATCCACTTCTATGTTGATTCCTGGTCTCTTTTCCTGCGTTTCTAATATTTATGTCAATAAAAAATGTGCTACCGTAGACAAGGATGAATAGGTACGCATTCAGACTTCACACCGTATTTTTTTGTATTTATTTTATGAGTACCTAATCTTTAATATATTAAAAATTTACGCGAAGATGGTCACTTTATCAGCAGTATCCAAAAAAATTTAAAAATATCGGTGGTTTTTGAAAAATTAACAAAAATCGTATAATTTCTTCTCTATGAAAAATTGGGGTCAAAAGAGACGAGAAAAGAGTAAATGGGGACAACCCGTAGGGTCGACCAAAATTGAAATTCTAATATAAAATAATTTCGAACTTTTTGTATTTATACATTCAAAAAAGAAATAATAGGTACTTGATGATTTTCTGTAAAAATAAACGTAGAATCTAAAATAAAGTTTATATACTCCTGTCGTTTACCCCTAAGTTTATATTCCTCCTATTCTTATTTTAGTTCAAAAAATAATTTTTCAAAAGACTAAGACATAATAATTAATAACAGTGAGATTCTACGTCCATTTTCAGACTTTTGTCTCATACAGACGTTACCTAGAATTTTTTTTACCTACAAAAACATCAGTCTACAGAATTTAATTTATTAGTTAGGAAAATAATTCAAATATGTCTCACTAACAATAAATGTCTTAAATGAGTTTAAAAAATCAAAACGATACTGTTTATTAAATTGCGTAAAAGCTAGTAAATGCAATAACAGATATGATGAATTTATAAGGATTTTCTTGTACTACAAAATCTTAAAAATATGGAAACGCGTACTTTTTTTTCGTTAATTGTGTTTTATTCTTTTGCACAAAATTTTAAAAATACTTTATTTTCTTAAGAAAGGGAGGCAACTTTAGTCACAGATATGCCTATGAACAGTTTTTGGTAATCCGGGAAAAACGAAAACACTTTTTAAAATTTTTTTATTGTTAAAATCGAAATGTTCTTTTAAAGAGGGTTAAAATTACCATATTTTATATTAAAATTTTGACACAATCACTCCCTAATTAACGAGCCTTACTTAATATTAGCAAATTGAGAAAAAACACGTCAATTAGATTTTTTTACACAGATTTTATTTGTTATATAATTCAAAAGGATATTTTAAAAATGTGTATGAATGGCTTTCATTAAATAAATTTCAATATATTTTCCATTTATTTTAACAGTGGAATGTCCTTATTAGTGGCTATACTTTCGGCTTGCAGCGAATTAGACGAAGATTTTCTTCTAAAACCAAATTTAATAATTAATTAAAGTAATAAAAAAAAATTTGTGGATTTCCTACCGTTCAAATATAATCTTTATTGTATGTAAAAATGTTATTACATTTTTTCAAAAAACTGTAAGTAAACTGTAAAATTTTCTTTACAAATATGTTAAAATAGAGAAATGTTTCCTTTTTAATTTATTTTTAACTCTTTTTAAATGATTCACTTTAAAATTTTTTAATATTTCTTAATCGAAATTTCATAAAAGAATGTGTCAAAATTTAAAAAAATTTTTCTTTGTTAAAAAAAAAAAATTGAATGTGCAAAATTATTTAATATTAGAATGCTCTGATTATACAATTCTAATCATAACTGTATTGTCAATTGGATAGAAAATTACGTAAAAATATTATTGTTTGAATATGATTTAACGTAATTTTTATACGATTGAAGCAAACTCTTATTAATTTTAGGAAGGTGTAAATATAATCTAAATTCTGATCATATCACATAACAGATATCGTCGGGATTTTTTTTGTAAAAAAAAATGGAACAGAGATACATTATAAAAACATTTAACTGACAGAGAAATAGAATATAGCCGAATCGTTAAATTGGATTAAAAAAATCATGACACGCTACTTATAAAGCGGTTTTTTTCGAATTTAGCTCGCAAAAAATGAGACAGAAAAAAAAAGAATGCGAGTGCGAGTGAAATGGAGAACGACATATTTCCTAGTTTTTCTCGAAAAGTAAGTAATTTAGAGCAACGGTATAAAAACATTTTTTATGCATTTTACCTTTTACAATGGCTTAGTGTAAAAAAAAAATTGAAAAATTGCTTAATTCTGGCAAAAAACTCATTTTGTTGACAAAAAACGCCCGGAAAACCTACTTCTGGGCATCCGACGTGTCTGGCTAACGAACTCATCCAACGATTTGGAAAATCGAATTCGCACACAAAATTTCATAAGCATTAAACGTTTCGTTCGAGAGTTATCGCGCGGATACATATATATATATATATATATATATATATATATATATATATATATATATATATATATATATATATATAAATTTTAGTGAATATCATTTTCGTATTCTAGGGACCTCAAAACATATTTCTGATATGGTCTCGGGCTTAGGTCGCACCATGACACCTGGCGTAAAAGCTGAATTTCCAGTTTTGGAAATTCGCTAAAAAGTAGGCATCAAACTTACACTGGCTTTGTTTTCTGTATTGGTAACAGGAAAAGAACCAATAATACATAGCAAATAATTAATTAAATTTGAGTAAATTTAGATCAGAAACATTCAAGTTAAGAATGTCAGAAAGAAAGAATATGTATTAAATAAATATGTAGTAATAGTCTAAGAGCTGACTACATAAAAAAACTTATTGTCGCTACATGGCTAATTTCTTTTGTAAAAGGATCCTTTTTTTAGCTAAGTTCAAATAATCTTGTCTGCCAGCGCAATCCCGTGGCTTAACGCAGGAACGGCCGCTTAAATAGTTAAATTTCGATATTAAAAATTTTATAAGATGCATGTGTTATAACTATGGAAACAGTTTTTATTTTCAAAAAATTATTATTATTATTTTTAATTTATTATTTTTTTCAATTTTATTCATCAGTTTTTTCGGTTGAAAAAGTAACTTACTCATACTCGGTCCGTAGGTTTATTTTTGGGGCTATGGATGCTTACGAATCCTCAGTTTTTAGCCTCGGATTCTCGAACTGCATCCGAGATCACAAAAATAACACTTACGGTCCTTGCCAAATAATATTTATAATAATATACTATTATTGCATCTGAAAAGTACCTGATAAAGTTACAATATTGTCTGTTCGAGGATCTTTTTTATGATATTCATCAAAAAAAATTCAATATATGAATTTTTTCATAACATTCAATCAATCGACATGCAAGTATGTGATGAATTTTTTATTTCACAATTTTACGCCACTTTCTCGCTGTCTGTCGGCACTTTCGTCACTAAAAAACTCTCTGTCAACAATTTTCCGCGTTTTTTAAGAATAAATTGAAAATAATAATAACTAATAATAATTTGAAAATAAAAACTGTTTCCATAGTAATAACACATGCATCTTATAAAATTTTTAATATCGAAATTTAACTATTTAAGCGGCCGTTCCTGCGTTAAACCACGGGATTGCGCTGGCAGACAAGATTATTTGAACTTAGCTACAAAAAAGGATTCTTTTACAAAAGAAATCATGTAGCCATGTAGCGATAACAAGCTTTTTTATGTAGCCAGCTCTCAATCTATAACCTTAGCTATTAGTTTTTAAAATTACAAAAATTATTTTTCTGCAAATACTTAGAAACTGTTTAAAATTTGTATAATTTTTTTATAAATCGTCCATAGATTGCTGTATACAGTAGTTAAAAATTGAGATTTTACGGTTTTTTATAAATTTCGACGTTTACACAAAAAATTTTGCAAAACCCTTTCTTAGCGAGCGCCAAATAGGGACCTACATGCCAAATTTCAATTATGTAGGTATTAATATTATATAATATATAATAAATATTATAGGTAATAATATTTATGATAAATAAAAATTCAATAAAAAATGGAAATACGATCTCAGTTTATTAAAAATTTGATATAATTTATTTAAAAAAAATTCAAATTATTTCTTTTAAATAGTTCATGAATAACTAACTATGACTTGCAGCGTTACTGTACGAATGAAAAAAAGTAAGCCATTTTGACACATTGTCTCAGGCAACTATAAAGTTAACTTTTTAATTCAGAATTACAAAAAATAATTTTTGTAATTTTTAAGTATTAATAAATATTTCTATAGATACCACCAATAATAGTTTTACTTATGACTACTATGAAATTACTTATTTACTGTACAAAATACTATTTTCCAAAAATTCAAATAAATGGTTTGATGTAGTTATGGGAAAAATCACTCTTTTTAGTAAGTTGATTCTTTTGAATCCGTTCACTGTGGTGAGTCGATTCAATGAATTGAATCACTCACTCACTTGACACAATTCGCTCACTCGTTTTTATGAAATGAATCACTCACTCACTTTACACAACTGATTGGTACAACTTCAAATACGAATCAACGAACAAATTCAATCATATAGTTTACATGTGAAACACTCACTCAAGTGAATAAGTGTTTGGAAACAATTATAGCCCAATAAAATTAATATAATTATGTTTAAAATTAATGCAGGTAACCGACACAACAAATTAAAACAAAAAATTAATGCAGTATTAAAAATACACAGTTGAAAAGAGATAACAATGAAAAATATTGATTGTGAAAAACTACAATAATTTTATGTAGGAAAATGGAGATATCCACTCAGTACTGTTTTGAAAAAAAACTAATTTTTGAAAACGTAATAAACTGACAAATTTTATTTTAAAAATTTGAAAATATTGTATAATAAAATACATATAGTATTCTTAGAATTTTTTTAAGATCCATACTTATAGCACATTATTTTATTAGTTTATTAGACATTTGGACTAAATTTGAGTTAAAATTTGTTTTATGCATTTTAGAAAATAGAGGATAGTAAAAAAAATTAAAATATTAGTTTAAAAAAAAAATATATCAGGGTCGTATATATAAAATATATATACCTACCGTCCCATAGTACTATTAGTATATACGATATAATGTACACGTTATGTTATATACACAGTTGTAAAAAACAGATGTCTGTGGAAACAAGTTTCTGTCGCTCTGTCTATTGTAATAAGTAAACTGAAATAGAGACTGAAATTTGAATAGAATCTTATATGTCATACACTCTAAGTAAGTGAGTGAGTGAGTGTATGACATATATTATATTCTTTCAATTCACGAGTTAAAAGAGTCGATTCAATTCTTTTTGACTGATTCAATTCAATGAGTCAGTTGAGTGATTCAACTCAGTGAATTGAATCACTCACTCACTAGCCATCACTAGTTTGATGAGTTTTGACTAAATGTTACACAAACCCTTTTAAAATCTCGGAATAAATAAACGTCAGTTTAAAATTGATCCCCAGGAGTCAGAAGCAATAAAAATTACACACAACTAAATAACCAAAAGTACTCCACTCCTAAAAATCTAAATAAGTATGGTTGTCTACAGAAAAATCACAAGCTGTTAAAATTAGGTATTATGGGCGCAAGCTAAAAAGACCATTTTTATCTATATCTGCATTTATCTTTGTCTATCATATTAATAAATAGAAGTTTACTCACTCACTCCTATAAAAACTTAATTACTTGGTTTGGTTAGTAACTATGGAAATAATACAATTTGTGTTCTCCTCACTTCAGTTTCTGACGGTCTTTTGAGCTTGCGACCATAATACCTATATTTCTGAAATAAGAATACGGCTACGCTGGAGTCGTTTGACGAGCAGAGCAACTTTCAAAAATTGGTTCACTGATGGATACGTGATACCCTTGTTCTAATATAGACCATTCTAAAGTAAACGGCTGGAAGAATCTCTAGCAGATTTTGTTGAAATAGTATTGAGATCCTAAAAAATGAAAGTTCTCTAGAATAGATGGATCTTGACCAAATTTTGTTCAAACATTATTGAGGTCATGAAATAAACATATGTGAAGTGTAAAAGAGCCCCTAGGGTACTGGGGATCGAAAAATGGTCTAAAAAGGACGGAGAATCTTGACTAAATTTTACTTAAACAATATTGATATTTTGAAAAAATTAAGTGAGATTAAAATTATTGCCTAGGATTCTGGAGTAATACAAAACACAATAAATTAATGGCTGGACGAATTAATGCAGGTTCAGAAATGTTCTCCAAAACACTCGGACTTCAAAAAAGGTTCGAAATTCAAATGCTTCTAAAGTTATCAATATGGGTATCTACGGAAAGGTCTCAAGACATGAAAATTAAATACAGTAGAAACTCGACAATTCATCATGCTTGGGAGCGGAGGGGTGATGAATTACAGAAATAAACGAATTATGAAATATGTCTGAAAATGAAAAACAAAGAGAAATATTAATTAAATATTTTTACTTATTTAAAGAAAGATATCCCTTTATTTTGAGTATTTCTTTGTTTAATGGAATTTTTACAACTAGGTACGACACACTTTAATTTTTTTCTATTTAAATTTCAAAAGTTAATTAGAAAAGCAGCTACACTACATACATTTTTTTAGGAACGACGAATTGTTATAGAATATGATGAGTTACAGAGTGACGAAATATCGAGTTTCCACTGTACACTATAAATGTGAATATATCTATTTTAAGATCACTGGGCGTGCGGAGCGGAGCACTATAAGAAACTGATTTTATAAAGAAATTTAGAATATCTAATTTAAATGTAAAGTGAGTTCAAAATTAACCCCCAGCACTATCTAATAGGATTAAAATTAAACGGTTGAATTTGGACAATATTTTATGAAAATTAAATATGCTATGGAAATATGAATATGGTTAACTTAGAATATCAAATTTGAATGAACCTGGGAGTCCGAATTGTCCGTCAAGGCCATCAAATAAGACCCAAATTAATTGTAATATTAAAATTGTCCACAACGGTCTTGGTGCCCCAAATAAGGCCTAAAATGGAAACACTCCTAAAACTACCTATTGATACTATCAATGTACGTAAAAGTGAGGAAATTATCCATGCTATTGAAATATGAAGATTGTTACTTTAGAGTCGTTTGACGAGCGGAGCCAGGTATTATAAATAATTGATGTTGTACAGAATTTCCGAATATCTAATTTAAAATTGATCTAATCATTTGACCAATAATAATTAAGATAATTTTATGTGAGTGAAACCGCGGGTCGCAACTAGATTATATATTGTCCCTGCCACTTGTTTTCAAGGACGAATTTGTAATGTCACAGTCCGCTATATGGTGCTGATTGGCAAAAAACAGTGGAACTTTTAAATATGTATATATTACTAATTTACAGAAAAGAAAAAATATGACCATTTCTTTACTAATTTGAAAATCGCTGTCCCAGGTAGATTTTATATAATAGATCTTAATATTGTTGAGTTTTATGTATTAATAAAGACAGTATATTAGTTATTCTTGGCAGGCCATAACCCATTTAGTAATATAATATTGTAATATTCAATTTACAATCACTTTTTACAGTCAGTTGACAGTCCCCTGTCGTGTCCCATTTCCAGAATTAGAGGTATTATTACAAATATTTATTTTCGGTATCATTACTGTCTAAGAAAAAAAAATGTGAATAATACTAGAATAGTATAAAACGCAATCATATTTTTAAAATAAAAATTTGGGGGACAGGTCTCACAGGTCTACCCACACTGTCAACTTCCCATTGGGTGTCCTTAAAGACTAGAGACTACTGTACATAAATAATTCTTTTTCCATTTCGGGCAACTTCTCCTCTGGGCCCCCGATAGAGGCTTTGCCCCTTGCACCATACCGGGGACTTCGCCTTCTGTACCTAAGGGTGGCGGCTCCACCCTTATCAAACAAATGATAACATCATTTGTTCTCAAGATATGCGAGACAAAATATATTTCAAAAACAGTTTCTTATTTCGCTTTTTTTTTTAAATTTTATAATAATATACTGGCGTTTTTAACATCAAGGAAGGTTCTTAGGCTATTATATAATAATGTTATGGTAAAAAATCCATATGATCTATGTTATCTTAATAAAGTTAATTCTGTTTTTTTTACCACAAAAAACAAACCGCTAATCCGAATTTGCTGAAAACTTTATTCGGTCTTCATTTTTTGATTACGCATCTAATGAAATTAGTCCGGAGTTGATATCATCATTTGTTCTCGCGATATGCGAGACGAAAAAAAATCCACGAACGAACGAACTAACGAACGCACGCACAGACATTACGCTAAAAACGATGGATTCGGATTCTAGTGACCTTGAAACGTGGAGATATGTCAAAATTAGCGATTCGTAAAATCGGACCCATTACAATAACTTCCTATGGGAAGTTAAAAATTTAATTTAAAAAACCAGTAATAAAATGTTGTCCTCAAATTTTTTGAACAGTCCCCTGTTACAATTTGATAATGGTACTGAAATCACACCGTGCATTGGCGCGATCATTTATATCATGAAACGGAACGCAGTCGGTGTGAAGTTCGTTCGGTTGTAGAGTTAAGTGCGCTGACATCATTTTGTTCACTGTCACCGCTGCATTTGTAAGTAAACTACACGTCTGGGTCGCTAGTTGTAACAGTCCCCTGCTAAACAATTTTTCTATTGTTTTGTGATTAAGTTACAACAAATTTATAAAATGATTACTTAGCAAATATACTATCACGCCTACCCCTTAAAATTGAATAGATTTAAAATGATTTTATGCTAGGAAACTTTCTATGTAAAATATCAGTCCCCTGTCATTTCATAGCGAAATAAGTTAGTAGAAGGTAGTATTTTTCTTGTTCTAATATTAATTTTATAATATATAATTTTATGACTTTAGAGTTATAAGTTCAGCTACTTAAAAAGGCAATTTAACCAAAAATTTGATTTTAATGACAAACGTCCTATAGCATTAAGAAAATTCATTATAATGTTTAACTTACTTAAGAAATTTTTAATTTATTCGTACGTAATATAGATTCTAAAAGTTATAATAAATAAAAACAAAGATTTTGATTGCTTCTATTCGACGAAAGTATGTTTTTTCTTCCCCTGGAACAGTTCCTTGTCGCGATTTTTCATAAAATCGTCCATAATTCACAAATAAAGAGGATAATTAGTAAGATTTTTTAAGATACACATTTCATTTATTAATGCCTTCCATTGTATTTACACATTTTCTTAATATTGAAGAAAAATATGCTTCGGACAGTTTTGTATCAAAATTTTCCAATTAGTAGAGAAATAGCCATATACATTCTAATAAAATTGTAGTGTGACAAAATAAATAAAATTACAAAAAAGAAAAAAAAATAGGTTTACGAAAATATAACAGTTTATTTAAAACTAGCATTTACCCGCGGCTTCGCCCGCGTGGCAGTAGAAAGACTAAGCGGGTTTTAGTACACATTACGTCCTCAGAAGTATGGACACATCTTGACCCAAGGGATGTCCCTACTTTTGCAACGGCTGTGTACCACAACATTAAGTACACTACCGCGTCAAAAGTATGGACACACCTTGACTCAAGGAGTACCTATACTTTTGACGACGTAGTATGTGCTGGAACCTGCTCAGCCCTTCCACTCGTGGCTTTTGAAATTATGACATCTAGTTCAAACGTCTAAATTTACTTTCATTTTCCCACAGGAATTTTCCCATAGAAATAAGATGTTTTCTCCGGGTAAAAAGTAGACAACATTGTTTTAACAATATGCAAAGTTTGAATGAAGTCAGTGATCCTTTTTTATCTTAATATACATATTTTCCCACGGGAATAGGACTTTTCACAGGATTCAGATATTTTCTCGGGGTAGAGAGTAGTCTGTGTCCCTTTCTATCCCCGCTGTAAACAATATGAAATGCTTAAAATCAATCCTCCATTTTTTAATAGTCAATTGTCATTATTAACTTGTTTCATTTTAAATACATTTTCCCTTGGGAATCAGATACTTTCTCGGTGTAAAAACGGTCTATCTGCTAACAAATTCTGCTAAAAAAAAATAGTTCGAACGAATTTTAAGAATCTTTTTAAAATATATTTTTCCACAGAAATGAGATTTCCCACAGGAATGCGATGTTTTTCCAGGGTAAAAAGTCGCCTATGTTCTTTTCCAACCCCTCTGTTAACAATATTCGAAGTTTGAAACCAATAATCCGCTTGTAAATAGTCAACTGTCATAATTGTTATAGATTTTCCTTCGGGAATGAAGTATTTTCCCGGTTTAAAAGATGGCTTATAACCATCTCCGTCTCCCAAGCTATGTCTGTGCAAAGTTTCATGTTGACTGGTTAAGTCGTTGAAGCTTAAAAGCAAGTTAAACAAACAAACAAACACTCAATTTCGCATTTATAATATTAGTTAGGATAAGGATTAGGATTTACACGTTAAGCAATGATTTTTTAACAATTTTAAAATCACCAGCATACCAAACTATATCAGTTTCCACATTTTTAATTGTAAAAACGACGGACTTCTATTTAAAGTTTCTTCCCCTGTTGCAACCCCCTAAGGGATGAATTTTTAAAAGCACTGAAACTTTTGCGTTCAAACCAGTAACCTAACACCAATTTCCATATTTCTAACTCAAAAAATTACAAACAATACTATGCACAACAATACTATCAAAGTGGGGTCAAATTTTGGGCAAATTTTGGATCCGACCCAACCTTTAAGGGGGTGGTGGGGAGCGGGAAAACAATAAAACTTTTCCAAACCGGTTGGAAATAATGTTTCGGTGAATTATCTACAACATATCGAAAATTCAGCTTCCTAGGATGATTTGGTGGGAGTAGAGGGGGGAAAAACGATTTTCTATGAATCTAACACGCCCCCAGCCCCCCAGAATTAACGTAGAGGGTTGAAATTTGGTGTGTTGATAAAGTTCGTACCTAGGTTTTGCTTTTTGGAGGTTTTAATATTTTACCCCCACCCCCCTCATTTTTAAGCTACAATTTCATGCATTTTCGACGTTTTCGAAGTTTGTACCACTCGCACAGGTCACCCAAATAAACCTACAGGGCTGAAATTTTGTATTCGGATTGAGTTGGTATCAAGGGCGTGCCTTTTGGGGGTCTCGACTTTTAACCCCTACCCCCATCATTTTTATACACAAAAGAACATGATTTTTCTTGTTTTTTAACGGTTTCGTTCGGGTCAAAATCTCCCCAAATAAACCTAGAGGGCTGAAATTTTGTGTACAGATTAAGCTAATAGCCAGACACTGTTTTTTGGGGGTTTCAACTTTTAACCCTTACCCCTACGATTTTTACGCCAATATTTCCTTAATTTTTTTGCTTGTTTTCTAACACGTCTAGAGACTCTCTAAGGAAACCTAGAGGGCTGAAATTTTGTACGTGTATTCAGTTAGTATCCAGCTAGTACCTTTTAGGGAGTCCACATTACTTTTCCCCCCACTTCTTCCATTTTTACATCGGAATTGAATGCTATTGTTAAATGTGTTTTAAATGCATTACTTTTATTCTAAATACAAGTAGGCGAATAGTAATTTTAAAAAATTTTAAAAAAAGAATATAATTTTTTTAACAAATGAAATACATACATATTTAAGTAATTTAAAAATGTTATTAAAGTCACTGTTTATTTATAAATTAGGAATTTTGGATTTTTATTATTTATAAAATAGAAATTTTGGATTTTTTTGGAAAGAAAAAATATCTCCATAAAAGCCTTCCAGTTTACTATTTAAGTTCCTTTTTTAATATTTAAAAATAAAACACAAAGGCAATAGGCGGATAAGCATGGGTAGAAATGCCCTCGTACGAATTGTGTTGGCTTTTTCCCTGTTAACTGCTATCGGCACAAAATTGAAATTTACTGAGATTCAGCCCTTAAAAACTTAAAACCTTTTTTTAAAGCCCCGATCAACCGGACACTCATCATCAGTTTTGAAACCACCAAAATGACAAATCGCTTGTGGACTTTCAATTACATTTCGCTTGTAGACACTCAATACCGAAGATGAAAGGAAAAATTCGACTTCCGTGATGGGGCTCCGCTGCTCACGGCGGTTTCTTAATTTAAAATTTAGCAAACATAATTATTATTACCAAGGAAATAATCAATTTTTTATTGTTTAAAAAAGGATAAAAGTTTACATTTGCGGTTTTGTCATATCAAATTTTTATGAAAAATAAAAGCATACTTTTTGTATAACGAATGCTCTTATAAAATGTTCAAGGAACTACTTGCGAACGTTTAGAAAAACGTATACGCATCTACAGTATTCGCAACTTTCGTATACGTAACTATGCGAACGATTTCAAGAAACGGGCCCCAGACCCTTCTATTTTATTTATAAGTATTGATTGATTAAATAATTAATCTCTGGATTAAGATTACAATTATAAGTTTAATTTTATGTTTAGTGTTGTGATGGTAATTGTCCCCCTTGTGAAAAACCTTGTGGTCGAGTTTTGGGATGCGGAACACATAAATGTACGTCAACATGTCATCGCGGTCCATGCTATCCTTGTAGAGTAACTGTTACTATAAAATGTCGTTGCGGCGGCACATCAATAACAGTTCCATGTGGGAAACAAAAACGAACCCGACCTCCTCGTTGTAATAAACTTTGCAGGTAAGTGATACGTTTACTGCTATTTATGAATTAAGGTTTTTAAAAAAAAAATTGTTATATTTGACAGGATCCCTCCTGACTGTCATCATGAATCACGAGAAAATCACCGTTGTCATTTTGGTGATTGTCCACCATGTAAACAAACTTGTAATAAAAAACGGGAGAGTTGTGATCATCTTTGTCCAGCTATTTGTCATTCTGCTGTTCTTGTTAAAATTGTCGAAAATGAAAAAGTATCGATGCCGTGGGAGAAAAAGGCGCCACATATCGAACGAAAAAACTTACCCTGCCCAGATTGTGTTCTTCCAGTGCCCATCACCTGCTTAGGGGGGCATGAAACAAGCATGTTTCCTTGCTATATGGCCAAACCATCCTCATGTCACCGAACTTGCGGTCGAAAATTGACTTGTGGAAATCATACTTGTAGTTTAGAATGTCATGAAGTAATTGATGCTCCAAATGAGTTAGATGCAGGAACTAACTGTCAACATTGTGAATCACAATGTACAAAGGAGCGTCCGGAAGGCTGTATCCACCCTTGTCCAAGAGATTGTCATCCAGGTGACTGTCCACCGTGTAAACAAATGTTACGTTTGAAATGTCATTGCGGTCTGAATCAAGTATATGTACGTTGCGGTGATTGGACTAATTTACAAAAGCAAGATTCATTAAGAAGTTGTGGTAATCAGTGTCCAAAAAATGTAAGATTTAAATTTGCATTATATTATTTGGTAAAAGATGGCCTAAAATTTACCAAAATTATTTAGGTTTTAACTAAACTTTTTTTTTGTATAAACTTCACCAATATTTTCAAAATTTAAAGTGATGAAAACTCTTTTACATATATGTACAGAGTATAAACAAGGTAAAACTCATTTTTAAGAGTGAATCACTACCTTCCATAGATGCTAATGACACATTAATTATATTGGAATTAGCGATTTACTTAAACTATAAACTTAGCCAGCTCCTTTAATTTTGCTATTCAATCCAAATTTTTCTAAATACGGGTTAAACGAAACATGATGTATATTTTGATGCTTGTAGTTTGAAATATGTCGTATATTGCTACCTTTCTGTCTCAACCTCGTATCTCAAAAACTACAGTTTCAGGAACCACAAAAACATATTAAACATAGTTTCATCACTATGAATTTAAGATTTATGTATGTTACACTTTTTGATGTTTGCTATCTATGTGGACATGAAGTAGACATTTAAATATTTTAAATTACAAGCTTCCGCTGTTTTTAGTAAATACTTTTTTTGTACAGAATTATCACGATAGGAGGTTATGAAATAAATACACAGTAATTTAAATTCAAGGTCGGTAAAGTAGATTTTACCGAACATACAGCGTTGACGAACTCTAGACCCTCGTTCGAATAGTCAACATAAATTTAAAAAAATTTTTTTTTTATTTTTGCTTCGATCAATTGTTTTTGAATCGTTTGTGAATGTTTGTGACGCTATTATTTTCGTTTGTGACTAATTAATTAATTAATTATTTAATTGTTAATTAAGAGTGTGTGAATAGCCAACATTTTTTAAAATTTATTGCAATATTGACTTCCGGGCAATTAATCGATCGAAAATCGTTTGTGAATTCCAAATATACCATTAAAAACATTTGTGACAGCGTATTTTTAAAAAATTTACGTACATGTATGATTTTCTAACTCAAAATAGCTAAAAAAACACATACGAGGTTGAGACAGAAAGGTAGCGATATTATCTTTATCTGGTAAATTTTAGGTTGCTGTTTTTAGAACATTTTAAACAAACATATCAATAATTTATCCTTTTTGATGTAGTACAAGTGTGGACATCGTTGTCAAGCCACATGTCACTCAGGTGAATGTCCCGATGAAGAAAAATGTCATAAGAAAGTGAAAGTAACATGCCCGTGTAAACGAATCAAGAAAGAATTCCACTGTGAAGTAGTACGAAATGGACAGGCAAATATAGATTGCAATGCTGAATGTCGTAAAAAGTTGGAAGAATTGAAAAAAGCGCAAGAACTTCAAGAGAAATTACGAAAAGAAGAAGAAGAACGTAAAAATCAAAAAGAACTTGAAGAGTTTCAAAAGAAGTTTCAGTCGAAAAAGAAGTATAAGGAGCGTAAACAATATGTACAGAAAGAAGAAACTTCTTTTATCCGAAAGTACTGGTATATTATCCCTATTCTCATTGTTTTCTTTTTTTCGTTATATTTATTAATGTTTAAAAAATAAAAATTAAATATTTAAGTTTGAATTTAAATTAATTTTGTACATTATTTTTTATGTGAAAGTAATTTTATCATTAAATATAGTTTTTAAAAATTCTAAAAGATATTTTAAATTTTTTAGTGTTTTGTTAATTTTTTTGCTCTCAGGTGAAAGTTATTTAAGATTTCGAGTGCAGATCATACACAGTTTTTTCTGTCAGATCATAACCTTAAAATTAATCTTATAGGTCATATCTAGCCTCGGAGTACTGAAGAAATAGAGGGAGTACAAGTATAATATATACAATGTATATAAAATTGAAGCCAAAAAAGTGACTAAAGTGTTGATAAAAATGGGGGTTAAACAAGGTTGGATTTAAAATTTTTCTATATTTATTGATGTTATATTTGTTGTTATAAATATTGTTAGAATATTTATTAACTCTTATATGATTAACGCTTTTAAACAAACCATATGGAAAAATTTTTTTGTCTCAAAATGCCGGACTTTTTACTGCCAGCTTTGTATATTTAATATATAGTAGTATCACGTCAAGTTACTGATTGTTGTGTTAGATGGCATTAAATGTATTAAATTAACAAATTATGGTATATTAATCTCCCATCTCTTTTGCCACATTAATTTGTGTGTTAGGTGTGTGTATGTATTCGTATGCTGCTATGTTTGTATAGTTGTCTACTAAACCACAATCCTGTAATTTATTACCTATAGAATTTTTAAATAGGTAAGTATTTTCCTTAAAAATAAGTACTTACATAGGTACAATTGTACATTTATAAAGCATTTATGTTCACTATAAAAAAAAGAGATTAAAAAATTTGCAAAATTTTTAATTGTAACAGATCAACATCAGAATATTCCCCCATCAAGTTGAAGCGAACCTTCTTATAGATTTTGGAATATTGATTATGAAAAAAAGAGTAAAAAATGTTCTACCACGTTAGATTTTTTTATTTTGATTTTTATGTTTTTGCTATATTTTTTGTGGAAAGTAAAGTAAGTCTGATGATAATGTATGTTTATTGTAATTAACAATATCAACTTAAAACAGAGTTTAATGTGTGTTTTATTAGGCTATTGACTATGTAGTTGAATAAGGAACTAATTCGTAACAGGTGTTTTATTGTTTCATATGTTCAATTGTACCCCAAAGATGATAAATTCACAAAGTGCTATTAAATTTAGGCGTGCGTTTTTACGAACGGCGTCAACTTATCGACGCTTACGTTTTTTAACTATAACTCAAAAACTATGCATTTGTCGTAAATATACATGATATGATTTTTTGTAGAGAATTAAATTTCCTATCGAAATGGCACTTTATGAACTCAAAAAACTTTTTTCTCAACAAAAAACTATTTAAAGAAAAGCTTAAATTTTTCAATTTTTCTTTTTTTTTAAATTTTTGAGTAGTACTTTTTTCTGAGTGAATTTAGGTATAGGGATTGGTTCACAAAAAAGAAAGCTGATGTAATTCCCGTCAGAATGGTGACCGATAAAACTATTTTCGATAACAACCGGCTGAGATACAGTCGTTCAAAGTTACCTACTTTAAGCGAATTTCCAAAAGTGAAACTGGAAATACGCTATTACAGCAGGTGTCATGACGGGACCTAAGCCCGGGATCATAACAGAAATGTGTTTTGAGGTCCCTAGAATACGAAAATGATATTCACTAAAATTTATATATATATATATATATATATATATATATATATATATATATATATATATATATATATATATATATATTAAAGAATTTTGTGAGAACAAGTGAAGTATATTCACACCCATGTGTGATAACACACATACATGTATAGAGTTTTGTTTCTCATTTATTGCATTATAATTAGCATGGTTCTATCTCATGTTAAAAAATGTAAATTAAACAGATTTTCTAAGCTAATGTAATGAAGAATTTTTTTTTTTTATTGAATTTTTAAGTAAACAAGAAATTGAAGATTATGTTATGATATAATATTATTAAATATATGAAACAAAACAAAATATGTATAATGTACATATGTATGCACGGAAAAATATTTTGAATCGATTTTGAAAATTTTTTCACTAATAATTAATAATGTTAAAAAATTAAACCATTTCAAATGGATTTAAGGTATTTTATGTGAGGTCAAGGTTTTCGGGACCTAAGAAGGCCAGAAATTAATTAACCAATCGATTTTAAAAATTTTTTCACAGTTAGTAAGTTAAAGTATTTGAATTAATTAATTAAATGATGTCCGCAAGAAGCTTACGGACTGCCATAAGTTATATGAGATCCTTAGAACCCTTTTCTTACTGTTAGAGTACTAGAGTTGTATGAGTTTCGCCAGGATTTATTGATCCCATAATTGTAAAAAATAAACTAAACGACCAGTTTTAAAAATTTCTTCACTGTTACAGAGCTAAACTATTTTAGATAGATTTAGAATACATTATGTAAGGTCCGCCAGGGTCCACAGGACCCAAAAGTGTCAAAAATAAACTAACTGACCGATTTTGAAAATTTTTTCACTGTTACAGAGCTAAACTATTTTAGATAAATATCGATTACGTTATGTAAGGTCCGCCTGGGTCCATAGGACCCAAAAGTGTCAAAAATAAACTGCCTGATCGATTTTGAAAATTTTTTCACTGTTACAGAGCGAAACTGTTTTAGATAAATATAGATTCCGTTATGTAAGGTCTGCCAGGGTCCCTGGGATCCAAAAGTATTAAAAATAAACTAACCGACCGATTGTCATGCATGTAGTAACACATACACATACATAGAACGCTCACACATATATGAAAAATCAGAATCAGACGACAATTTTAAATCAATATTTTAATTATTTATCAAGGAGTCCACAAAAAAATAAAAACGTAGAATCTGTTATTTTTGTCTCTAGTTTCATTTAAAATTAAAAAAATATACATTTCTAATGCACATCGTAAGTGCATAATTACCAATCTTTTATAGAGAAGACATATCGCTTACAGTCGCTGTTGTACAATATAATCTACGAAAAGTACTTGTAGGCTTTGGGTTATTTGTTATTTTAAATAAACTTATATCTTCGTATTCTTGCTTCTTTTTTTTTTATTTTGTCACTCCAATTTTATCTTATGTATATTTGTTCCTTCCTGTAAATTAGTAATACATATTTGAAAGTTCCACTGTACTTCAGTGCCACATAGCGGACTGTGACAATAAAAATTCGTCCTTGAACACAAGTGGTGGACACACCGGCATATTTGAACAATTAAGATGTAAAATTAAGTGACAAAGACGAATCTGTGTTACTACAAGTTACTCTAGTGGATATTGGGTAACAACTTTGTTCTTACTGGTAGGTAGATGAATTTGAAACCAACCGGGAAGACGCCATCACCAATATTACCTCATACCTCACATTTAATTTTCAATAATCATATACATATATGCACATGATCTTACAAGTAAAGGTCCCGAGGCCGGACCTATCGATTTCGATGAAACTTAAATATATTGTAGAACACTAAAAACTAAGGGACACGTTTTTTTTTTTTATCTGCGGAAAAACAGTTTGGAGGGATGAAATCGCCCTCCAAAAATTGGGGTAAAAATTTAATTTTTCGAATATCTCGAAAACAGTAAGAGATAGAGCAAAAGTTTAAATTGGCGATATTGCTCTTTTTTAAAGAGCTATCTATTGATATGCAATTTGTTCATATTACATCAACAGGGGTGGTTGGGGGTTAAAATTTGGGGGTTAATTTTGCAAAAAGGGGGTGAAAAATAAACAATATAAAAATTTTGTTTACAGATTTGAAATCTACGTCAAAAAATCTAATTGACCTATTTTTGCTCAATGCCCTAATATTAAGTCTAGGGGTAGTTAACTAGAGGGTGACTGTCGAATAGTCGTACAATTTGGGTATTTCAAGAAGTTCTTCTTCATGGAAAATAGCTTAAGACAATTAGAAAAACGTATAAATGAAATTCTCGAATTCAAAATTGAGTTTGGGCAACATTGCAGAGGGGGTGAGTCACCCTCTTAAATTACATACTAGTTTATATACACTAATTTTTGCTATTAACACACTGATAGTGGGTAAAATTGATATGCAATCTATCGATATGCAATTTGAACAAATTGCATATCGATAGATAGCTCTTTAAAAAAGAGTAATATCGCCAATTTAAACTTTTGCTCTATCTCTTACTGTTTTCGAGATATTTGAAAAATTAAATTTTTACCCCAATTTTTGGAGGGCGATTTCACCCCTTTAAACCGTTTTTCCGCAGATAAAAAAAAATACGTGTCCCTTAGTTTTTAGTGTTCTACAACATATTTAAGTTTCATCAAAATCGATAGGTTCGGCCTCGGGACCTTTACTCGTTAGTTGCTGTAAAATTTTGTAGCGATATGCTGTACAAATTTAGAAAATAAAATGCATTAAAAAGCCCACATTAAGCTGGACCCCCACCATCATTAATTCAGGGCCGATTTTAGTTTCGTGCCGCCCCTAGGCTGCATGAAACCTTCCGCCCTCTCCACCTCCACCCCAACAACCAACTAGATAAGTAAAGAAGTCGAATACAGTAGGTATAGTAGTCGCATACTGTGGTTAAATGTCTAATAATTTACCAATTTTTAATAACAACTTTTAGCACAGTAAAACAAAACCATTAATGATTTTGTCGACCAATCGACAGACAGTCGGTAGGCGGAAATACTTTGTCGATTAATATACAACTGTCAGCGTTAGGGTTAACAGTGGTAATTTTTAAAGACACACTCTTATAATAAACCAAAACTGAGCATCGACTGTTGACACTGAACGCAAACAAATAACTGAAAAACTTTCAACGATGATCGTAATTTACTGTATCAGTGATGCCGACCCTATGACCCGTAGGTCAGACACTGACCCACGCAAGTTTTTTAACTGACCTACGATTGCTAGGCAACCATTTGTTTGTTTACGCGGGTTTATTTAGATTTTTTAATTTGTGTGGATAATTTATATTCTACTTGGATTTTTTCAAGCACTGCATTGACACAAAAGCAAAATTTAAGGGGAGATTCACCAAAAAACATCAAAAATCGACCCTTATTATTATTATTTTTTTCTATACAAATAAAACTAATTATTAAAAAACTAGATATACAGCATTGTTTCTACATGTGTTGAGATTACAAAAAAAAAAAAAAATGATCTGAGTATAAATGCTTTGAAGTCGACACTGCGAGATTTTTCCACCTTGATGGTTCCTCGCGTTCTAAAATCTCGAGTGAACCAAAATCAAAAAGTTCAAAATCAAATCTAAGAAAAAAAATAAAAAACCAGCAAGAAATCGCATTTTGAAAATAAATTTTCAAAAATCACCGATTTCTCTCGACTATAAACAGCCGCCATTTTGAAAATATATTACAGAACTAAAAGATCCTAGTTCCTGCCAAAATGGGGGTGTCGAGGAATAATGTGCACTTTGATTGATGTCGATATCTCAAATACTTTTTGAGATACATGAGGAACCATGCCGAAAAACGTACTTTCCAGAAGAAAGAATTAAGTTTTTTATTTAAATTGAATTATAATAAAATGCGTGCACTAAAATGCCCATAAATTTTTGATTTTTAATTTTTTTTAAATAAAATTTTAGAAGAATATTTCTAACACCTTAAGCAACAAAATTATGAAGAAAAAAAATCGATTTCCTTTTTTGTTTTTTAGCGAATCTCCCTTTAAATGCTGTCTATAACCTTCAGCTTGATCATTACAATTCTAAAGCGTTTGTAGTATTTGAAATAAAGCAAAAGTGTTTACAAAATATCAAATTAATGATCCACGAGCTAGTATTAAAAAAAAATATGAACAAAAATTGACCTACGTCTCAAAAAGGTTCGCCATCCCTGTACTATATCTTAGAATTCTAGATATGTTTTTAAGCAGGCGTGCAATATTTTAAATAAATTTATCTGTTAACGAATTAAAAAAAAAAAAAATTACCAAAATTTGCCGCCCCCAAAAATCTGCCGCTCTAGGCTACAGCCTACTTAAGGATCGATGACACTGAGCGAGTTTACAAGCGGACAAGTCAGCGAGTGCGCTAGTGATGATGACACAGAAAACTTTCCACTCGCTCACTAGCCAACTAGCTAATGAGTTTTAAACCATGTATTGGAAATATAACCTTGTTTTTATTCTTTTATTTGTTCAACTTTTTGGAGTATTCTAATGTTAAAAAATAAAGTGGAATATAAATAATATGTGGATATGTATTTTTTATTTTTAATACCATCATTTTTTCCACGGTCTCGTCTTTTTTCATAGTTTTACCCACAATTTTCTATCATTTATTTTTCCCTTTCTTTTTAACTCCTTTTTGATAATATGAGCTAAAATAACTTCTGCACGAACTAGTTTCGTCGACTGGACAAATAAAGTATTTTATTTATTTTTTATGAAACAACTACCGGCATACTCGCAGCTTGGTCGCTAGCAACTATGATGATATACGGCTAGTTTACTAGCTAACAAGCCTACACGCCAGTGAGTAGCGAGTCAAGTAGCCCGGCTTTCAACTTTTGTCGTCGCTTCTTTACAAGCTGCTAGTTCGCTAATGAACATGATGACACTGGGCGAGTTTACTAGCAGCTTGTAAACTCGCTGGCTAGTAGCGAGTAAACTCGCTCAGTGTCATCGAGCCTTTAGCCTATTTAGAAAATAGGTCCTGCATTAATTAATAATGTTGCACCTATCAGTTAATTATGTGCTTTGTGGCCGCAGTTCGAATTTTGTTCTTTTCGTTTAGCAGGAATTCACATTTAAAGTGGGGGGGAGGTTCTAGCTTAATATAAGCTGGCTCCCCTCATAGCAAGAACACCAAATATAAAAAAAATATTTATACTAGAATTTGTTGCTCTAACGTAGCAAGAAAACATTTTAAAAAAAATTGCATAATTTACACTAAATGTGTAAATGTGACAATTAGTTCACGACAACATATTGTTTATTTTTGACACCTAAAAACAAGCAACAAATTCAAATTCTGATATATATTAGTAGCAAACATTTCTCTAATGTTCAAAAAAGTGCCGATGTTTATTTACATTACATGGTCGGCTAAGTGGTCGAAAAACGACGTTTCATATTACACGATCTAATGCTATTCCAATTAATGATGGAAATGATTCCAAGCTATAAGAAATCTATTCAAAGTTAATGAATTGCTTTGAAAAGTTTGCTTAAAAAAATCTGAACTACATGGTCACCAAGTGGTCGGAAACGACATTTCATATTACACGACCTAATATTCCAGATAATGGCGAAAATGGCTTCGAGCTACAAGAATTCTATTTACAATTGAATAATTGTTTTTAAATATTTCTCTAATGCCCAAAAAAGTGTCGATGTTTATCTGCATTACATGATTGGCTAAGTGGTCGGAAAACGACATTTCATATTACATGATCTAATGTTATGCCAGTTAATGACGGATATGATTTCAGTCTAGAAGAATGACGCAGTCTATGACGTAGAAAAGACTGGTAGGCTTGGCGACAATATCAATTGAACAAGAATTAGCGCAAACCATCATCTTTAATGAACTAGTTCTTATAATATCTAAGCTTGAGACTAGGAAAAGCAAAATTGCAGTTTTTTGTTTTGTTACTCTTTACTTTTAGCGAATTTCCAGAATGGAATTGAGCTATTACAGCCACTGTCACAACGCGACCTGAGTCCGGGACCCTGGCAGAAATTTGTTTTGAGGTCCTTAGAAACCGAAAATAATATTCGCTAAAATTTATATATATATATATATATATATATATATATATATATATATATATATATGTATATATATATATATATATATATATATATATATGTATATATATATATATATATATATATATATATATATATATATATATATATATATATATATATATATATATATGTGTCCGCACGATAACTCTCGAACGGAATGTCCTAGGATTACGAAATTTGGTGAAAGTATTGGAAGTCCCAAACCGTTGGATGAGTTCGTTAACCAGACACGTCGGATGCCAGGAACATGGTTTTTGTTCTTGCAAAAAATTAGTTTTTTGCCAAAATTTCCACTTATTCAAAAATTTTTGCGAAATTTTTTTACACCATATAAAAGAGAAGAAAAAATTACATAAAAAAGGTCTTCAAACTTTTTTTCTATGTCAATTAGTTTCCGAGAAAAGCTATGTGTCTTAGAATGTGATCTTAGGGATGTAATCTTAAAGTCTTAAGTTACTCACATTCTAAGCATATATTCGACACACTATATTGTATAGTCAAAGAAGATATAGTGTATATATGTATAACGCCAATATCGTGTACGTATACCCATACGATCACATAGTTATGATAACCCTGTCGGAGCATCCTGCATAACATAGCGAATTTCCATTTACAAAAGTACGTTTTTCTCCTGTATAACCTTTAATTTTTTCTGAAGACCCGTTTAAACATTTAATTTTTTCTACGACCCTGGATTTATATATGTTAATATCCCTGTATATTTTTTCGAGCTCTAAAACAATTATATGCTACGTCAATTTAAATTTTACCTCTACCAATTGCGTTTTTAAAATATTTCAGCAGTTTCCAATATTAACTAGAGCTACCGTAATTTGTACGAATAACATTATAATAAAATTTTATCCAATATTTTAGTTTAAATATTAATTGTAGAGTGTAAATACAATAAATACCCCTGTCGCAGCATCCTGCATAACATAGCGAATTTCCATTTACAAAAGTACGTTTTTCTCGGAAACTAGTTGATATAGAGTAATTGTAAATAAAAAAAAACCTTCTTTATGTGAATTTTCTGCCTCATTCCGCCAAATCTTTTTCACGAAAAATGTCCAAAACATCGTAAACGTTTTCACGAAATTTCTTAAAAATAAGATGTTTCTTTCTTGAGTTATCGTGCGGACACTTAGTAAATATATATATAAATGTGTCCGCACGATAACTCAAGAACGAAACATCTTATTTTTAAGAAATTTCGTGAAAACGTTTACAATGTTTTGGACATTTTTCGTGAAAAAGATTTGGCGGAATGAGACAGAAAATTCACATAAAGAAGGTTTTTTTTATTTACAATTACTCTATATCAACTAGTTTCCGAGAAAAACGTACTTTTGCAAATGGAAATTCGCTATGTTATGCAGGATGCTGCGACAGGGGTATTTTATTTATTAATTAAGAAAAATAATTTATGGTAAATAAATAAGCATTAGGTACTGATTTAATTGTGTTAATAATATATAGTTTGTGAAAAACTTTTACATGTTAAAAGTTGAAGATTCATTGTATGGCTTTTAACTGTTATTATGTCTAAATAAGTGTTTTTAGGGGGTTTTTAGGGGGCACTAAATAACCTTGCGCCGGCCCTGCTTATAGAATAACTGGAAAAAATAACATTTTTGAATGAATAAAAAAAAACAGTTTAAATATTCGTGTGTTATTTATTTGTAGTAAAGCGGGCATAAAGTTGCCATGATTTGATATAAATGTAATTTACAAAGAAATCTGTAATAATAAAATATTAACTTAAGACAAAAAAACATAATATGCATACTTATTTTAATAAGACTATTGTAAAATGAATAAACTACATTTTTCGATTGACGAGACTCAATTAAAATAACACAATTATTTTTTTTTTTTTTTTAGAAAAAAAATCACACGTTATTTAACAACTAATATTATAGAAAATGTTTCATGTGTTTCCGTAAATTAGATTGTATTTAATAATAAAATATGGACAAACAACAAATTCACATGAAAAAATGATTTTTGCAACATATGAAACAATTTCTATTTTAATTCCGAAGCACCATTCTATTCGATTCTTTTGTTTTTACAAGAATCGATATTAGATAAATATTTACAAAAATTATAATTCAAAAAAATTTAATTAATCATTCCTTATAGCAAAACTATCAACAGTCAATTTCGAAAATTACTTTTGGCATACTAGAATAGAATGAAACAATTTGACTCATATTCAATACCAAAAATTTTTGTTATTAAAGTAACTCCACACTTCGGTACAAATTTACCGATAAATATTAATTAGAATTGTGCAAACAATTTTCATTAATTGGTTTAAGTATCAGGAATAATTTATTAAAATTTTTTAAAATTATTATACTTGGTATTCCTTTAAATTTGATTTTCTTTTTTTTACAAAAAAATAATATTAAAATTAAATTGAAACATAGTTTTAATTAATTTATACAGATGATACAATATTTTGCATTTTTGTTTAAAAATACTTTTGATAGGACGATGTTCTGTTTAATTATAATTAATTAATAATAACTTAGAGAATATTGTAAGAAAAACATACAACTTTAAACGATGCAAAAATAACAGCCGATTTATTAAACTTACTATTTAAATCACTTTTTTTTACAGTGTCCCCCAAATATTTGCAATGTTTGGAAAAATTTTCACCGTCTTATCCGCTTGTGCATAATTTTGAAAATTATGTTCCAAGCAGCAAGAGGTGTTCGATCAGACCGGATCGACATAACTTCGGATTTATCCTCATACATAAAATAGTAGTAAATGGAAAAACTTGGATGTTTTTCTTTACTATTTATGTAAGGATTCGCAAATATAATTAAAAGTTAATAGAGTAAGATTAATTGTAAATAAACTGATTATTTGTAGTTATTCGGTATTATGAAGAAAGCGATAATTTTATAGTTTATTTACAAAAAAAATATTTGCGAGGTAAAACCTACAAAAATTTGATTTTTTTTTAAATTTTATGCACAATTATGTTAAGTACCATATTATATAAATTATATTTATAATAAATTTATATATTTTAATATAACGTAAGTTCCTTAAAAATATTTTATCGTATAAAAATATATTATCACACAGTCTTTTTCCCAACTTGATTAAAAACTATAAAATTTTATTATTTTTATTTTTTACAAATGTTTTCTGTTTTTGATCTACCATATTTAATCCGGTTAAAATGGTTTGTATGTTGAGTTGGGATCGCAATTGAGAGAAAAAGCACGAAGACTAGGCACCCACAATTTTTTTAAAAATAATTTGATATGGAAAATGTTTTTGTTCATTAATCACTTTTAACATTTAACGTCTCTCGTAATGCTGTTAATTGTTCTTCACCTAGTTTAATTTTATCAGCAATCTCTCGCGCATCCATTATCAATTTCGCTTTCATATTAATAAAATGATCGTAATCGCCGTATTCCTCGGAATTGAGATATTTATATAAAATATTTGACACATTTACACTTCGTCGATCGATATTTTCTTTTAATTTCTTTGCTTCTTCTAGCTGTTCTTGTAATTTATCACGTTTACTTTCTAAAATTTTCTGTAAATAAAAGAAAACAATTTTGATTAATAAACATTATATATTTAGGAAAAATAGTGTCAACTACATATTTTAAGACAACAGCTAATTAAGGAACAAAAAAAAGAAACAAACAGCTCTGATATAAAATTTTTGATTAAAATTGGTTGATTTATGTAGTTTTAAAAATACATGAGTGATTGTATAATCTCGCAAGCAAAAATGATATTTTCATTACAAATTGTCTTTCTTGTTTTATTTGCTATGTTAATCATATACTTTTTCTTATTCATTGTTTGATTCAAAACATGTCCCTGCCACTCATGTTCAAGGACGAATTTTTATTGTCACTGTCCGCTACGTGGCTCTGATGGTACTTGTAGGCTAGAGTCCCTATAATAAATAGAATTGGGACATGTCAGCTATTTTTCATCAATGTCAAAATTAATTATCGTAATATGTTTGAGTACATAATTATTGTTAGTAAGTTATGTGTTAATGAACGGTCACTAGAACAAACAATCATTCTTTCTAGGTTGAATTAAATGATTTTTTTTTTAAATATTGTAATTTATTTTCATTTATTTTAGATGAAATTTTGATCAGGGTGTCCACATTCTGGAAAGGTCAGGGAAGCTCTTAGGGGTCAGAGAAAATCAGGGATTTCACGAAATGTTCTGGAAAGTCAGGGAAAATAGGTGATAATATACCTAAAAATAAATTTTTCACTTAAAAAAAATTATTTAAAGTCTTTTAGCGAATTTCCATTTTGAAAATTCAGCTATTACAGCAGCTCTTATGGTAAGACCTACTAAGTCCGGGACTGTGGTAGAAATTTGTTTTGGATCCTCTAGAACCCGAAAATCTACTTCACTAAAATTTTATATATATATATATATATATATATATATATATATATATATATATATATATATATATATATATATATATATATATATATATGTATTGTGTGTACACGATAACTCTCGAATGAAGCGTTTAATGCTTATTAAATTTGGTATGCGTGCGGGAATCCGGACTGGCTCGGCTAAGTTCGTTAGCCAGACACGTCGGATGCCCAGAAGTAGGTTTTTTGGCCATTTTTAGTGTTTTTTTTTTTTGCAAAATTTGGCTAGAATTCAAAATTCTTTTTAATTTTTTTGACACCATCGAAAAGGGCGTAAAAAATAGCATAAGATAAGCTTTTAAAACATTTTACTAAGTGAACTAGCTTTTAAGAAAAATTAAGAAATTTGCTGAATTTTTTTACCATAAATGTTTCATCGTTTTAGCAATTCCTTTCTAGATAAAAGAAGTGCTAGTTAGTTATTCAATATGTGTATGTGTTATAATAACAATATCACTGTCTCATCTTTTTAAATTAAAATTAGTCAGATTTTTTAAGAGTACGTTATGGAAAGGAAATTTTTGTATGATGTCCTCATTTAGAGAGAAATACAATTTATATATATTTGCATACCTAGAAAAAAAATCGAAAACTATAGTTATGTAATGTAACAATATGTTCTTAAATGGATATATGCTACACTATATAAGATTCGTTAGGATCTTAAGGACCCAAAAGCGCCAAAAATTAACTACTGAACTGATTTTTAAAATTGTTTCACTGTTAGGAAGCTAAACTATTTTAAATGGATACAGATCTTAGATTAGATCCGCCAGTGCCCAATATTTGGAAATTCGCTTTGTTATGCAGATGCTGCGACAGGGGTATTTTTAACTTCACTCACTAATAGTACCTTAAATAATTTTGCAATTTATTTTTGATAGTGTCAACTACCGCATTCGGGGCCAATACGTAAATAATAATTTTGTTTAAATAGTTTATGTAGTTAATCTAGCTCGACCCAATCCCTGAATTTCAGTTTTACACGTATCTATTTGACAAAATAAAAAATTATGTAGGTATGTATTAAAATTTAAATAAAAACCGTGTTTGGACATTTATATTTTTAACCATTAATGGTAAACAAAAAAGTAATGGTCAGGGAAAATCGAACCTAAAGTCATGAAAAGTCAGGGATTTTTTTTTTATGATGAGCTGTGGACACCCTGTTGATGAAAAATGTGGACTATCGTATAAAAAGTTTATGAAGAGTGATAGAGACATGGTTATACGCCATTTATGACACTAGTGAATAAAGTAGCTTCGCAGATTTACTTATTCGTTTTTTATATAATACTAAGTACAAACAATTTTAAACATTTAAAAAACGTATCCATTTAAACTTATTTGCTTTGTTGCTGATATACAGTGATGTTTCACTATTAACTTTAGATTTTTTCAAAATTTATGTTGTTTGTCCAAAAATATCAACAAAAATATATCTAGTCCTGTGACGTACCTCGGAAAAAATGACGTTAGAGTAAGGAGTAGTGCCAAAATATTGTTTAATGTAGCTTGAAACGATATAAATTGAAGACTGTTTCTGTGGATATTCATAACTAGCAATTTATCGTCTTTTAATATTAATTTAAGATATGCCGATTTTACTCGTGTGAATTATAAAATCAGTATTTAAATTAAAGTCTTAATCAAAATCGTAGAATTGAAATTATGTATATTTATTGAGAGAATGTGTTACCACTGGAGTTTTAATTTAACAGTTAATTTTTCTCTATATAGGAGTTTATTTCCTTTTTTAAATTTGTTTACCGTAATTTAAGTAGGCGCAAGTCAAATAAAAATAGCGGTACTTTATAGCTGTTTCTGATTTACTTTATTTCAAAAGAAAGTTAAGATACTCACCCGCTCTGCATGATCGGATGATAATCCCATAAGTGCATTTTCTGCCCGTGCTAAACGACCAGAAAGTCCTAATAGAAGACTAGTAATTTTTCCAACTTCTTCGACATGAAGACGATATTTCGCTACTTCTTGCGGTCTGGCTAAACGACTTACATAATTTGTAACTTGTTCACCTAATGCGTCATTGATACGGTTTTCTTCGTTCACAACCAATTGCTCACTTCGCAACACTTCCAATTTTCGATCTAAACGGTTCATTAATTCTTCCTAAAATCCAAATAAATAATATTAAATATGAAATTCATGTAAAATTGATCAGTTAAGATCCCAGAAACACACTTACTTTCTTTTGGTTAAGATCTTTGGTGTCCTGAACTCCGTTAAATTGTGTCATGTCTCGACTATACCGTGTTAAGAATTTCGCTTTTGGTTCCGACGTTGTAAAGTAGGTGGACGTTGCTGATAAAGGACTAGAAGGTTCATTGTACGATGGTGATACAGACCTAAGATAAATCATTAATTTTGTTTCTAAACTATTCAACACTAAACTTGTTTAAATAATGCTTACTTTTGTATACTGATTGTTGATAAACTATCAGATGTGAGAGTCATAGATGTTGAACTATTAACAGCAGTCGAAGAATTTCTAAATGTTCCAGAGTTTGGCCGCGGCCGAGAAGTAACTTCTAATTTAAATAAACCACTAACATAATCGGTCGGTTTCTTATGTTCTGGAGCTGGTACTGAAAATTAATACAATTAATTTTATTGAAAATGCTAGCAATTTCTAACAGGCTTTTAATTTTTTAAATAATTTATGGTCAAACAGTTTTCAAAATATTTTACAGGACTTAAGGCCTAAATGCAGAAGCACCAGCGGCAAAACGGTGGCTAGTGCATGGTCGGACGTGTATGCATTGCAGTTTTAATATGGAAGCGCATTGTACAACTGCATGAATCGTTAACTAGTCACTTATGGTTGTGGTTGCAAAGTGATACGTATAAGACGTTAGTTTTAAATGCTAGTTTTTCAGCTATCAATGCTAATTTATGTTAGAAGTAATGTAACCAGTATTTCGTTCCAGTTTCATTGCTACTAACTGTTAAGTAATCACGGTTAAATTAATCAAGAAAAGAGTAATTTAGTGGAAGTGTCCAAATCCGATACCAGAAACATTATTGGATGAACCAGTAAAATATAAATCATGCTAATAACTAATTATGTATTATTAGGTACATATTTTTAACGGTTTGCTTTGTTTCTATTAGACATTCATAATAGATGACTATCTTCCTATCAGTTACTTTCATGAAATAATTATAGATGGCTGTACTGTATTACAATTAATAACAGCAGACCCTCGTTTTACGCGATTTTTATACGGTTTTGATTATACGCGTTTTAAATTTTGACAGTATATTTTCATTTTACACTCACTGATTTTATTATATGTACGTCATTTCTCCTTTCCTAGGATTCAGTTTAAACATTATCGAATTTCTATACACTTTTTAAAGTAAAGAAATATTTAAAAAAAGAGAATGTTGTCGTTAGAGAAGCATTTTGAATATCTATAGTAATTTAAAAATTACCGTATTTTCCGGCGTATAACGCGCACCTTGAATACCAAAAATATAGTACAAATTTCGTGGTGCGCGTTATACGCTGGATATAAGACTGAGTAAAAATTATGATTGCTTTTGTTTTAATATTATATATTCTTCTGTCAATAGTAAGTGGATTATCAAATAAATAAAAAAAAGAAAATTTAACAATAATACAAATTTAAGTAATAAGGTAAAATAAAAAAATAAAATATACAAAAACATAAAAATAATATATAAAATAGGTATATGATTCATTATTTTATTATCAAAGTTTGGGTGCGCGTTATATGGCGAACAAATAAAACACCTAGGAAATTATTCAAAATTTTGGGGTGCGCGTTATACGTCGGAAAATACAGTATGTTAGTTTTCTGGTTAAAGTTGCTTGACAACGGCAAATGATCTTATCGATTAATTAGTTAAAGAGGAACCAATTGTGAACAGAAATCTTCAAGTCGAGTGAAGTGTGTCTTATAATTCTTTTTATAACATTTTAATTCTTTGTAGGAAAATAGTTTTGAACCTACAACCTAATTCCTAAATTTACATAAAAACCAATTGTTAATATACGTGGATTTAATTTATGCGGCATTTCTGAAGAATGTAATCCCGATGTGAAACAAGAATATACTGCATGTATTATAGCTACATGTTTTCAATTGTTTTGATTAGACACTGATAGATAGCATTAGTGTCGATTGGATCAAGTCAATGGCATACAAATTCTGTGGCCACAAGCTAAAGTATCTTAAGTCTAAAATTTTTATTTTTCAGAGGCCGAGTTTTTACGTTTGATAGGGCCTATAAAAAATAGACTACTGTTTCCCTGCTGTAAATTTTTTCCTATTTAAGTTGAGAAAAACGTAGGTCAACTTGGCATTATTACGTAATGTTTTAATGAACAGTATGCAATAATAAATATAAATCTGTTTTTTTACTTAAATTGACTTAAGATACTTTGGCTTGTGACCACAGAATTAATTGCATGAAAATCATGCGTATTCAGAACTGATTTTTGTACAGAATTAATTTCAAAAATTTATTTACAAACCTAGTATTCCTTTTAATTTGTCGGAAGGTGATAAATGATTTGCTAGATCTCTTGATAATTGTTCACATTCAATTTCTTCTTGTAATTTTCGACGTGTCGGTAATGGTGTCCGAATCACTGGCGATTCCGTGTCCCGCTGTTGATCGGTTTGAGAAGCTGCGTCGGTTGTAGCGGCGTTCACTCGAAGTACTACTTCGGTTCGTTGAATTAATTGTAAACCTTCTATTACCTGTGGCGTTGGTGGATCACTTTTTGATGAAAATTCCGTTGTACATGAAGTTGATGTTGATACTGATGTTGCGGTTGTTGTTGTTGTTGTTGTTGCTGCTGTTGAAGTTGAAGTTGTGGCAATGTTATGCGATTGGACTGTTGATGATATCGATGATTGTTTTTCAGTGGGGCTAGAAGGTGGTGACACTGTTGTCACAGTGGTAAAGGAACATTTTTCTGGTAAGTTTTCTTTTGTTTCTACTGTCGTATTTGGCTCTGGAGAATGAGGGGGGGAAGTTAATGGCGATTTTGGAGGAGGTGACTCTAATTTGGGTATAGCATTTGATGATGTAAGTGATGATGTTGTCGAAGATACAGAAGATCTTTTGTCTAATGAGAACATTATTGAGACTGGTGGTAATATTGGCGATGATTCTTTTGTGGGCGAATTTTGGGGCGACGTTTGAATTATTGCCGATTTCGATGATAATTTTGGTGATGAATTCGTATTGTAATATTGTAATTTTGGGGATCTTTCTGGTGACGGTAATGAACGTGGTGGGGACATTTTAGCGCTAACTGGTAAAACATCTGGTAAGTTACATGGCCGTGACGGTGGGGGTGGGGGTGGGTCATTTTGTTTTATCTTTGTGTCCTTTCTGTCATTATTACTGGACAACGAAAGGCGATGTAACAAATTGTTATTGTTATTATGTGTGATTACAAGCGATTCCTTCGATTCTGCCGAATCTTTGGTAGTTAACGAATGTCTGTGAATATTGTTTGTAGACCATTTATCTTCGGATGTTCCAGACACACGATCACATTCCAATGATAAGTTGTGATTATTATTTCCATTACTTGGCGATATGATACGTTTATAGCTACCGTAATCAGCATCTGGTTGGCCCCGTTCTCGATCACGGCGGTACGACAGATATGAAGCTTTCGACTGGCTTCTGTAACAATAATAAAAAAATTACATTTTAGTTATATAATTTATAATAAAATAACTAAAATAAATTAAAAATTAAGTTGAATTATATTATTCTCATAACAAAGAAAATGTGACTTTTTAAACAAATTATAATATTAAATTTAATAGATTTGAGCGTTGCTTTATGGTATTCCATATTTGATATTAGTAAATAAAAGTGGTATTTTGCAAAGTAAAGTGTTTTTATTTACTAATATCAAATTATAATATTAATAGGATATACGACTAGTTTTAGGAAATTATTTAAAAAAAGCTATAATAATTATGCATTATGTAAATACATATTTTTCATTTTTTAAAATAATGCTGGAAATCGTTAGAAAACAATTTAATATTTTTTCTTAAAATTTGCGCAAAAACGTTCATTAGTGTTAATATGATTCGGTTGGCTTCTCAAGATAGTCCATATAATTTGCTTTTCACGATATTATATTTCTTTTGCAGGGAAAAATATCTAGATACATACATACGAACATACACAGGTAAGGGCACCCTTCTAAAATTGTGAAAAAATACGGTAGTAACTTCAAAACATATAAATAATATATGCTAAAAATTTTGATTGTGATTTTCAGACCCATTACAGGAACTTTCCTATATTGGAAAGTTAATAAAACAATGGGGTATTTGACAGTAGTTGAAAAATATCTATTTTTGATTTTTAAATAATTGCTCGAGTCATAATGATACTGAATATTGCTTTTTTATAAGTTATTTCATTCAAAAATATAAAAATTTCAATTAAATAAAATTACAAAATTTACGTTAAAAATGACTTAATCAAAAACATCAAGCAAAAGCAGCTTACGTCACAAGCTCGTTCGAATATGTAGGTATTATATTTGTAGTTAGGGAAAAAACTGTTTACTTTTTTGGTAACTATGAAAAAAATTTTTAATTATTAATTTTCATTACTAGACCTACTACTACTACTCAATGTTTTAAAGCCAATGACGTCATACGATTTGACGTCACAAAAAGCATTGTTTTGGCGATCTTTTTAAAAACTGAAATTTGATCCGTGATTTTTATTAAAAATACAGTACAAAATAATTTAAAAATGTGTATTATGAGTTTAGTAAGAAGTAATAAACACACTAAGATGGTTTTTAAAAAATTGTCAAATACCCCATTGTATGAAATGGGACTGGAATCTTAGAAAGCTGAAATAGTATTATGAAGCAGATTTTATTTAAGATTATTTTCTATGCTTTTTATATAGTTGGAGCGGAATAAGTCAAGCGAGCGAACCTCTCACGATTTGTTTCTCCAGGAATGAATAAATAATTTTATTTTACTTTTACTTTCTCTAAAAAAAAAGACAATTTTTGAGAACCCGTAATTCAGGAACGAAATCAATTGCAATATTTCTGACATAAATCAACATAGTAAAATATAAACGTATTTGCTTTCGGCCCATACGTTAAGAATAATTAAAGTGACACTAACTTTGTTTAAAACTTATTCGATATAAACTTTTTTTGTGGAATTGTTTTTCGGAATCAACAAATACTGAGAAGTTAACTAACTACATTCGAAATTATAATATAAAAAGTCTGATTTCATATATAACATTTTGGTTAATTCGAGCGGAGTGAGCGATGACGAAAAATGTGGGGAAGTCAGAAAACTAAAAAAATTATTAATTAACAAATAAGAATAACTGACGTGACACTAACTTTGGTTATATAGTATAAAAAATATTATTGTCACAGTTAAATTAAAGGATAGCTTTTTCTATTCGAATATTATATACTTTACGTAAAAATTTTAAATTTGTAAATAAAGATTAATACTGAAAATATTGATCTGAGTCTACTGTGATTACTGACTCTGCTCCGTTTTTATAATGTAAGGAAGCCCTATGTATGGTAAACGTACTAAACGACTGCATTCATTTGATTCAATCACGATACTGTGGTCATGTGGCGTATGCCGCGTATACCGTACTTGTTTACATAAATTTTAAAATATTAAACAGTTGGTCTCTTTTTAGCGAATTTCCAAAACTGGAAATACGCTATTACAGTCACTGTCATCACACGACTTCAGCCCGGGACTATGGCAGAAATTTGTTTTGAGGTCCCTAGAAGCCGAAAATAATATTCACTAAAATTTATATATATATATATATATATATATATATATATATATATATATATATATATATATATATATATATATATATATGTGTCCGCACGATAACTCTCGAACGGAATGTCCTAGGATTACGAAATTTGGTGAAAGTATTGAAAGTCCCAAACCGTTGGACGAGTTCGTTAACCAGACACGTCGGATGCCAGGAACATGGTTTTTGTTCTTGCAAAAAATTAGTTTTTTGCCAAAATTTCCACTTATTCAAAAATTTTTGCGAAATTTTTTTACACCATTTAAAAGAGAAGAAAAAACTACATAAAAAAGGTCTTTAAACTTTTTTTCTATGTCAATTAGTTTCCGAGAAAGACTATGTGAGTTAGAATGTGATCTTAGCGATGTAATCTTAAGTGATGTAATCTTAAAGTCTTAAGTTACTCACCTTCTAAGCACATATTCGACACACTATGTATAGTCAAAGAAGATATAGTGTATATATGTATAACGTCAATTCGTCACTACCCATACGATCGCATAATTATGATACATGTATAATGTTGATGTAAAGCCGGTTCTACACGATGCGGACACTTAGTAAACATATATATAAATGTGTCCGCACGATAACTCAAGAACGAAACATCTTATTTTTAAGAAATTTCGTGAAAACGTTTACGGTGTTTTGGACATTTTTCGTGAAAAAGATTTGGCGGAATGAGGCGGAAAATTCACATAAAGAAGGTTTTTTTTATTTACAATTACTCTATATCAACTAGTTTCCGAGAAAAACGTACTTTTGTAAATGGAAATTCGCTATGTTATGCAGGATGCTGTGACAGGGGTATTTACAAATAGAATAAGACTATTCTTCTAAGAGAAGAACAAAACTAAAATACTTGATTAGCTTTATGTTTGTAGTTGCTAAAAAAAGAAAGTTGTTGATAATATCAAAATAAATGTATGAACATCATACAAATCCTCTCTTACATCAAGGTTATGGTCAATTGCATTATACATTATTATTATTATTTATCTAGATTTGTACAATATACATACAATACATTCCATATACAATAAATACATATATTTGCACGTATGTATCAAACGCTTCAAGAGAACTTAAAAGAAGTAAATCTTTTATTGCAACAAATAAACTTGTATATACTGCATTCCATTCTTTATGCAAAAAAATTTAAAAAAAAATTATATACACTAAATGAAAAAAATATACGGAAAGAAAGTAGTTTCGAAAAACTGGTGACGATATAAAATGATATAAATATATGTATATTATGTCTAAATTGTAAAATTAATTCTCTTTCATGCGTCTACTTTTTTTTATTACTTTTCTAACAGGCTAGTATTTTCTTCTAAAATAATTAAATACTTTATATGAGTTTCATGTGTTAAATATTCTGCAAAATGATTGTATCGTGCAATCATTTTGCAGAATATTTAACACATGAAACTCATATAAAATCCTTGCACAATATTGATGGCTTTAATTATTAATATTTTTCAACACCAAATTTTTTAATACAGCTACAGTACTCTCTCTCTTTCTCAATACCGCCGGTTACGGGAACGGTCGCGAATATGTTTTAACAGAAATGGTACCCCTACTTTTGCCCTATATTACAGTTTCCAAAAATAATACTCGGGTTCTCAATATTATCACTTCTATTTTCACAAATAATAAACATAATAACTTTCCTTTCGGTGATAAATTATACATTTTTTGGACGGTGTTATTGGGATAGTCGTATTCCAATTTTTAATTTTCGGCTTTCTCAATAGCACCACTTCTAGTTTCAATCATTTAAACTTCTTTTTTAGTCGAATTTTTCCTTGAAAAAATTAGACTTATACAGCCTATACGATACGAACGGCGAGAGGCGAGAGTAGGAGCGCTATCCGTTTTCGGACCCGTAGAACACGTTTCTGAAGAAAAGAAAGGTCGATATATATATATATATATATATATATATATATATATATATATATATATATATATATATATATATATATATATATATATAGATAGATATATCGCACCTTGAGAATAAAACTGTTGCAACTGCAAATTTTTCGTTTTTGAGATTTTTATATCATTGGATTCAGCTACATTTAAGCTATCAATTGGTGAAATTTTCATCCTAAAATTCTAGAAAATAAAAAAGTTATAGGGTAAGAGACCCGATGACCGATCACTATTTTTAGCTGTATCATTAAATTAGCTTAAAAAAATTAAAAAATAAACAAAACACCCATTTTTTTTTCTTAATAAGTATGAAACCAAGTTTTTTTAATCCAATGGATATGTTTTTAAGAAAATATAACCCAAAAATTTTGATTTATTAATGTTTTTGTTTTATAATTTGTTGACGTCTATGAAAAAACGGACAGTATATATATTAACCTCCTTTGAAAGATCAATACACTGACCCCTATGAAAAATCGCGCATTAAGGTACATGACATACAGTACTACAAATCTTCTACTATCGAATATTTGAACCATTCTCTTCCAGCCACTTTGACACTCTATCCACTACTAGGTGAGGCTCTATGTCATAGAGTATTATCATAGAGTGACATCTAGTGAAACATAGAACGTCAAAGCAAAAGCCAAGAATGGTTTAAATATTCGATAAAATAAACCACTAAAATCACAATTTCGTTTCGCTCTCTGCTGATGTTTTAAAAAAACATTGTGTAAGTTCTGACTTAGCCGTTAACCATTGTGAATTTTTAAACAGTTAAATTAAGTTTATATTGTATTTCTATGTGTCGTTTCAGATCTAATACATATCATATATATTATGTTTGACGTTTTTATTTGATAATATATAAATAACAATTTGGAAGTTTTAATTCAATATTAATTATTTTTCAATTGATTTTACGTTCTGAAATAAATAAAATATTAAAGTAAAATTATAAAAACGGTTAGTTAAGTGTTTTAAACCCAAAAATTAATTAAAAATGTTTATAAAATAGATATGCAATATATAATTCTCAAAATGCGGTACCCAACTCTAAAACTCAGATCCCAAGAAGAATCAGTCATACAAATAATATTTAACGCATATAAAATTTAATTTAGCTATCCTAATCTCTTAAGTGGACTAATAACAATTATTTGTATACTTTTATTATGCTAATAACTTTAAAAATTCGGTGAAAAATGTTACAATTTATAACTCATGTGTTTTGAATAATGATCATCCATCATATTAAAAATTCACGAATTCAACAAAAATTGTTCGATATATATATATGTATTTTTTAAATTAAGTGAGGAGGCATTAAATGTGAGGTGAATTTAAATTGAAAAATAATCATTCTATTAATAATAATTTTTTTTATCAAAGGTTTCTTTCAGAAATAACTTCATTAAGATATAAATGTCAAAACTGTTCGGACTTATAACCCCGATCGACAATGGGGTCTTTTACCCTAGTGCATAAATTTTTTTTTAAATTTTAACAACCTACGAATAAATGGTTTAAAAAATTTTTGTTGCATGTGCAGTTGTAACAAAGCGAAAACAAAAAACTTTTTATTTAGATTGAAAAAGATGTATGTATGTGTTTTCATTTATTAAGTGCATAAACAGGTACCACATCGTCGTTGATCGTGAAAAACCTCCTATGTGGCATTTTTATCGATTTTTAGATAATAGTTGATCTTGGTTGGTTTTCACCTGTTCTAAAAGTTGACAAAATCTCCTTCTTAGAAAAATAATATTTTTCCATAAAAATGCATTTTTTAAAATCTTCTATGTGTGGATTCAATAAATTCGTTCTGAAATATCTCTTATGTGACCACTTCTCCACATAGGAGATATTTCAGTGACAAACTAGGACTATTTGCTGTTCATTAAACTCCACATAGGTGGTTTTAAAGAGGAAACAAACAACGTATTTCTTAAATGTTCAAAAATATGCAGTAAGGACTGTTACCCGAATAATAACAATAGTGTTGCTTTAAATATTTAATTTTTAACAGTTTTATTTTGGCTTTTAACAAAGTTGTCGAAGTCTGTTAGTGAACTTCCCTGACTATCTACTTTTTATTGCAACGTAATTAATTAATTATTATATTTTCTGGTAAGTAAATAAATAATTTTATAAATTATTATTCAATGTTAAATTTTTGTTTTTGTTTAGTACTTAATCAATATTAATAAAATGTGACTTAAGAGTATATTATTAATTATTATGTTACGATTTATCTTTTCGTAATAATTTTAATCGAAGATAAAGTTTGAAAAAAATTCTTATTTCAAATTAAGTTAGGTAGTTTGAGTTCTAGTCATTTGTCATTACTTGCATTATATTAGTTATTTCGCTCTGTTACAAAAAATGTTATTACATAGCGTAATAGTTCATTCTTGAGCAAAATTTTTTTTCAAACCCCTTTTTAACGTACCTTTTCAGAAAATGGGCAGTCGAGGAAAAAAACCAGTTGCAATGGTGATGGATTGCAATAAGAATATTTCCCACGTTAAAGAAGGAAAACAGTTTTTAGATATGAATTCGTCGGAAGAAATCACTTTTGAGCCTAATATCAATGAAATGAATATTACATTTGTTTCTGATATATAAAATCAAAATTCGGACTTAACGAAGTCTATAATACTTACAAGGAGCATCACGGGGGTGTACCCCTCCGATTTTGTTTATTCTTTGATATGTTGTAGAACATTGAAAAATAAGAGACACGTATTTTTTTTTAGCGGCTGTAAAACAGTTTGAAGGGGTGAAAATCACCCCTCAAAAATTGGGGTAAAAATTTAATTTGTTAAGTATCTCGAAAACGGTAAGAGACAGAGCAAAAGTTTAAATTGGCGATATTGCTCTTTTTTAAAGAGCTATCTATTGATATGCAACTTGCTTAAATTACATCAACAGAGGTGGTTGGGGGTTTAAATTAATAACATTTTTGCTATTAACTTTTGTTAATAACATTTGCTTTTCGCATTTGTTATATTTTTCACTAACATGTTAAAAAAGTTGTTAATAACACTGTTAGCAACACAATTTTTGCTATCGATCTGGAAGCGGTCTAGATCAAAGGATGTCAATAACAAAATGTTAAAAACAAGTTAATTGTGAATAAAACATGTTAACAACATTCTACGTGCATTTTTCGAATAGTTAATTTGTAATAGGCGATTGCGTACATATCAGCTGTTATTATTTTATAGATATTTACAAAATATATGTATGTCTCTGCACATTTCTTGTAAATTTAATTTTTTATTAGTTCTTGTAAAAATAAATTATATGATAATGCTTATGACTATTAATAATGTAATGCTTGACATTCTAAAAGAAATGAAAACTCAATTGACAAGTTTCCTAGTTTCATTTATCATTCTTTTTTTTTCTTTTTTTTTTTTTAATTATTTAATATAATTCGTCCATTGTGTGTCTCTTTTTTGAAGATACGGACGAACCCTTAATTTTTTTTTCTTTTTACTTTAATAATCACCACAGGAGCTACTACAATAGCAAGCTAGTTCTTCCTACGAAATCATTTTTAAACTTAAAGTACTAACAGTTCTACTGAAGTATATAAAGTTCAAAGACAAGTATGTTAGTAGCATGTTTTGTTTTTAATTAACACCGTTAGTAAGGATGTTAGTAACACTGTTATTAACTTTGTGAATACCAATGTTATTAACAATGCCACAACTATACTCATTGAAGTGATTTAAAATGTTACTCATTTTATATCAGAAACATTGTTATTAGCATATGAATGTTAACATTTTCAAAAGATATTTAAACAAATGTCGATAACATTTTTGTTTTCAACATGTTTTTGCTATTTTTTCGGTGTACAGGCACCTTTAAAGATAATAACACAGAACTTGAGTCAGAAAAGTTTGACTTGAGAGAACTGCAGCTCTAGTAATAAATTTAACTTAAGTGACATTGCAATTCGAGTTATAAAAAATTTGAGTCAGTTAAATCAAGTTACATTTAATTTACAATTTGTTAGACTTCAAGTCGTTCAGTTCGAGTTCTGTAATTAATATAAGTCATAAGTATCATACATGTAATGTAAAAGCCCCTATAGCCGAACGCGTTCAATACTCGAACAGTTTTAATATTTATCGTTTTTTTTTCTTTTTAGAAATAACTTCATTAATAAATAAAATATCAAAACTGTGCGAGTATTGAACGCGTTCGGGTATAGGGGCTTTTACCCTACACATAAATTTGAGTATAATGCATTTTCATTTTAAATGTAAAATGGATTCAAATTTCCATTTTAAATACAAAATAGAAAATGGTTTGACCGAACTTATTTAAAATAGAAAATGCAAAATGCCATTTTGTATTTTAAATAAATATTTAAAAATCTGTTATATAACAATACTGTTTTATATAATAATAACTTAAGATTTTTTAAGAAATTTATTATATTTTGCAACTAAATATTTAAAGTAATACATAATTACAACACTGAAAAATACGAATGATTTCGGTTATTTATTTTTAGTGTTTTCAGCTAGGAACTAATTTCACTACAGTGCCACCAACATACAGTAAACAAATTACCAAGCTCGCTAAACAAATTTGATCACGTGGGTCTCCGTATATAATGAAAGCCCTGTACTTTATTACATAAAACTATAATTCATTAGCAAAATAGGAAAGTTAGATTTTTATAATACATTATAAATAATTATAAATTATTTTTGTATTACGAGGATATATTTTTTTTATTTTTACGTGGGATATTAAGGCGCGTAGGTACATTATGTGTTTTATTCAATCAATATTTTTTTTTTCTTTTAGGGAAGTATTTAAAGTTGCGTATAATTTTTTTTCGCTGTTGCTAACAGGATTTATTTAATATCAATTTATTTTTAAAAATATTTCGATTTTCACACACCCACATTGATTTATAGCAATAGAATATATCTTAATGAACGATATTGGTAACCTTTCATTTGCTGTTATGATTTATGAAGTTTGATTAATTAAATTAAAGAAAAAAAAATATGTAAAGCGTTGTGCATTGATAAATTGTTAACATGTTTATCTATGTTATGTAGATTACGAATATCTAGTTCTAGTTTATATAAAGTTCACACCAGAGACCTTTAAATAATTAAGACGAGTTAACACGTTCTGCAATATAGCGGCTCAAAATGCTGTGATATGTAATATATTCACTGTAGAGTCCCTATAATAGAGTCGTGACATGTCATCCATTTTCTGTCCAAAACAGAGCGGGAAGCTTCAAAATTAATTATCACATATTTCAGTAAATATTTTTTGAGTACAGAATTATTGTCAACAAGTTATGAATTAATGAACAATTAAAAAGTTTTAATTAAATTATTCTTTTTAGGTTAAACTAAATGATTTTTGTTAATATTTAATTTACTTCCAATGTATATTACCCAACTTAGGACAGAAAATGCCGGAACCAATCAGCGGTCAGCACACATGTCACGACTCTATTTATTATAAGAACTCTATTCACTGGTACAGTTACCGCCATCTGTGATAGATTTTCCGAAATACGGTATAATTCTAAATAATGTTCAATTTTATCAACATAGTTTAGTACCTATAATTTATATTTTGTAAATTCCTAGGGTTCACTTTTTTGATGTTAGGATCTTTGATTTTTTTCTTTTTCTTTTTTTGTAACCTTATCTATTGTACTTATCACTGGCAGTAAAAAGTCCGGTATTTTGAGACAAAAAATTTTTCCATATGGTTTGTTTAAAAGGTTAAAAGATTAATATTTGTAGTAGTATTTTGATGATAATTTATGATTTCATGAATAAGCAGATTTCAAAGAATGATATAATTTTTATTTTACTAAAATTCATAAAATTACTTTGAATTTAGGCTCACTTAAATTCATACTTTGGAAAAGTGAATTTTTGGGTTCTATTTTTGCAGATAATGGTACTTAACGATCGGAATATATTTATTAGACCTAATTTTGATATGATATCAAAATTTCATGAAGAAGTAAATTTCCGGTTTCTCGCCAAATAGTAGGCGTGAAGTAAAATGTTTTTACCTACTTTTTCACTGCTTAGTTTTCGAAGGACTAAATACTAAAAAGACCGAAATAAATGGGCGCATTCGTATCTGTGTTAGCCAAAGTGGCTTGCTCTTACTTTTAAGAACATTACACTTGTTTTGAAGTGCTTTTGCCTTACTTTTGAGATATTTGTATATTCCTCTCTCACTTTCCATGTTCTTGAGAGAAGGGTGAAGGTATGTATACGATGTATACCGAACGCTATTACTTGACTATAAACTATGTATGCTAGAATCATCGTATCATAGAGATGTACACGATATGATTTTATTCACAGCAGAGAACAAAGAGAATGAACGTTACTATGTCTATACTAGGGAAACGAGCGTAACCACAAAGGATAGAAAATAAACCCCCACTATGTTATATATGTGCACGCGGAGTTGTGTGTGTTAGTCCGTTGGATGGTTGTGTGTATGGATGTCTTGCATACATATATCATAATATGTACGTGGTGGTGGTACGTATGATGTACGTATACCACGTACATATACCGTGTTAATACGAGAGGTAACAATATGACAACAATTGAAACATACCCATAGAGTGATGGCGAATGAATGAGGACTAAGTAGCCTAAGATGCACATAAATGCCCATAAGTGATTGCAGAAAAGGGATAGATGTATTCGTTCTATTTGTTCTGTGATTCACAGAGTGCTAATTTAAATACAAGAATAATATTGTACTAGATTTTAGATAAAATTTCTTGTTAATACAATAATACGTGAAAGTTATTAAAATATGTGTTGTTAATTATTTAGAATTTAAGCTAATTCACTTGAATGTATTTTTTTAATGAAAATAAGTTGCGTTTTTAATGACAATAGTAATATTTTTATTGGAACGAGGAAAAATTAAAACAGAAAATTCTCATATAATTTTTATCTGTATACATAAATTGAATTATATAATTCATTTTATTTATTTATACTATTTTTTTTTTAGTTAAAATTGGGGTACTGCTGTCGGTGGATGGCGCGGTCAGCAGCACCCGGCGGCATCACCAACTAAGGGCATGCGCCGCCAGACACGGTAAAATAAAAACAACACGTAAAGACAGGGACACATAAATGCACTAGACAACGGACAAACATACACATATAAAATCCAACGATGAGCCCTGCCATCCCAGGGCTTAAAAAGAGCGGACAGTCCTTGGTGACGGTACGATAAGTACATTTATACTATTATTATTATTATTATTATTATTAATTTTTTTTTTATTATAATAAGAATTGTACAGAATTTTGATAAGAATTGAATGTAAAATATTGAAGTGGCAAAAATTTTAATAGGTATAAAGAAATTAGCATTATGAATACAGTAAGAGCAAGTCACTTTGGCTAATACCGATACGAATGCGCCCAATGTTGATACACTAAAAAATAGCCAAGTTTGTATTTTTATATAATTTGAACAATGAAAAGAATTTTCTGAACACCTATACGTATATATCTAGAGTAACTATCACTTTTTATTGTCGATATCATTAATAAGCTATAAGTAAATCTACTTTTAAGTGTTAAGGTTATTCAGTGCATAAATTATAACAGATTGCTCTTTACCAACATAAATAGTTGCATATGCGATGCATAAAGAGAATACTTTTATCAACAGATTGAATTAAACTAAAACTTTACCGTAAATGCACTTAATAAACTATTTGGCCAAGTTAGTGATCCCCGTTTTAAAATAGTAAAATATTTATGCAATTTTGAAATGCAGCCAAACATGTAAAAGATACAAAAACGTTTAACATTTTTATTTTTAGTCGAATTTTCTCCGAAAAATTAGACTTATACAGTCTATACGATAAGAGCTGCGAGAGGCGAGAGTAGGGGCGCTATCCGTTTTCGGACCCGTAGAACACGAATATGTAGAAAAAAAAATGTCTGATATATATATATATATATATATATATATATATATATATATATATATATATATATATATATATATATATATATATATATATTTTCCCGCCACCTTTTAATTTGTGTAGGGCCCCCCTATGGAAGTTAAGAGATGAAATTTGGTAAATGGGGCTCATTTTCGAGGCACCTCATACTATCAAAGTGGGGTCAAATTTTGGGCAAATTTTTTTTCTGACCCGACCTTTAAGGGGGTGGTGGGGGGCGGAAAAGCAATAAAACTTTTCCAAACCGGTTTTAAATAATGTTTCGGTCAATTATCTACAACATATCCAAAATTCAGCTTCCTAGGATGATATGGTTGGAGTAGAGGGGGGAAAAACGATTTTCGCTGGATCTAACAGGCCCCCAGCCCCCCAGAATTAACGTAGAGGGTTGAAATTTGGTGTTGATAAAGTTCGTACCTAGGTTGTGCTTTTTGGAGGTTTTAATATTTTACCCCCACCCCCCTCATTTTTAAGCTACAATTTCATGCATTTTCGACGTTTTCGAAGTTTGTACCACTCGCACAGGTCACCCGAATAAACCTAGAGGGCTGAAATTTTGTATTCGGATTGAGTTAGTATCAAGGGGGTGCCTTTTGGGGGTCTCGACTTTTAACCCCTACCCCCACCATTTTTATACCCAAAAGAACATGATTTTTCTTGTTTTTTAACAGTTTCGTTCGGGTCAAAATCTCCCCAAATAAACCTAGAGGGCTGAAATTTGGTGTACAGGTTAAGCTAATAGCCAGACACTGTTTTTTGGAGGTTTCAACTTTTAACCCTTACCCCCACGATTTTGACGCCAATATTTCCTTAATTTTTTTGCTTGTTTTCTAACACGTCTAGAGACTCCATAAGGAAACCTAGAGGGCTGAAATTTTGTACGTGTATTCAGTTAGTATCCAGCTAGTACCTTGTAGGGAGTCCGCATCACTTTTCCCCCCACTTCTCCCATTTTTACATCGGAATTGAATGCTATTGTTAAATGTGTTTTAAAAGCATTATGTTTATTCTAAATACAAGTAGGCGAATAGTAATTTTAAAAAATTTAAAAAAAAGTGAACTTACTTTTATGACAAATGAAATACATACATATTAAGTAATTTAAAAATGTTATTAAAGTCACTGTTTATTTATAAATTAGGAATTTTGGATTTTTAGTATTTATAAAATAGAAATTTTGGATTTTTTTGGAAAGAAAAAATATCTTTATAAAGGCCTTTCAGTTTACTATTGAAGGTCCTTTTTTAATATTTAAAACTAAAACATAAAGGCAATTAGCGGATAAACATGGGCAGGAATGTCCTCGTACGAATTGTGTTGGCTTTTTTTCTGCTACCTGTTTTCGGCACAAAATTGAAATTTACTGAGATACAGCCCTTAAATACTTAAAACCTTTTTTTAAAGCCTCGATCAGCCGAACACTCATCACCAGTTTTGAAACCAACAAAATGACAATTCGGTTGTAGACTTTCAATCACATTTCGCTTGTAGACATTCAATACCGAAGATGAAGGGGAAAATTCGACTACCGTGATGGGGCCCCGCTGCTCACGGCGTTTTTTATTCATATATTACAAATACACCAAAAAATTTAATACATTTTTTGTTAATTATAATTTCCAGACGTTAGACTGTCGTTTTTTTGACAATTTTGTAACTTAAAAATTTGGCACAGAAAATGTTTTTATAAAGAATGCGAGTATAATATTAACTTATTTATCAATGGATCGAAGCAGCAGTTTTAATTTGAGTAAAACCATCCCAAAAATACTTGCTCAATAATATTTGTTTTTGTGATAAATACTCGTACGTTAATACCATTATAGCACATATATGCAAATATTTCGTGACTATTGTACAGGTAAGTATTCAAGGTTGGTTCAATAACATTTATGGTATCATCTTCAAGAAGTGTTACTTCCTAGTTCTCCTATTGATGAATTAACATTCCTACAATAATGTCGTACATATATTATTATTATATAATTACTCAATTAAATAACTATAGTAATAACCGTAGTAACTAATGCTTTTTATGCAAATACAATACTTCGTGTATTTATTTAACAAATTACTTTGAACTTCATTTTAAAAAAAGAGCAACTAATTTTATGGTATTATACGACTATTATTAGTGTTTCATTATGGCGTACTGTTTAGGGAATATTCCGGGTTGAAAGTTTTCGATATCGAAATTTATACAAAATTAATTGATTGGGTCAATTTGGTTAAAATTTTGGTTTGAGATCGAGAAATGGTACCAATCTTGCATGTGTATGTACGTGTAATACAGTCATTGTTATAAAAGGACCCGCACTACAGGGGTCTTTTATGTTCTCCAAATATTTTTTTTTTCAGATATTTAATTTTATTTGACTTTTAAGTTCCATAAAGAGCTAAATGTATCTTTATTAAAAATGGTATGTATATACAATAAATTTATTGTCGAATATTAAAAAAAAGTGTTATAATTTTACAAAATGAATTAAATTGCATACTTTTATGGTTTTATAATAAATTATTAATTATAATCTTTATAAATTTAATCTAAGTTTGTCCGTTTATCACATCTGAATAATTCCTACATCTTTCGGCCTATGGAGATGATATTTTCTATGTATAAGCTACAGGTGTAAATTTCAATTAACGAACAGCAAAGAAAATAATTTCCATTTGTTGATGTCCTTTTCTATATTAGAAACTGGGGATGAAAATTTTGTACCACTTTTCATTTTTAAGCTTCGTTTGCGAATATTAAGCTTAAAAATGAAGTCTTTTGTGATACCCTCGTCTCCCTTCTTCCTGCCCAAACATTTTCACTGCAGATTCAGGAAAGTAAACAAAAATATCAATACATACTAGTAATTGCTAAGAACATTCAAGTAAAATTAAGTTGCGTCGGTAACTTTCGGAGATATAGGTAACTAAATTTTCGTCAATCAAGAAAACAAAAATGAAATGAGAGAATGATTTCCAGTAAATTAAATTTTTTGTAATTTTCGGTATTAGAAAACATCCCTTAAAAAACGAAATTTATTTATATAATCTAGGCGAAATGTTAGAAATGAATAAAAATTTTCATTTGTCGCTATTACATGTTTTGTGGTGTACGTAATGCTTATTTCCCTATACTAACATAAGTGCTTGTCCGCTGGCCTATATTCACCACTTTTAAAGAAAATATCTTTCTTTATGTAAGATATCGGGAACCAAATTAAGTATCATGTGTTTAATCGTTATAGTAGCATTAGTAGCAGATGTGCAAGGAATATTCTTATAGACATACTATATTATTCAACAAGCTGGTAATGATAGCTATTACTCACAAAGATGAAATTGCGACACGAGCCGAGTTTACGAGGCGAGTGTCGTAATGCATCTGAGTGAGTAATAGCCATTGCAAGCGAGTTGAATACGATATTTTTCTACGACTTTTTTCCTTTTTAGCGAATTTCGAAAACTCGAAATTCAGCTATTACAGTAGGTCTCATGACGCAATCTGAGCCCGGCACTATGGCAGAAATATGTTTTGAGGTCCCTAGAATACGAAAATGATATTCACTAAAATTTCTCTCTCTCTCTCTCTCTCTCTCTCTCTCTATATATATATATATATATATATATATATATATATATATATATATATATATATATATATATATATATATATATATTTGATTTTGTCTTTTTTTATCCCACCCTACCCTATATGTAAAATTGTCATATTTGAGCATTTATTTAATTAATTTTTAACAATTAGAGCTCTATTGAACCCAAGCATTTTAAATCTTTAAGTACAAATTTTTAAAATTTTTATATTTGAATGGATTGTGTTGAATGGACTCCTGTCGTGCGGGTCAGTTTTATTACGGTCAGTTCTTTTATAGAAGAACTGAAAAAAACCTTTACAAATACACTTGCATAAATTTCAATACATATATACACGGTACCGCGAGACGGCCCTTACCCGTTAGTTTTGATAATATATTTCGACTTTGATATAAGAACTAGGTGGTGAGGTTAGTTAAGGTTAGGTTAGTTTAGTTAGTTTTGACAATATACTTCGACTTCGATATAAAAACTAGTTAGGTTAAGGTTATGAGATTTTTTGGAGATTTTAGGTCTATATTATGTCGTGTACGTACTTATGTTAATATCAATATAATTATCAACAAATTTTACATAAAATTTTTTTTACCATCTTCTGTTTCGAGGGAGTCCAATTTTATTAATGTATTAGTAACTTAAACTTAATCGAATATAACTAATATATACATATATGTGTATAATCTCTGCACTATATATATATTTCTATCTATGACTCAATACTATAATACATTTACCTAATAGTTCCATCCTTGTCGTGTGTTTTAATAGTCTGGTGTACTTTTCGTATACTGTAATAAAAATTGGTGTGTTTATGACATTAACCTTTTAGACCACCAAGTGATTTTTTCAACCGTGGGGCGCAAACGGGATATCTCCAATTTTTTAATTCTACTGAATTTACAGAACGAACTTTCTAAATTTAGACAAATTTTATAGTTAATGTATTTAAAACCTAATTACACTCAATTAAGTCATAGCAAATCGAATGCATATTAGCAATTATTACGGTTTAGGTATATTACTTACAAACACATAGCCAGATGTTAGTTCTTAGATTTTTATTTTGGAACCCTAAAACACAATAGTTAATTATTATATTTTTAATATACCATTTTAATTTAAATTGTGAAATTAAAAGTTTTTAATACTTGACAATAAGTTTATTATGTACATATTATTAAAGATACAATAAAGATACAATTAACTCCCTATAGAACTCAAAAATCAAATAAAATTGTATATTTGGGAAAAAATCTATTTTGAAAGTATAAAGGACCTCCTACGGTTAAGGCACAGCTAAGGTCGTTTTATGACACTACTGTGTTACACATACATATGCATGCTAGATTGGTACCATTTCTCGATCTCAAAACCAAAATTTTGAATGGTCTGGTCATCCATGAAAAAGTGAAAGATATATGCCTTCATGGGAGGGGTAAAATTTTTATTATATTTTGAATAACATGAAATCGGTATATTGATAGACATTTAACCCTTCATTACTAGCGTTTATTTTTATAACACCATCACTAGCGTTGGGTAAAAATTACCCACTGACATTATCTTGTAGAAAGTGCTGTATTAAGAAAAATTATTAAAAACAAATATATTATGTCAATAGCCAAATAAATGTATTAAGATTAGTTACAAAATCGGATTAACATAAAAAAATCAAACACTTAAAAAAAATTGGTCACCCTAAAGTCTATAAAAAATTTATACCATAAAGTTTAGTAAATACACATATATACGATCTTTACTAAATATATCTGATTACTAAACACGCCTACGGTATTTTTTGAAGTAACTAAGAATGTATTTAGTCCGATTCTACTTTTGACTCTGCACACCGAACACAAATTGTTGCTGTGTATTCTCTGCAAATAAATTTTTTGCATTTTACACATGCACTTTTTGTCTTTGTCTTTTTTTACCCCGCATAACTGACACCACACTGTTTGTCCCAATTTTAGTTTTTTTGGAGCTGTAGCAGCAATATTCCCTTCATTTGATACAAATTTTGACCACGACTCCTGTAAAACTGAACATGCGGTAAAATTAATTCCATCGATAAATCTTTTTTAATAAACAAGTTGCCAATGGATTTCAAAATGAAGTATAATATATATTTTTATAATCGTTTTCAGAATATTTTATTATTTTGGATGTTCTTTTATCATAAGACTGGGTATTTTTTACCCAACGCTAGTGTTCGTATTACCTTAAAAGTGCGTAGGTATATTAATGACACAGATACTAGCGTTGGGTTAAAAGTACCCATGTTCGTAGAAAAAATTTAATATTTTTATTATTTGCTGACGATAATCAAATTATGAACATGAAAAATATTTAGCACATTATGAAGTTCAGCTACTGAAATAAACGATGGAAAATATGTAAATGCATTGGAGTTATCAGTGTTTGAAATCGATTCTGGGTATTCTTTACCCAACGCTAGTGATCGAGGGTTAAAAAACGTTATGTAAGTTAAAATTTTAATTAGATTACTAATTTAATGTTTCTTAAATGAATTTATTTAATATTAGTAGGTATTTGAAAAATTCAGAGTTAGAATATGATTTAGAGAAAGAATCTTAGATAAACTATAAAAATTACTAATTAAAGAAAATATGTTTTTAAAATTAAGTACCTAATGAATATTTTTTAAATGTTGTGAATAAAATTGAATATATAAAAAAAAAACAACAAACAATGCCTCTCTATATCATTAACCGCTTTACTATTTCTATATGATATTAATTTTTAAATTATAATTTTATTATAATACGTATTAAATTTTCAAAATTATAATTATTAAATTAATAGTTGAAAAATAGATAATTAAAATTATTCTAAACATGTGAATTTACTATAATAATTCCCACAAATGAATTGTATGTTGTATTTGTATTTTTGAATAAGTAATTTGTAAAAGTTTTCTGATATTTATTTGAATTGTTGCTGATTTTAGCAGACATTGATCTTTTAAATAGAAAAATATATTACATATACATGATATACATTATGTAGTTCCGACAGATTGCGGATTTGTTGATTTTAAAATTAATCTGGTAACGAATTTGTAATTTTTTTTTAAATTTTTTTTTATACAAATATGCAAGGCTGTTATATAATACAATATATGTATTATGATAACGTTTAAGAACGTTAAAGGTCTTACGTACTATAAGTCTGTGAATTCAGTCTTTAGTAAATGAATTTGATTTCAAAAACAACTTAATCCATCTAATTTAGTGTACTCTATCGCTGTGTATCGCAAATATCTTCTTGTCGTACAGAACGGACATATTAGTTGTCCAATTTCAAAACCCCTTATGTAACATTTTCAATTTCTTTTTATTTAAATATGCAAATTTAGTTAAAGCAGTAACTATGTTATAATTATAGTCCGGATAAAATAATTTTTCACAGGACCGGCTTAACGATTTCAGTGTAATACTGTTAGACTGTTTGTATTTATGTATGAGTCTGCTAGAGCAAATAATGTTCCTTTACATACATACATACATAAACTGATTAAATTAAATCGAATTAACATAATATGTTTTAGAAAATATTACTAATTTTCCCTTAAAAAATGTTCATACAAAACTAGTATATCTTGCCAACAAACTATACACAAATAAAAGTATCCATATTAAGAAAAAAAGATATAACATCATATAACGTTAATAATGTGTAATCTAATAAAATATGATGTAGGTATTTATTTCATTTTTGCTAACTAATATTTTTTTTGTATATACTTTTGAGCATTGAATAAATAGTGGGAATACACTTATATACACTATCTATATGAAAATGAAAAGTGAGTAAAGTGTTGACGAATATGGATGGTTAAACCAGAGGGGATTTAAAATTTTTCTATATTAACTGATGTTATATTTGTTAGTATAAATATTCTTAGAACATTTATTAATAAATACTCTCAAATTACAACAAAAATCACATAAAAATTGAAAAATATTCATTACCGTCGATAGTTTGTAGGTGTTCTGTGTTTGTAGATTATAAAAGGTGTTAACCAATATAACGATTTTGCTTCAAAAAATAATATCTAAAAAACTTTAAAAATTTAAAAATCGATTGTTTAGTCCATATAAATATTCTAATATCAATAGTATCTGTGGTTAAATACAAATAATACATACGTACATATTTATACGTACGACACGTACGATGTCATCAAAATGATGTTTTGTTTATACTTTTGAATGAAATGGACAACTAGATTAAATATTGCTTGATTTACATTGCATGTGTATGTACCTATGTAGAAAACTAAAAATTTTAAAAAATTGTAAACAAGGTACATATATTAAATTTTAAAAAGTTAAAAAGAGATAAGGAGTTTGTTTATCAATTGATACTGAAAGACAGGCGCCGGTGGGAAAGAAGACAATAAATTTTGTTTTATATGTACCTGCAAGCTAGTTAGACAAATAAATATTGCAAAACTTTAATTCAACAAAATTTGGGGCCCCTTTTTATTTTTGATATAAATCTCACATAATAAAATTTTTCTAAAAAGTTTTCGCTTCTCTATGTTGAATTTCAATAAATTTTCAGGATTCTGTTATTTCTATTGTAGCAGACTCATACATAAATACAAACAGTCTAACAGTATTACACTGAAATCGTTAAGCCGGTCCTGTGAAAAATTATTTCATCCGGTCTATAGTTATAATAATGCTTCAAGCGTTTATAAATTATGTTGCACATTGCTTCAAACTTCATTTAAGAGTCATTTTATACTTTTAGCGTCTAAATACCGACCATAGTCCATTTTTAAATAAAACCTAAATTTAAAAACATTTCTTTTGTTTAAATTTATATATTAATATGTTTTTGTGCTAATTTATATTTGTTTAACTGTAATTGATACCCATGTCGAGGGGACAGTGAAGAAAATTACAGTCCGTTATATTGGATTTTGAGTGACGTCATATTATTTATTATCGATATTCATGTCAAGGGGATTGTGGAAAAAAACGCAATCCGTCATCTTGAGGTGTTTTGGGGGGATTTAGGACAATACTAATTATACTTTATACAAAATTTTAAACCTATAGTATAATTAGAACTTGTCTAAATTTTGATTGCAAGATTTGGACAAAACAACAAATATAATACATACTAACAAGTGAAGTTAAGTTAAATAAAAGCTTGTAGAAAAGAATTTGTTTTTTAAAAAATATTTAGCTAGTTAATTATATTTTTGAAAATCACCATATTTTCGGACAGTGTTAATGTAAATATATTTCTTATATTTTATTAACAGTAAATTTTTATGATATCACACATATACATATGTACATGTATGTAGGTATATACTTATTGTGGGTGTCTTTACAGTTAATGTTATAATGTAACAAACGTGTGCAAACTATTTTTTTTCCAATATACCTATAGGGGCTATAAAATAGGTACATAATATAGAATTGCGCGAACATTAAAACAATTGTCAGGTACAAGGACAACCACTTCTTACTTTATTTGCACGATGAAGAAAAAAAATTGAACATACGAGTAATATGCCGTTGTAACAGATATTACACACACGTACAGGGTTTATTTACATTGAATACACGCGTAGAGACGACCAGCGTATATACGGAGCGAACATCAAGTATTCTAAACAGCAATACAGTGAAACCTCTTGTTAATCGGACAGCAATTTCATGCGAAAACTTATTTTAAAGCAAATACTCCCAAATTCTACACAAAGTCAGTTAAGCAAAGGACTCAAAATCAGGAATTTTCATATTTCAATGGTAATTTTGGCGTGAATATGTTGTCCAATTAAAAGAGTTTCCACTGTACTTACTTGTTAAAAATTTCTCTATGGTAATAATATGTTTGTGAATGTATAAAAATCGGTCAAGAGTGAGTCGCCAACTACGATTCAAGAGGTTGAAAATATACTTTTTTTTCAGCAACTATTATGGGTGCAAGCCAAAAAGAATCTTTTTACCTACATCTGCATTTATCTTTGTCTATCATATTAATGAATAGAAATTTACTCACTCACTCATATAAAAACATTATTACTTAGTTTGGTTGGTAACTATGTAAATAATATATGTTCCCCTCACCGCAGTTTCTGAAGGTCTTTTGTGCTTGCGTCCATGATACCTATTACACTGTCAAAAAAAGTCTCAGTTTTCCTGTAATCTATAACTCAATATCTACTAATCCTATAAAAATGAAAGTTGTAGCTTTAGAAATCTCGGAGATTAAGGGGGAACGGTCATTTTTTGCGAATTTTGAGCTATATCATTAAAATAAATTGGGACAAAAATTATAAAAAAAAAAATTGTTAGAATCTTTGAAAGTAGGGTTGACCGGGGTAATTGTGAATGGATTTTCATGAGTTGAGATAAAAGCGTTGTTTTAAGTATTTTTTATTTTATATATCACATTATGGTTAATTTATTTATAATTCTATATTATTCAGGATGCATCACACAAATTTTGAGCAAATTCGTATGAAAAACAAAAATTTTATAAGCCATTCACATTTCCCCGGTGCGGTTTTGCAAATCTTATGAATTTCGGGGTAAATGTGAATGCCATCAGAAAAATTATTTAGAATGGATTACAAGAGGAGTGAGGTACATCAGAGTAAGAACCAACTCAAATTCTTCATATTTACCCCACTTTCAAATTTTTCATCATACTCTAGCGGTCACAATTTCTCTTTGTTTAATGCAAGTTACGCATATCTCAAATTTGTACAAAAAATCAAGGTTAAATAAAAACAATAAAAATTGTAAGAACAAATTTGTTACAAGCTAAAAATGATATTTTGATGATATTTTGTCATTTTATCAAATAAAAAATCAAAGAATTACATGATTTTCACACAAAAACAAGGAAAATAAGACTTTTTCAAGGAAATACATTCAGTTTACATGAACAAAAAACAACAATATTTTTTTTTTGTGTTGTTTGTACAACGGAAACTTGTACAATAATGTCATTGTACATCATCATCAACATTTTCAACTCTGAAAAGGACACTACTGAAATTTTTGACCGGATGGGGGCATTTGTGAATGACGTTCACAATTACCCCGGAATTTTAAAATCATGGGATAATTGTGAATTGGTAATAAATTGTCCAATTTCTTAGAAGTTAATAAGGAACCCCCTCAGGCTTTAGACCACTTCTTTAGAAGTACCTTTATCCATTTCTTACCTTTTAAAAAAAAGAAAATGTATTTAAAAAAAATTTTTTTTTGAGGATTGGTCGAAGTAAGATACACAAAATTTTGCAAGGGTTTTTTCAAAATAAAAAAAGACACTAATACTTGGAGAATTGTTATGAAATTTTAATAGCATATTAAGAAAGGACAGAAAAACATACTAAGATTTGATTTTTAACAAAATTAATATTATTTTAGAAACTATAGGCGCCGTTCACAATTGCCCCAATTCACATTTACCCCGGTCAACCCTACCGCTTTTAAATGATACCTCTTATATATATTAATTAAAACTTTTTTTCTTTTGGACCAAACTGATCCCTCATTTTAATTTTAAAAAAAAAATTTGGAATTGCTGATTGGCGGTATATGTACGTGTCCCAAAACCTAACATTATACCAAATTTCAAATTCCTACGTTACACAGTTTTGAGAAAAACTTCTGTAATAGATGGACGGACGGATACAGTGATTTTATAAGGGTTCCGTTTTTCCTTTTAAGGTACGGAACCCTAAAAATGAAAATATATTATGTACAAACAAGTAGAGTAGAGGAAAATAAGTATGTGTAATGAGGTATGATTCTAATAATATGGTGTCACATGAACTAAAATATTTCCTATTTTCGTCTAATAAAGTGTATATGCTTGCAACGAGTACTAATTAATGATTAGTACCAAGCCATTAGAGCTAAAGAGAGTTCAATGATTTAAAATTAATTTGGTATGTGCAAAATATACAATTGCTTTATATTACAAATTGCATACGTATAAAAATGATTAATTATACGTTTAAAAGTTTGAACTGCAATTTAAAGATATGAACAAGTTATTTGGACAACTTTGAAAGTAAATATTATTATTTAATACTGAAGTGAGATTTAAAGAAATTATTTAATTTAAATGAAGGTCTCATTTCAAAATATTCTTTATATATGTAGGTACATGTCTAAAATTGTTGAAAAATAATTAAATATCATTAATTAAATGAGAAATGAACCTACTTGGGCATTTGTAATTGATCACTAATACTAATTATTTATCATTTCTGTGGTTGGTCCAAACAATTAAATTAGGTATTTGTTTAATTTCGTTTTTAATTGAATGTTAATAAATAAATTGATATGGGAACACAAAATGTATGAGACCATAAGGAGTTACTAACTCTCCAATCTTCGTTCGGTGTCTAATGATACATAAAATCAAACAGTGGGAGCGCGCTCAAGGAAAAAAATAATACTGTTCTTTTAACATTCTTCACATCGACAACACCATTTTATAGATTTTATAAAGTAACTTTTGGATATATTATTTTTTATTAGTTTAAAGCTGAACGGCCATTAGGTCGTAAACGCGGTGCGACACGGTTCTTACATCAATAAGATCTCCGGGGTGGTACCGCGCCGCTCTGTCGACCTAGTGGACGAACCTGCATTTATTCAGATGTATTATTATTTCCGAAAGCGGAACTGCGCCGCGCCGCGTATCCGACCTAGTGGACGCTCAGCTTAATACATAAAGTATAGCTTGGACCTTTTTACTTGGCAGTGCGCAGAAAACGAATTTAACATGTACATCTAATAGTAGGCAATAAAACAGGGAACGAAAAAGAACAATATGTTTGTTAAAAAGGTGTCTCTTTTTAATATGATTTAAACCTAGATATTTTTCAGATGTTATTGTCTCTTACTTGTAATGTATTTTCAAATATATCTATTTGTATCATGCGCGAGTTACTGCCAAGTAAAAAGGCCCCAGCTATATCAAAATTTAAACTAACTCTGATGCATATATAATACTTTGTGGGATAAGAATTTTTAAAAACCACTTTTTTAACATGCAGTTAATGAGATGCGACTGCGCTCTTAAAATACACTGGAGATCCTTAACAGGGTAAATAGTACAGAATAATCCAGAAACCAAGTTGCTATCTTTGCACTAGTGATACCAGTGTACACAAAAAAAACCCTCTACTTACCACCACTATGTTGTGTAGGTACACACTGTTTGTAGTGGTGTGGGTTTGATGTTTGCTTCTGTGTGAGTATTCACACACACAACTACAAAATACGTATTATCGGACAGAGCAACGTACAGTTCAAGCAATAATGGTCTAACAATACATTACAATCGTTGAGCATTCGGTGATCGACACCGACCAACTAAATGCCAACCAACTAAAACTAAAGCGGTATCGGCCACACTCAGACACACTGCTATCCACAATTTTTTACACATACGCTTAGGACTTGGTAAATAGCTACTTCCATTGTAAAAGATTAAATGATAAAAAACGTATTTCAAAAGTTTTTAGAAACATTTAAAAAATCAAGTAAAAAACTTTTGATGTAAAGTAATGAATTATTATTTAATTATAAAATGAGCTTTGTCTAGGTAATATTAAAAAAAATTACTATCATCAATTTGCGACAATAATTGACAGGTGTTTTTGGAGTTCAATAGTATTTATTTTAAACTTTAATGCATCAACCACCTCAAAAGAATTTACTTTTTGTAGTTTTTTGATTGTTTTTAAAATTTTCATTTTGGGACAAGTAACTTTGCAGAAATACTGGGGTTCTTTTCCAAGAGACAATTTTGAAGGGTGATAGAGGCAGTTAAATAAATCTCGTAATCTCAAGAACTTGAAACGGTATATTTTTGGTTGATTTACAGAAGGCTAATTTATTTTTTAAGATTTGTCTCTATATAAACAATTATTAATTAATACAAATTGCATAATTTTGATTTCGTATTAAGTCTATAAAATTCTTTAACCGGTATTTATAATTTAAATTCTTATTAAAGACTTCCATATTTGGTTGAAATGACAACAGTGGGACGGCGGGTATGGCACACCGCATCGGGTACCGGGTCTTTTAAAACAAAAAATGTGGTCAATTAGTTATTAATATAACATACTGTAATATTTATATCTTTCAATATTCACCGAGTTATTTCAATAAAAGATATTAACATATCTATTAAGTGCAAAATAAAATTCAGACCAGTTGCAGTCGTAGTCTGTATTATTTTTATTGGGTTCGTCATAGATTTATAAATTGTATTTTATATCACCATATGGTACTTGAAATACTTTGCAAAACTGTGTTAATAACTACCATGTGATGCATATACATAGATGACTGTACCTACAATTAATATCTATTTACTTGGAACATATGTAAATAAATATGAATTTATTATTACGTAATATTATGATTAATTGTAAATATGTAATTATGATAGAAATAAGTACCTATGTTGAATTTTGAATGTCGGATGAAATCTTAATACAAAATTTATTTGTATAGTAGGAGACGAATCAAGTAACTTTTGTGTAAAAATCAATAGAGTGCAAATAATTATTTTAGAAATTGCATCATTAACTAACTCATCAATATATTAAATTTAGTTGGTCGGTGTCGATCACCGAATGCTCAACGATTGTAATGTATTGTTAGACCATTATTGCTTGAACTGTACGTTGCTCTGTCCGATACATACATGTTTTTTTGCAAATTTTCGAACAGAAATTGAGATATTACAGCAGGTATGTATACGTACAGGCTATCCCAAAATTCCTGGGACAGAGCTATACCCCGTTTCAAATACAATTGAGCACGAGTTATGTTATATTATTATGAGGTCTGATATATATATATATATATATATATATATATATATATATATATATATATATATATATATATATATATATATATATATATATGTATATATATAAATGTCTGGAAGTTAAGAGCTGAAATTTGGTAAGTAGGGCTCATTTTCGAGGCACCTCATACTATGAAAGTGGGGTCAAATTTTAGGCAAATTTTGGATCTGACCCAACCTTTAAGGGAGTGGTGGGGGCATTAAAACAATAAAACTTTTCCAAACCGGTTGGAAATAATGTTTCGGTCAATTATCTACAACATATTCAAAATTCAGCTTCCTAAAATGATTTGGAGGGAGTAGAGGGGGGAAAAATTATTTTTGCTGGATCTTACGCGCCCACAGTCCCCCAGAATTAACTTAGAGGGGTGAAATTTGGTATGTTGATAGAGTTCGTACCTAGAGTCTGCTTTTTGGAGGTTTTAATATTTTACCCCCACCCCCACCATTTTTAAGCTACAATTTCATGCTTTTTTGACGTTTTCGAAGTTTGTACCACTCAACTTTTAACCCTTACCCCCACCATTTTTATACCAAAAAGAACATGATTTGAAAGAACAGTTTCGTTCGGGTCAAAATCTCCCCAAATAAACCTAGAGGGCTGAAATTTTGTGTACAGGTTAAGTTAATAGCCAGCCACTGCTTTTTGGAGGTTTCAAATTTTAACCCTTACCCCCACGATTTTTATGCCTATATTTTTTGCCTTTTTTCTAACAAGCTTAGAGACTCTCTGAGTAAACGTAGAGGGCTGAAATTTTGTACCTGTATTGAGTTAGTATCCAGTTAGTGCCTTTAGGGATTCCACATTACTTTTCCCCCCACTTCTTCCATTTTTACATCGGAATTCAATGGTATTGTTAAATGTGTTTAAAATGCTTTATATTTATACTGTAAGACAAGTAGGCGAATAGTAAATTTAAAAATTAAAAAAAAATGAATGTTCTTTTATAACAAATGCAATACATACATATTAAGTAATTTAAAAATGTTATTAAAGTTAATGTTTATTTATAAAGTATTAATTTTTGATTTTTATTTATAAAATAGAAATTTTGGATCTTTCTGGAAAGAAAAAATACCTTCATAAAGGCCTTCCAGTTTACTATTTAAGGTCCTTTTTTAATATTTAAAAATAAAACACAAAGGCAATTGGCGGATAAGCATGGGTAGGAATGCCCTCGTACGAATTGTGTTGACTTTTTTCCTGCTAACTGCTATCGGCACCAAATTGAAATTTACTAAGATTCAGCCCTTAAAAACTTAAAACCTTTTTTTAAAGCCCCGATCAGCCGGACACTCATCATCAGTTTTGAAACCACAAAAATGACAAATCGCTTGTAGACATTCAATACCGAAGATGAAGAGAAAAATTCGACTTCCGTGATGGGGTCCCGCTGCTCACGGCGTTTTTTTATATGTTGTATACTCAACATTATAAAGTGATTAAATACTTTTTTAATAAAATTACATATTCACTGAGAGATACATTTTACAGACATTCAATGAGTTAATTTTATTGATTACTACATAATTGATTCCGTCAATTTTGAATGTATCTGAAACGTTTTCAATTAATTAATTGAAGAAATATGAATTTAATATCTTCCGACAAATAGGCGTAATTCACATATTTTTACTATTTACAGTATAGCACCGATAATGGAAACATCAGTTTTGGAAATTTTTTGAGAGCATCAAATTAGTCAACATCACTTTTTGATGCCACTTTCCAAAAGTGATGTTGCCTAATTTGATGCTCTCAAAAAATTTCCAAAACTGATGTTTTCATCATCGGTGCTATACTGTATTTATAGTCATGTGCATATCTAATAATACAAATCAATTATTATTCAGTAATTAAGAAGAAACAAATTTCTGAATCATACAAGGTGTGTTCAAAAAGTAAGGTGACTTTTCAAATTTCTCGGGCTACGTACATTGGCTTTTCGATTTTTTTATTTTGTTGCGTTAGTACATTCGTCCCGAACATATGTTTCCAGTTTCAGCTATATAGCATTCTTTGTTCGTTTGTGAGAGGCATAAAGGTTAGAAGTGTTTGGTGTGCTCGGCGATTTCTTGCTGTCGGAAAAAATAGATCAAAGGATTTACATCAAATTTTGTGTGAAAAATGGAATTAAGTGCTGTAAAATACTCGAAATGTTAACAGTGGCATACGGTGAGTCTACTCTGAGTAAAAAAATGTTTGTAAGTATTGTAAGCTCTTACAAGAAGGCCGAGAAGATGTCAAGGATGAACCTCGCTCTGGACGCCCCAACAGAAATTGTTCAAATAAAAGTTGCAGATATCGAACGGGGCAACCGATTGCTATAGTCAGGATCTTTATAGCTCTTAGCTCTTATCAACGGTTTGGCTGTAATTAAAATGGTAACTCTCAAAAAACTTACACTGTATAAATATAATAAGTAATTGTAATGTTGTTTTTTTCTAAAAATTCAAATATGTGACGTACGTTTTATGACGTAGATGGTGAACTGTGCAAAAAAAGCTTATTTTGGACTCAAATGTAGTGTATCTTTCTTAATCTACTTTGAATTTATACATGAAAACACCAATATAAATTGAAGACTGGACTTCAAAAACAAGCTATATGCCAAAAAAAAACTATACTAGACCCGAAAAAGGAATCTAAGTGCCACTGCCAACAATCGAGACAGACAGCATGCTAATTTTTTTTTTGGCACTTTGTTTTTGAAGTCTTCAATTGTTTTTAGATACTAAAGTTTTAAGAAACAAAAAATAATACTGTTTGAAGATGTCAATTTAAACTCATTTTTCTTATATTTTTTATTTAACTTCAAGCTTAGGCACTACTGTTAGGCGAAAAAATAATTACTACTCTACTAGTTTATACATGTTCATCTTTAGTCTACTATTTTTTAACCAAGTCCCTTTTTTCTTTCTGTCTCTATTCACCCTTATTTTCCGATTCATTTCAGTTTACGATTACCCCAGCTTTCAAGAAGTATGAACCTATAGTTTCTCATTGTCATAAACTCTATCCGTGCGTACATATACATAATGTACAATTTGCAAACAATTTATCATTCTTTGTATAATTTGTACAAATGTTAAGTTGAGAATTGTTATAATATTTGACAGTTCCATTATACAGTTTTCTCTACAACAATAGTTCCGTCAAATCAATTTTTAAACGTGTAATTCTTGACAGCGCGTACATCGAGAGTACGTAAAGGTATTTAAACTATAATACGCGCATTAAAATTCAAAACAGGCATTAAACTTTATAACAGAAAATTGTGTGAAATTTTATGTAAATAATTTTAACTAATAGTACACATGCTCTGATAATACGTGTGTACAAAATATATGTATTATATGTACATAATTTTATTATGTTTTATATACAAATATAACACATAATATGTTCTAGGTGTACAAACTAGGTCTACATTTTTCTAAATGAAACGTGATAAAATGCTACTATCAGAACAGATTTATTTCAAAATCTCCTTTTGTGTATATTTCTTTTAGTAATGATTAAATTTTTAAAAACAGAAAATATTATTTTGTTTAATTGTTACGTAGATAAAAAAAAATTTGATCGTTATACGTATATTATGTAACTAAATTAATAACTAGCTGAAGATTGACTACAGTTAATTTGTGTGCGAAAATAAAATAACTTTTATAACAAAAGTGGTACTGAAATCAGGGCTGTATTTATATAATAATGCATGATGTTGTTACTATTTCAAAGAAGAGGAAATTAAAAAGCCATCTTAGCTTTGAAACGTTATTAGGGGAGAGCGGGGCTATACCGTACAGCGAGGCTAAACCGCACACCCATTTTTCGTGTCTAGATTTCAAGCTAGACAAGTCCAATCGTTGTCGCAACCTAGCGCCTGACCGCGGAAAAGTTCGTTCCGCTGTGCGTATAAATGCCAATATGACGGTGAAAAAACTTGTTTTTATTATTTCTCTTATAATTTTGGGGCACTACCAAATAAGAGTTGGGTGGAGAACCTTTACTTATGATCTAATAGCGGTAAGATCATGAGAAACTACTTTTCTTAATCTCTCTCTTGATCACTAGTGAAGACTAGTTAGGCGACGGAATTTGAGGTTAGGTTATGAAACTCCCACAAGATACAGGATGGGGCTAAACCGTACAGAAGTGTACGACCTAGCTCCAAATGGTTTAATATGGCAACATTAATAAATTGTAGTTGATGCAGGAAATACCATAAACATTACAGTTTTAGTGCTGCCGAGTCTGCAGATAATTTTACTTGTGATTTTTGTTTAAATGTATAAACTTTAAATAAAATACTTTCGTTCTATAAACTTTATCACTTTTTTTGATAAAAGTTAACCTAACACTTTTTATACTTTTATAAGCTGAACTAAATATACTGATAATACAAGTTACGTTATGATGTTTCTTAGTTGAGTCGACAATAAGTAATAAAATGTGTTTTCTACAATAATTTATTGCATTACTCTTACTTACTTCTTTAACAAGATGATTTTTTTTACAATAATTTATTTCATTACTCTTATTTACTTCCTTAACAAGATGATTTTTTTACTGTACGATATAGCCCCTCCTACCGTATGGAATAGCCCCAACTCCCGGGGCTATTTCGTACAGAGACACTTTTCTTGTAATTTAATTTAAATATGTAAACAGTGGAATAATTCAAATTTCTTTGTGTGAAATCAATAGCCAATGATCCAAATTATATATTGCTAATTTTCTTATAATTTTATACTCGATATTAGCTGAACAATAACAGCTCTCCCTTAAGTGTACGGGATAGCCCCGCTCTCCCCTACACTAAAAATCCTAATTTCTAAATATGCTAATTTTGGTACAAATTATAACGAACAACGTACAGTTTTCAAAAATACTTTTTATTAAGTTTTAAGATTATCATAAAAAACACATACTATGTAAAAATGGTAGCGAAAAATCGTAGGAAGAACTGTGACCTGTAGCATATTTCCTTTCATATAGAGACGCATTTTTTTTTTTTAAAGGGCAAATTCAGATCATAGTAAATATCTTGAAATATCCCTGTCGCAGCATCGTGCAAGACATAGTGAATTTCCTTTAACAAAAATTAGTTTTTTTTTTCGAAAACCAGTTCAAATGGAATAATGATTCAAGAATCTTTTTTATGTGATTTTCTATCCTCTTTCCAATGGTGTAAAAAAAATGTCGCAAGAACTTTTGAACTTTGCGAAATTTTGGCAAAAAACTCATTTCTTTTTAACTTGACAGGATGTTTTAACTTGCACGTGTCTGGCAAAAGAACTCATCTAAGATTTTGGAACTTTTAAGATTTTCACTAAATTTCGTAAAAATAAGAAGTTCTGTTCTTAACGTACCGTGCGGACACATATATACATACATACATATATACCTATGTATATAAATATAACCATAAAAATTTTAGTGAATGCCATTTTCGGTTCCTAGGGACCTTAAAACAAATTTCTATCGTAGTCCCGGACTCAAATCTTACCATGACAGTGGTTGTACTAGCTGAATTTTCATTCTGGAAATTCGCTAAAAACTGAAAAATGGTATTATTATTAAGAGACACGAAATTTAAATATAGCACGGGTAAGGAAAAAATCTGAAAATTTCCTAATATTGAATCACAAAATTTCTTTGTATCTACGTATAATATTAGTAAGAAAAAATAATTATTTTCATACGAATAACTGCTTGTTAATTTTGTAATAACTTTGAACTTTACTGCATATGAAAAAATAAAATATTATGCCAAGATCAGATCATAATACATATTAGATTTATTTTTATTAATAACAAACAATTGAAAAGTTACACTAATTTAAATAAATTGTTTAAATTTATATTTAACCTTTTAAAAAATAATTTTACAAAAAACCTATGATTTGTTTTTTCTTTTCTGAAAACCATTAATATCTAGTGAATATAATCTTAACTAATTTATTTGACGTTTATAAATATTATTATAGAATAGAAATAAAATTAATAATAAAAGACTGAATTCTAATTTTCAATTTAAATTAATTTTTCTCCTTGAATGTAACAAATAAAAAAAATATTGACATTATTTACAATATAACTAATGAAGTAATGACTTACAGAAAAAAATCTAATAATTTTTTATGTTTTTCAATAATAAAATAATGATGAGAAAACGCTTCTAAAATCATTTTTTTTTTAGAAACTAATTATAAGTATTATTACTTTTATATGCTGATCTTGGCATCGTAACGCTGGGAAAACACACATATAAATTATTATATAATATCATGGATTACGGATACAAAATCGCCAATACTCGAATTCTTTAAATTAGTCAATTGCTACTCGAATTGCTTATATTCAATTTAGGACCGTTCCATTTCTTATTTCAATTTTTCAACAATTTTTGAGCAAAAAATTAAACTAAGTAAAAAGTACAAGAAAGGTTCTGATGCCTTCAATAATTTTAAAATTTATATTATTGAAAAATAAAATAATTCTAATAGTGGTGGAAGCGCGAGAAACATAGGACTCTGATTAATAGTCAGTTAATGATTCTCATAATCTGAAAATTATTAAATTATTTTATTTTGAAGGTCTTGAAGGTCTCTGTGAGATAAACGAGTGAACATAAAATAAGTTTCATTCTGATTCTTCGAGAAAGATTTTGAAAATCAAAATCAGATGAATTAAAAAAAAATTTTTAACTCTGCACTCAAGCAAAAAAAAAGTGAGTTGTAAATAGGCTGGTAAGACATGTAGCACATGACAACGATTCTAACCTTGTTTCTCCTGGATTCTTTTGACGTTCTAACCTTGTTTCCCCGAAAGTTGAATACTAAATGCGCTAAATACGTCCTCAATGCTGTTTTGATTAGTTTTTAATTTTAAAAAGATAATTCAACGTGATTTTGTATTATTTTATTTACAATTTTTCTAATAAATGAATATGTTTGCAGTTATTAAATAAAATATTCATGTAATGTGAAGTATGAGCAGTCATTACAGTTCAACATTCAGTGTGTCATGTGGTACATGTCTTACGATCCAACAGACAAAACGCCTTTAAATATGGTAGAGTTAATGGACAAACCACCTTGTCATGCTGTACATGTCTTATAAGTGCAAAGGGTTAATTAATTTTTCCCCTTTTTTATAATTGTTTTATAAAAAATTATAAAAAAGATGTACCTATATTAATTTTTATAAAAAAAATTATATCTTTTAATTATTTAAGCCAATCCTGATATATGAGTGTTAAATATCCACTTATTTTTTTGCTAAGGCTAAAAATAATTTTTATTTAATTTATTTAAAATATAAAATTTCTTATTATATCAATCAGTAACAAGAATATTAATATAATTTGAGCTATTTATAGAATTAAGAACATAAAGGTATGTTTATAAATTTATAGATATTTTTAGATTTTTTCAGGTATATTTACATATGGTATTTACTTACGATTTCGTTTGATAATTCAGTTTGATAAAACAGTTCATTATTTACATTTTTTTCATAGTTTATCGTTATTTTATTATGGATATTTATTATTGTATACATATTCAATAAAAGTTATAATTAAATCTGACATACGATAGGAGCAATTTAGATTGTTAATAAAATAATTTTTTTTTTGTAAAAAATATTCATGTGAACAATGGAATTATACGTATGTGTATGTTAAATGTATATTTAATTTGCAAAGATAAAAGATAAGGGGGCAGTGGTACGCAGTGATCAAACTGTTTTGACTGATAAAATATTGACCTAGAAGGTAAGATAAATAATGAGTTTTGCAGGTTTATAAGGCTTGTAATAAATAGGGCAAAAAATTCAGATTAAGAAACTAAAAAGCCTGCTGTAAGTGTTTAGAAAGCAACATTTTTACATTATATAGTAGAAGTTGACTCCTTTTTTTTTATAAATGTTGTGAATAACTTTAGAGTTAATTAACATGTTGACGGCCGTAACCTGTTATGACGAAACGCGCAACTGGTACACTATTTTGAAAACTAATACACTTTATATTGAATTGTTTACGCGGTACAGCGTGGTGTGAGCAACACTGAACCTCTAAAAATTTCCTTTTTATATATTTTAAATTACTGTTTTTTTGGAAAATTAAGAATGATTCAAATAATAATGAATGTGTCAAATACACATGATCAAATAGTAGGTATACTCCTATTTGAATTAATAATTTTGAATTTATGAAAGTAGTTAATGGTTTAGGCGGTTTAGCTACCATTTGAATATTTTTACAAGTTAATTTATTCATATACAAATTCGTGGACTTCTCCACTAATACCTAGTTTATTTGGTTTTGAGGTTTTAAATACGAGGGTGGTCCCATAAATACCCGGCCTAACCTAGAGATCGAGGTAGCTGTTTAAAAAATATCATTTTGTTAGAAAGTACACAATCTATAAAGCATTTGTTTCAAGTTTGAAGACGCTACGTTGTTTAGTATTTGTTTGACAGCTATCGATAGTGAACGTTTTTAGTGAATTTGTGAAAATGGAGAAAATTGGTCATCGTTACGTGATACAATACTTTTATTTGAAAGGCCTCAGCCCAACCAATATAAAAGCTTCATTTACAACTGTAAAATATTGGGTAGCAGAGTTTAAACGAGGCCGTGCGAGCTGCCAAGACGAGCATCGCAGTGGTCGACCCAATGAGGTAACGACTCCAGAAATGGTGAAGAAAATCCATAAAGCGGTACTGGATGATCGTCGACTGAAAGTGCGCGAGCTAGCAGACATAGAAGGCGTTTCAAAAAGTGCGGTACATCGCATATTAGCTGAAAATTTGAACATGAGGAAGTTGTGTGCAAGATGGGTGCCGCGTTTGCTCCCACTCGAGGAAAAACAGTGTCGTGAAGATGTTTCAATTGAATGTTTAGCGAAGTTTCACAGCAACAAAGCAGAATTTTTGCGCCGATTCTTAACCATGGATGAAACATGGGTCCATCACTTCACACCCGAGACAAAAGAACAATCAAAACAATGGACTGGAAAGGGAGAACCGGCTCCAAAGAAGGCGAAGACCATTCCATCTGCAGGCAAGGTCATGGCCTCGGTTTTTTGGGATGTGCGTGGGATAATTTTCATTGACTATCTTGAAAAAGGAAAAACTATCAACGGCGAGTATTATGCAAACTTATTGCAACGTTTGAGTGACGAAATCAAGCAAAAACGGCCGCATTTGGTTAAGAAGAAAGTGTTGTTTCATCAAGACAATGCACCAGCTCACAAATCCGTTATTGCAATGGCCAAAATGAATGAATTAAAGTTTGAATTGCTACCTCATGCACCCTATTCACCAGATTTAGCCCCCTCGGATTATTTTCTGTTCCCAAACTTGAAAAAATGGCTCAGTGGTCAAAAATTTTCCAACGATGAAGAAGTGATGTTGGCAGTTAATAGCTATTTTGAAGAGCAAGACAGTTCTTATTATAAAAAGGGTATCGAACTTATTGAACATCGCTGGGAAAACTGTATAGAGCTGAAAGGAGATTATGTTGAAAAATAAATATATTTTTTTCCAAAATTTTTAAATTTCTTGGTTGGGTCGGGTACTTCTGGGACCACCCTCGTACATTTATTTAAGATTAATTTTTACTGAATTGTACATTCAAATTCAGAATAAAAGAAAAATTGTACTAGGGGTAAAAATAATGTATTTTTTAAAGAGGGACACACTATTAGCCATTTTTGTTAACACACTGACCCCGGAGCCCGAGTACAGGTCGGGCACCGTTTGCAACACCAGCGACCGGAGCCATGTTAGGAACAAAGCTCCGGTTTACAAAATGTTTGTTTTTACTTCCACAAAGACTTCATTACTTCTTTCATTCATAAAACCAATCGTTGCAGAGATATTTATTAAATATATATAACAAATTAACCTTCATAAAAATAGACTTGAATTATTATTATAGTATTAAAAAAATCAATTTTTTATTAGTTAAATTTAATACAATGCTACATATTTCAAAAAATATATCCATATTTTGTGAGGACAAGTATTAAAACAATCTCGGCCATTTGAAGCAAAAATTCCAACTTTCTTAAATTATTATTAAAGAATTGTATCTAAATAAAATATTTCTGTTAAATGTATTGCGAAAATAATCACTCTACTCATTACAGACAAAAATTAAGTTACATATATTTTAAAAAAGAAATTCCTACATTTCAAACAATTTAACTTCTACATTGTTTTATGTATTTGTAATACGGTACTTTTGACTGGATATTTTTAGTGTAAAAGACCTTCAAATTAGATATCATTGCTCTTAACTGTTGTATTCTTCATTTTCATTATATATATATATATATATATATATATATATATATATATATATATATATATATATATATATATATATATATATTTGTATATATTGCACACATTAGAACAAAGTCACTTTACCTATACATAAAGTTACCTTACACATAGTACTTTTGCTTGATGCTATGGTTTTTATGGCTCCCGCACTCATTCGCGATGACAGTTAAACAGTGCATGAAAAAAATAATAGTATATACCTAAGTAAGTTTACTATTGTAGTATATTGTAAATACAGTAAGCTCTATTCGCTATAAACAAACGGCTGCGACCGTTCTTCTGTGTCTGTGTTGACAGCACTTCGGTGATGACGATACGGATGATATTTTTTGTCTTCTTCATAGATAGTCGGTTATTGTTATTTGTTACGTACGTTGGTATTTGTTAACAGTTTTTTGTTTCTTGATTTCTTTTCGCTTCTGTAATCTTGAAGGTCGCGCATTTCATGTTGTGTATTATTTCAGTTTTTGAAATGTAAGTTTATCATTACATAGATACATGTGTATATTAAAAAGATACTACCTTATTATTAGAGTGAATAAAATTAGTATTTGGAAATTATAAATTTTTATGGTTTCTCTATTTTTGTTCAAGAACTTTGGATTAAAATGCTGCTAAAGTACAAGAGCAGACTTTTTTTAAGTGGTTCTTAAAACTACAACAATAACTTTTCTTAGAGCACACCTATAGAATCAACTTGATATCTAAGTTTTCAAGAGACTATCAGTTATAAATTTGGATAGTGACATCAGTGGCGTAGCTAAGGTGACTAGCGCTCTTGGTCAGACTTGAAAGTGGCGCCTCTAATCGAACTTGAAAATGGCGCCTTCTCTCTCATAACAAGAGGGGGGGGCAGTAACTTAAAAAATCCGCTCCCTACGCCCAATCACATCATACGTCTCCTGTCATCTTTTGCGCAAATTACAGCCACCTGTGCTTCTGGACACGATTTATCAAATTTCACGGAATTATGCGATAACGACGCCCAGTTTTGTTTCCCAGACATGTAGAAATGCTAGAAATCTTTTTGTTAATTCAAAATTCTACCATTTACCCAACGTTTAGGAAGACAGAATTTATGGAAAGCAATCCAAAATTCCAACAAATGCAATAAAAAAATAAATGTCTTTCTGTTCAGTCCAGATATATTTCGATATCTTGGATTCGGTGGAATTTTTGATTGTTTTCCATAAATTTTGTCCTACGTTGGGTAAATGGTCGAATTTTGAATCAACATTATATTTTTTAGCTACCCAAAAGATATTTCATAAGAAATCTTTTTTACTTTCAACTTGTAGCCTAGTTTAAAACTATAGCCAGTGTAGCCATATATGTTAATCGTTATTTTATTTCAGTCTATGTTTCTTAGTAATTTTTTCAATGTTTTTAGTATCAAAATCAGGTGATATTTTAAACGATAAAGCGAAACCGTCGCCCGCTTGCTACGCCACTGAGTAACATTTTCAAGAAAAAAATTCACAAATCGCAATTCTACTTCCGCAGTATTTTATTAAATAATTCTACAAGCAAAATCACAGATGTAAATTTCCATCACAAAAAAGTTCGGCAAGTGCGTATTAGGTACGCACTAAGTCAGGATTTCGTATTTCAGTAGTTAGAATTTTTCACAATTTTCGAAATAAAATATTTTCTACTTTTACTTAATATTAAAATTAGCTTTTAATTTGTTAATATAATTATATGAATCTTTTCCTTTCTATTTAAGTTTAAAAAAAATCAATAACAGTTTTTTATTGCAGCACTGTTTATTAAATTGCGTAAGGTCCAGTACGATGACAGACATGACGAATTTATCAGGATTTCGTTGATGTGCTACGAAATCTTAAAAAAAGTAGAAATTATTTTTGTTTTTGTTTCTATTAACAATCCATTAGGTTATGGTGGAAACACTGGAAAAAATATTACCAAATTCTAATTTACTTTCGATTATATGTATGGTCCATTTCAGTTAAATTTAACCATGCTTTGTCACTTTGAATTTAAATAATTTCCGTTTTCTTGGCTTTATCTCTTTCATTATTGCATTTACGTAAATTTAAATTTGAAGTTTGTCTTTAGAAAATAATAGAAGGTTGACTTGTTTCGAATATAAGAATTATTTAATTTTTTAGCGAAAACGCATGATCAATTGTATCTGAAATGATTGGAAGGAATCTCATCTGTATATATTTTTAAAAGTACCTATATTTAGTGTATAATTTATCTAAAAGAACTCTCGTCATTGGTAATGTTCGTAATAAGAATATCTGAGGAAACGAAAGATGGGTCTATTACAATTTGATATACTGAAATAAAAAACGGATAAATCGAAGTTATTGTACATTTGGTAAAAGAATGACCATATCTTGGACGGAATAATTCACCGACTCTATTGTATAAAATTTTCAACTGAATAAAATATTTAAGAGAGTAGATACCAAGTTTTAGACTACGTTTAGAATATGCGTTCGAATAAGAGAGTTTAAAAATAATAACGCCAAATAATATAATATCGGATTTCAAATTTTTGAATTCGCTACAAAAATTTTTGCATTTCTTTTTCTATCTACTATGACCATCTAATTTACCATGTTACAATTTTATTATCAGTACCATTACGATGACAATATATTACGTAAACTTAAAAAATTACAAAAATTCACAACTGAATAATTTAAATGTATATAGTAAAACTCATTCACTGGAAAATTACAAAAAAAAAAAGTTCAAACAAGACATTTATTATTTTTACAAATTAAACAAAGACGCAAACAGCGAACAAAGTAACATGGCGTTACCATTATATCAAGTTAACATGGAAGATAAAATAATAATTCAAGCTATTGTTGAAAAAAACTGTTATTTTATTTACTACCATTAAATAATCAAAATCAATAAAACAATCTCTGTGTTCATTTTTTGTATTTGCTTTGTTTTAAACAAATAAATTTGTTTATTCGAATTGAAAATATTTTTATTAATTGTTCATTTTTATTCTCTTCTTTTTAGAAAAAGAAGTTAAGTTCAAGGAACTCATGTTTGTTTGAATTAAAGAATCTCACATACAAAAAACAAGATTGATTATATGTTAATTGAATTAAAATTACTATATACATGAATGAATTATCGGGTCGTCTTTTTAGATAATTTTAACATAGACACAAGGTTTTTTAACCTATTAAAGACTAAAAATGGTTAAATACATTTGATATTTATTTTTAAATTCAACAACAGTATAATTACAATTAACAAACATATCAAGAGTATATTATAGATTACAACCAGAAGTGGTGCAAAGGATAGGCGAAGTGGTCGACCGCCTATAGCCTCGCGCCTTCGGAGACCTCGCATGTGTAATCAAGCTACTGGTAGAACTTGATTAAGGTTGTTTCGTTTTTTTTATTTGCTCATTACTTAATATTTAGGGAGATATTTTTTGAAAAATTAAGGCAAAGGGGCATCGTAAAAATTATTAAAGCGGTTGTGGAGGTTTTTCTTTTTGATTCTCGTCTAATTTTTAAGAACAAACTTTTTAAGAAAATCAAAGACGAGGGTCTCGTAAAAACCATCTTGTACACTTCCCATTTTCGTCTCGCATCGCCTCTGATTACAACAAAAAAACTGCAATTGTTTTACAAGAAATGAATACGATTTTGTTTGATAAAAACAGAATTAAAGTGAAAAGGAAATGGAATGAAAATCTTTGTGCAGGAACTGAACTGAATCTGAAATTTTTAAGTACACCAAAAGAAGTTCCAGACAAAAAAATCACAAAATGGGTTTTTTAACGGGAAAGAAACGGAGAAACCTAAAAAATTTACATAACTCGAAAAAATTCACGAAAAAGTCAGAAGAGTTTAATTCACAGTGAGCATTTAAGGAGTAATATCACCTTGTATTCACTAAATTTTATGTGATTTTCTGAGACGTACCACGAACGATAGGAAATAGATAGAGATATGTGCATATGAAAGTACTAGTCGTTAACTACAAAAAACGTGTTTTAATTTTACGATACAAAATGGCGGCACAGCAGCGCACGCAAGGAAAAAAATCTCGGACGGTCGACATGGGCGTACCGCTACAGGTCACAACTTTTTAGGATTTTTCCTAAAAGTTGATTTTTAAAAAACTGGCGTTAATTTGAAATTTCTTTTTTTCGAATAAAAAAAACCGAAAATCGCTTATATAATCTATAAAAATCAATTTATCAAAAAAATCCTACAACGTTCGCTAGATTTTGGACTATATTTTAAGAAATTTTTCAGTTTTCTGTTCCAGATTAAAAATTGTGGCCTGTAGCGGTACGCCCTTGTCGACCGTCCCAGATTTTTTTTTGCTTGTGTGCCGCCATTTTGTATCGTAAAATTAAAATAAAAGGTTTTTTGTAGTAAAAGACTAATACTTTCGTATGCACAAACCGTATATCTCTGTCTCTTTTCTATCTATACAAGGTGATATTACCCCTTAAAAATACAGGATACGTTGAAAACTGAATTCACCAAGAATATATGTGAATGGTAGTTATGTGAAACATATTAACAATCTGTTAAATTATAAATTCCCAATATGGTAGGAGTGCTGGGAACTCCGGTTTGTAACTGATATTGAAGTTGAAAATTTTTATCAAAAACTCTGAATGATCCGAGGCTTATAAATATAAGAATTCAAACACAGATTTTTAGATATAAAAAAATCATCCGGAAGTGGTATTTAAACTAAAAATCGTTTTCAGAGAAATAACTCTAAAAGAGTTAAAATATTTTTAGTTTAAAATCAAATTTACTTTATATGTTTTTTTTTATGTAATCAATTAAATTTCATTATAATGGAACTGATAAATAAATTTAAAATATTCGGAAGTGTATTTTTATTTTTCCAACGAAAGATAATAATTTAAACTTCAATCAGAAAAAAATCAAACTACAGTTCAAAAGATCAAAAATATAATTATAAGTTAAAAATTTAAAATAATTATTCAATATACCTATACGTACACAAATATCTATTTTAAAAATAAAAATAATAGGAAACAGAATTTTTTGTCTAGTAAATTGACATATGAGAGAAAAACTGAAATTTTTGTATTATTAATAAAAAGTTTTAAATAATCTATTCATACTAGGAGTTTCAAAAATGAGATGCATATTAACGAAACAAAAAATACAAGCGATTATTAGTGTATGGCAAAATTAATTCGGTATAATTTTTTCGAACTTCTATGAAAAGTAATAAGAACCTTGTCCCAAAATGAACTATATCGGTATACATATACTCGTATATCAATACGAAAAAACATGCCGTTAAAAATTGAATTTGTCTATTAACAGGCTCTTAAATACAGTGGTTAAATATTAGAAAAATTCCTTCACATGACGGAATACTGATTCTAAAGACCCAGTGAAATGTGCTACAGTTTACTCACATATAAATGGCAATATGGTGGGAGCACTGGAAACATAAAATTTATCTGAAAAATGCGTCAACATGCAATACTCACAGAATACTTTGACATACTTATTTACTTAAAAACTTCGAATTTCGCAGATAAGAATGATTATGTGAAAGTAAAAATATAGCGAAGACATTAGGAATAAGAGAGTACACGTCACATGGTATTATTGTAAGTTACGAAAGCTCTAGGTAGGGTTTCCACCCTTTGTAAATAATAAACAAATACTTTGCAAAATACCACTTTTATTTTTGAAACTGTGACAATATTGTTTCGAACCGTTAGTTCATTTTCAAACAGAATGAAAATTACATTCGATACATGCCCTTATATACTAATTTTATCTACCTATACTTATGAAGAGGGAGTGGTATATGGTGTGGAAGTGGAAGGGGTGGGGGTAGTGGGAAAATCCGAAAAACAAGATTACATTACATGTGACAAATGCAAACAAACACGTGACAAAAGATTAAAATTGACAAACAGACAATATTACAGAAAAATACAATGTCAAAGATTTAAATAAATTATAATATTGAAAATAAAGTTGAACTGTAAATATCGGTGTAGTCATTTAAAAGGTGATCGGAGTTATGTTTATTTATTTCTATTGCTTCTAGGATTGTTAACTTCTGTCCTTAGTTTGCCTTGTGTAACACGGTAATTTCCCGTTCTGGTGTGTGTCCGGTGTCAATTAAATGCCTCGCAAAAGCAGAGTTGGATTTCTTATTCCTATAGGATCTGAAATGCTCTGCTCTTCGGGTTTCAAAGTTTCTGCCAGTTTGACCGATGTAAAAACTATTACAGTCTTGGCAGTTTGATTTGTAGATACCTGATTTTTTAAGTTTATCAATTTTTGTTTTATTATTATATATTAAGTTTCCTAGATTAAAGCCTGATTTAAATGCTACATTTACGTTTGATTTTTCTAGAATTTTTTTAATTTTATCTGATATATTACCAAAATATGTTATAGTTTTAAAGTTAGTTTTTGGTTCTGGTTTAACGGAGGGGTAAATTTCTTTTAAAATTTGTTAGCTACTAATTTATCGATTAAGTTTAAATTATATCCGGCCAAACTGGCAGAAACTTTGAAACCCGGAGAGCAGAGCATTTCAGATCCTATAGGAATAAGAAATCCATGTAATGCATTTGTCACATGTAATGTAATCTTGTTTTTCTTGTTTTTTCGGATTCTCCCACTACACCCGCCCCTTCCACTTCCACACCATATACCACTCCCTCTTCATAAGTATAGGTAGATAAAATTAGTATATAAGGGCATGTATCAAATGTAATTTTCATTCTGTTTGAAACAATATATACAACGAATATAACAATAACAATCACAGTTTCAAAAATAAAAGTAGTATTTTGCAAAGTAAAGAATTTGTTTATTATTTACAAATATGGGATACCATAAAGTAACGCTCAAATCTATTAATATTTCCACCCTTTTATTTTTACGAAAATAAAGTATTTTTATTAAAATTTTAGTACTTTAATATTTTCTATTGGCTATATATGTAACTTTTAAATATTTCACTGATATTTGTCTCCTTTGAAAATTTCTACAATAACCTATTCCTTTCCACATAATAGATCTTCTAACCTACTAAAAACTCCTTATAATTCAAATCAATCCTACTATTTTTCCGTTTTTTGAGTATCAAATTAACCAGTTTCGTTCTGGTAAAATTGCTAAATATTCCACTATTGTTCACACTTTGTTGTTAATTTCAGGTAATATCTATAACAGGTAATATCTCTAAAAATTTATGAGATTATATTTTATAGCTTCTAAAATATCAACTAAAGTTTGCACAGCAGGGTGTCCACAGCCCATCAAAAAAAAAATCCCTGACTTTTCCCTGACTTTAGGTTCGATTTTCCCTGACCATTACTTTTTTGTTTCCCATTAATGGTTAGAAATATAAATGTCCAGACACGATTTTTACATATATTTAAATTTTAATACCTACATAAATTTTAATATATACCTACATAATTTTTTATTTTATCGAATAGATACGTGTAAGACTGAAATTAAGGGATTGGGTAAAGCTAAATTAACTACATAAAAAACTATTTCAACAAAATTATTATTTACGTATTGGCCCCGAATGCGGTAGTTGACACTATCAAAAACAAATTGCAAAATTATTTAAGGTACTATTAATTAGCGAGTGAAGTTAAAAAAAGACTTTTTAAATAATTTTTTTTAATGAAAAATTTATTTTTAGGGCAATTTTTTTTTCATATGGTAACTTAGGATCTATATTTTATAAAAAAAAAATTTCCTTTTAATTATAATTATTTTTCACTAGTACAGAGGGCGTTGAAGTTGACGTAAAAAAAAATGACGTCACAAAAATGAAGCCTAGTGTTTGTTTTCACGTTCAAATAAACAATTAAAAATTAAAATACAATTTTATGTTACTATTGAATTAATTCAAAGAAAATCAAAATATCTGTGAGTCTGATAATTTACGTGATATATTTTCGTGAACATAATTGTGAACATAAACATTTTTCTTCATTTACAATCATTGGGAAATATATTATCACCTATTTTCCCTGACTTTCCAGAACATTTTGTGAAATCCCTGATTTTCCCTGACGCCTAAGAGCTTCCCTGACTTTTCCCTGACCTTCCCTGACTTTCCAGAATGTGGACACCCTGGCACACTGTTGAAAACATGAATATACCATATAAACTAAAAAAAGCTCATGATTTAAAGAAACAGCGGCTGGTAATGTCAGAAAAAATTATACAAAAATGTTATAGGTATTATAAGCCATGAAATTTTAATTTTTTTTTTAAGCTGAAGTGTGGTATGGTAAAGTTTGGTTCAATAGGTAAAGGTAAGGGGTTTTACGGTACATAAAGTGTGTATAGATGTATACCATCCTAAATATAACTTTTTTATATCATATTATGTGTTTTCAATATTAATAAAGTTGTATTTATTATATGTGCCACTTATTTCTTAACATACTGAATATGAATGACGTGTCTAATTATCGAAGTTACAATAGCAAAGTATGTAAATTAATCAGCTACAATATTATTATAGTTAGGCTTATGTATGTATACAAATTGTAGCTGCTATGTTAGCTGATAGTTAACTGTTGAGATCAAAAACACATACACAATATATGTATCTTTTCTAATGTATGAATTTCATAGTGAAAGTACATATGTATACATTTTTTTTAAGATAAATAATTTGAAATAAGTGAAATTGTTTTGTAGTTTTGTTATTAAAAATGTATAAATAAATCAAGCAGAATTGATTTTTGTAGAATATTTCGTTCTTTGTTAAAAATTTAATATATAAAACTACCGGAATAATTTTGTTTACTTAATTATGAATTAATTAATTTAAGTTTGATATTAAAAATATCAAACAAAAGATTTAAGTATGTTGCTTCCGACACTATTAAAGTAGCGGAAGAATTATGATTACTTTTGAAATATAACCATTTTTTCCCTCTAAAATGAAACTTTCGATCGTTTTTGATGAAATTTTTAGAAATTGTGCGGTTTGGTTCGTAGGTGGAATCGTCCTCTTGCGAATTTCATCGCAGTCGGGGTAATGGTAGCCACGACATCACCATAAAATCCCAATAAATGTTAGTATCTTACTACTAGTAAAATTTTGTTTAAATTTTGGTAGTATTTACGTGTTGGGCAATATATGGTCCCCTATAATGTAATAATAATTACTATATGCACGCATAAACGTAAAATAGTTAACCCTCGGTGCATGGGATAGACTCCCTGTTTTTCTTGTTACTATATTATGAAAATATTTTTTTTTTTAATTTCAAATGTTATCGCGTACCTGTGAAACATTACTAATGTATGGCGAACTTTTGTTCGCATTTATACATACATCAATACTCATATGTTCACTTGATGTCCAGCTTAGCTGATACTTGAACACTCGATTTACTTTGGTACTTGGCTAGCAACAGTATAGCAACGAAGAGATCCGGGTTCGAGTCCCAGCCGATCCAGTTTAACATTTCTTCAAACACTATGTAAATCTTAATTAACTATGAAAAAAAAGAAAAAAAAAAACGTTGACTATTATAAAAACAAAAATTTTTTAACTTTAATTTTTTGCAATTATTTGGCGACACGCTATTTAACAGTTCGAAACGTCAAATAATGCCTGCTGGTTTATTTAACTTTTTTGTGGACTAATTTGACATAAAGGAAAGTCTTTTTGTAATTTCCATATAGTTAAAAAGAAGAAATTAAGAAGCAGTTCACTCTCTCCTTGTCTTAAAGTTATTCTTGTTTCAAACATAGCGTTAATGATTTAAGACACGAAATTTAAGAACAAAATCACTTAACAATTGAATAAAAGTCTGTTACGAGTACGAGGAAGCTGTATGTCCCCTTTTCCATTACCAGATATTTAAATTTTTTTTTAAAATTTAATGTTGTGTGTTTAACTTTTACCCACAGCGTTGCCCGCGCTGTATTTGAAATTATAACTTCAATTAGCGGCTTACATCACTTCCAAAAATGGCTAAAATTTTTTTTCTATTGGCTTGAATGATGGATGACTATGTACAATGTTAAGACCAAAACTGATGTTATTTTGTACAATAAAATTAATATATGTATTTGTACTCCTTTTCCATCTAATTAAGTACTTAAAAGAGAAAAGAAAATGAATTAAACACCAAAAAGAAAAAGGAAAATTATGTACCTAAAAAAACAAAAGAGAAAACAAAACAAATTAAGTACGTGAAAGGAAAATAAATTATGTACCTAAAAATAAAAAATAAAATTAAGTACCTAAAAGAAAAAGAAAATTAGATAGTGTACCTGAAAGAAAAACAAAAAATATATCCTTACAGCTACCAAGATAAATAAAAAATATTCTAACCAGGACTGTTTTTCTATTTCAAATCAATGTTATTTTAAGACTCAAACTATTATTACTATAGACCGGATGAAATAATTTTTCACAGGACCGGCTTAACGATTTCAGTGTAATACTGTTAGACTGTTTGTATTTATGTATGAGTCTGCTGCAACAGAAATAACAGAATCCTGAAAATTTATTGAAATTCAACATAGAGAAGCAAAAACTTTTTAGAAAAATTTTATTATGTGAGATTTATATCAAAAATATAAAGGGGCCCCAAATTTTATTGAATTAAAGTTTTGCAATATTTATTTGTCTAACTAGCTCACAGTTACATATAAAACAAAATTTATTACTTCCGTTCCCACCGACAGCTTTCTTTGAGTATCAATTGACAAACAAACTCCTTATCTCTTTTTAACTTTTTAAAATTTAATATATGTACCTTGTTTACAATTTTTTAAAATTTTTAGTTTTCTACATAGGTACATACACATGCAATGTAAATCAAGCAATATTTAATCTAGTTGCCCATTTCATTCAAACACATACATAAACAAAACATCATTTTGATGACATCGTACGTGTCGTACGTATAAATACATAGAACACTAGAAGCCAACTAACATAAAAAAAGTGAAATTCGCTTGGAGTCATTTGTAAGCCAGTCACAGCTTAAGGCATTAGTCCGTCAGTAGTCGTCGTCGAGTCAACATACCATTGTATTAACAATATACCCATTGTTACTTGTACACGTTGAACAGCTCTCTCTGGTAATACGTGTATTGTGGTTGTATTAGTGTATACACATACTACTACAAAAAACCAAACTAATACACTGCAAACAGTGTGTATGTACACAAACAGAGTACGTCACAAACTCATTACAAGTGGAACAGAGGCAAAGCCAATCTAGTTTGTCCCCTTGTATAAATATGTACGTATGCATTATTTGTATTTAACCACAGATACTATTGATATTAGAATATTTGTATGGACCATACAATAGAAGTTTTTTAGATATTATTTTTTTGAAGCAAAATCGTCATATTGATTAACACCTTTTTATAATCTACAAACACAGAATACCTACAAACTATCGATGGTAATGAATATTTTTTAATTTTTATGTGATTTTTGTTGTAGTTGGAGAGTATTTATTAATAAATGTTCTAAAAATATTTATACTAACAAATATAACATCAGTTAATCTAGAAAAATTTTAAATCCCCTCTTGTTTAACCATCCATATTCGTCAACACTTTTAGTCACTTTTCATTTTCATATAGATTGTGTATATAAGTGTATTCCCACTATTTATTCAATGCTCAAAAGTATATACAAAAAAAATATTAGCAAAAATGAAATAAATACCTACATAATATTTTATTAGATAACACATTATTAACGTTACATTTTTTTTTCTTAATATGTATACTTTTATTTGTGTATAGTTTGTTGGCAAGATATACTAGTTTTGTATGAACATTTTTTAAGGAAAAATTAAGTAATATTTTCTAAAACATATTATGTTAATTCGATTTAAGTTAATCAGTTTATGTATGTATGTATGTATGTAAAGGAACATTATTTGCTCTAGCAGTCTCATACATAAATACAAACAGTCTAACAGTATTACACTGAAATCGTTAAGCCGGTCCTGTGAAAAATTATTTTATCCGGACTATAATTATTACACTATTCAGAGCAGCGCAATGTTAAAAATATAAGAAATATGTATCTTACTGCATTGATTGTACATGATACTTGCATTTAATTGTGAATCTAAAACTGGAAATCAAATTTATTCAAGTAACGAGAATATCAACTTTATGTCATACAAATGTACCTGTAGTGCATACACTTGTTGAAAGCAAATGTTTCCCAAATATGGCTGTGGGGGGCCTGTTTTTGTTTTTAATTACTTTTTTTTGTCATATTAAACTGTATGATTTATATTTTTTCTGTTAAAATACAGTGGAGAAAGTTGGAAGGAATTTAAAAAGAAAGAAGACTGTTTATAGAAAAATATAAAATAGTGACAAAATTATGTAATTTCTACAATGGTTTTATTATATTTAATCAAAATTTTCCCACGTATGTACTAGTTCTAAATATATAATTTATGTGGTGCTAACAATTTGTTAGTTCAATAACAATATAAATGGTAGAGTTCAATTCAAATAAATCAACTCATTTGAAATGAACACTTAACAAAGAATATCTTATACAATACTAAAAACTTGAGACTTAAAAACAGTTTTTAAGAGTATCTAGGATGTAGATTCTATGAATCTTTAGAATGAGGGTCAGGGAACGGATAGAGTAAAGCTACCGGACCATTTCATTAAGCGTGCGACAATACATACACGTGGTACCCTTGACGGAATCATATACAGGATGTTTCTCTAGACAATTTATTTTTTAATAAAAATTAAAATATTTTTATAAAAATAAATTCTTAAGTCATATTTTCTTGCTACATAATATTTATTTCTAATTGTAAAATTATATGTGTATTAATAATTTTTATTATTACTATTATCATATATTTATGTTAACTTATAAAAATAATCGCCTGTATATATTAAAAATTGAAGATTTGTTTACATAAAAATGTTTATTTACATTAAAAATTTTGCCACGTAGATTGTGTATGTATATACAAACACACACAAACCGTACGCATAATGGTAGTACGGATATCGAAATGGTCCGGTATTAGAATCTATCGAAATTGGTCGATATAAAACTTTTTTTATCGGTGTAAATTTAAGATGTTTTCAGTAGCCACGTTCAAATTTTCGTAAAAATTTCTAATTTCTAATTTAAGTCGCCGGTGGCCTTTAGATTAGGTAAATAGGAAAAACTCAGAATAGGATAGTTTGTAACTAATATTTAAGGTTCGTTGTCGATTTCTCCGAAAAAAGCTGTTGGATTTTCGATGTGCGCGGTTGACGTAAAAGCTACTGGACAAATTTTGATAAAACTTTGTAAATTTATTCCTTAGGTGTCTGGCAACAACTTCAGTCAAAATTTTCACGATATTGCTTATGGGGATTGACATATAAATGGAAAGGCAAAAAATGAAAACAATTGATTACTGTTATTACTTCAAAATAATATTAAAAAATATAAACGTTCAATAAAAAACTTTTTACGAAATAATTACCTTAGAAAAGAATAATATATTATAATAAAATCTAATTACGGACAAAATGAATAAAAGGTTAAAATTGTATGTTAGAACTATAAGAGACGTTTCAAGTTGTTTTTGAAACTATTAATACGGGTATCTACGGAAAGATATAAGTCTGGACATTAGGTATATTAATATGGTTAAGCGGGTCTACACGATGCTACGAACGTTCCTTCCAACGTTCGATCGAACGTTTGAGGCAATTAAGTTCGATAGTTGGTGCGACGAATGTATCTGCTACACGGTGAATCGAATGTTTGATCCAATACGAATGATGATGTGTTGGTACTCAGTGGACGACGCTGTTATATGTCTGATGTTATCTCTAATGTTATACACTGATGTTGTCTCTCTTCACATGAACGAGTCGTGCAGCTGCTGAGTCGAACCAACCAACGCAACCAACATTGACCTTCAAACGTTCGAAGCATCCCTTTGACTCGGTGCAAAAATACCGACATCGAACGGGACACGACCAAATGCGAACGTTTGACGCTCGACATTGGACACTCGTAGGTTCGAACAACGGCTACACGATGCTATGAACCATCCAACGTCGAATGTTGGAAGGTGTTCGTAGCATCGTGTAGCAGCGGCTTTACTAGAATCATTTGGTTATTGGGGCGAAGCTTTATATGAAACTTACTTTATATACCTGATAGATACGTATACAATATCAGGTTGCTTGACGACCCGAGTGAACTGATTTTAGTGAACTGTAACCACTTTAATGTGCTACACAAATACATTGCTAATTTTTCTTTTCTGGGTGTAAAAATTTTAATTAGGTACTTGGTTTGGAAATAATCACTTCTTTCTCTATAGCTTCATTAAAGAGCTAAAAATATTTCTAACTATATATTTTCTTTGATAAAATTTGATGTCTATAAAATTTACATATTTTTTGGTTTAAAATAAAAATAAACATGTCTGTTATGTGTCATAAAATGAAATTTCAAAAGAATACGGAAAAAATTCACTAATAGATAAAATTACGAAATTTTTATTTTCGTTATGTTAGCACTAAATTGTTAAATGAATAAACGAATCGTACATTATTCTTATTATGTGATTGACTGATTGATCGAAAATCTATATTACAATGTTATTAATAATCAATAAAGAACATAATAGTTTAAATTATTTTTTATTTTATTTTTACAGTTCCATATTACACAATAAAATAATAAGAAAAAAATGAAGAAAAAAAGAGATTTTTTTTTTTATATTTACTATCGTCTTTTTATACAAAGTGGCAAAAAAAAAAAAACTATTTTGACATCGCATTTACACCCAAACTAATTAATTTTTGAAAATTATTTCATAACTGTGTCTGGAATATATGTAGAGATATTTTTGAAAAACTGATTGAGGTAGACTATTTAAAGGTTTCTGGACACAAAACAACTTTTTTTTAGTCTGTGCTGTTTGTTTGGACATAGTGCAAAAATCACTGAATGGATTTTGACGACACTTTCGTAGTTTAAAAGCATATATGTATTTTGAATTGCTTATTGTAGTGTTTTTCAACCTGTGGGTCGCGACCCCCTGGGGCGGGGTCGCAGTTACTTTAACAATAAAACCAGTCTAGTTCAATATATAATATTTAATAAAGAAAAGGTTTATTAAACGTTACAGTAACGTGATGGTTTGTTACTTTCACTTGATAAAATTTCAAAACAAATAAATGCGGATTATTTTCAATAACAGTAAATCCGAGTTTTAAATAACTGTCGTCATACAAACGCTTTTTCTTTGATTTTGTTTCATTACTCTCATTGGAACTTAAAGTTAGTGGTTGTGCATATCTTTCCAGAAAGTCATCCATTTTCAGTAATTACAATGAGCACAGAATTTTGGATATTAGATAATAAAAGACAGTGAGCAACTGCTAAACAAACAACAAGTCAATTCAATAAATTTAAACACAGTTCAAAGCGAATTCATTATTCAAAGAATTCAAAAGTATCATCCTTTGTTCGCCTTATGCTCCACGTAGCGCTCATCACGTTGCGCTATGTTTTGCTCACACAAGTCACACGCGCATTCAGAAGCTACCAAAATCGTGAACTTCAACGTTGACATAAAAATATGCCTGTTTAATTAAAGTCCTTTGTTACGTATTTAATTGACACCTAACTCAAAATAATCAATAATGATAAACGGATCCGATATTTATAACATAAAATAAAATAAAAGTTAGAAATAGCAGAGGGTAGGGGTCGTGAAATATTTTTCTATACTAGGGGGGTCGCGAAATATTTTTCCATACTAGGGGGGTCGCGCTATGAAAAAGGTTGAAAAAACACTGGCTTATTGCAATAAGTTTGAGTAAAATTGTATAAAAATAAACTTGAGATACAAAGAACGATTTAAGTCGCATTCTTAAATCATCTATGCTAGCTATGGTACTTAAGGTAAGAACATGGAACTTGATTACCTGAAATTAAAATAACATCCGTAAGCTACCCCTTTTCATTTATCAACCACTTGCATAGTAATAAAAATCAAGCACTTTGGAGCATTTTTAGATCAATTCTTAATTAATCCAATACAGATTCACAGATCATTATGAAATTAGATGGAACAACCACATTTTAAACACACAAGAGCAAAAGTTACTTCAAATTGTTACAACATGGATTTCATATTATCATAGGTTTACGATATTTTCAATTTTCGTTATATGCTGCTATGTTAAATGTCAAAATTATTTCTCATCATTTCCGAGCCATTCAATACATTTTATCATAGTTATTCAATCTTGATTTAATATATCGTAGGTAGGTATATGGTTTTATTTTCTATTGCAATGTGCTATTTAATTTTGACATGTAGATACGTTTTTAATGTTACGTGTATGTCAAACAAATCGTGACTGTGCTGCAATATTATGTAGTTGCGAGACGGACCAGTGGACTACCTATAAGTATGTACTTACGGCGAAACTGCGTATAAGCCACGTATATTTTATGTCGATATATACCAATTGCGTTTGTAGTTGCTAGCGCTAAATAATATACCAGATGTGTACAAATTATATATACAATTATGTCTAGGGTAAAAAAATTTGTGGAGAATTCGATAGTACGGAGAGAGAATACAATGAGGAGTCATACTAGACAATGCCATCAACACTTGGATCACATTAGATGTATTTTCAGCCTTCTTAAATAAAGCTTTACGGAACTTGTGGTACTCCTGTTACTTGACACTGTAAAACTATTTTTAAATCAACTGTATTATCAATTAGATCAACTTTGGGGTTATTCCAACTGCAGGTAATGTTAAGAATAATCAAAAGGAAACGACTTCCTGCAAAACAAATCAAAGAAAATGTAGATCAAAAAACTAAAATCAAGATCTACATGTCAAAAAATATAAAAAACAAACTGAAAAAGTAATTGTCAATCTAACATGTTTCGGCCATCAGACCATTTTTAGACATTATGTAATCTCTGAAGATGGCCTGATTGCCGAAACATGTTAGATTGGCAATTACTTTTTCAATTCGTTTTTTATATTTTTTGACATGTAGATCTTGATTTTAGTTTTTTGATCTACATTTTCTTAGATTTGTTTTGCAGAAAGTCGTTTCCTTTTGATTATTCTATCAATTAGATGTTAGTAAAAATAATAGGTGTGAGTGAGAACTCGAGATCCTGTCGCAAAATATTGAAAAATTTTTGCAAAAATAAATTTTTTTGAAAGAAAACGTTTTAGTAGAATTTGATTAAGTTTGGTTTTAGACCACCTACAGATACGTTCAAGAGCTTAAAATTTTTTTCAACAGTTGTACTAACAGGTGCAAGAAGGGTACACTACACATCATTAATAATTAACAATTTTTTTGTACCTCAAAAATTGTCTTGAGGAATTATTAAGTAAGAGCTATAAATAGGTTGTAAAGAAGGGATAATAATTTTCCAGCCACATTTTTTGGGTATAAAGTTCACTTCCAAGCCAGATTTTTTATTGTTGCAATAAAGAATTTATGAATACCAAAACAGTTTTATATTCGTGGAAAGTTGCAAAATTTTTTTTTTTTTTAATTTCTTACCAAAGTCTTAATTTGCTTTTTGAATTCTACTAATCTTTTTTTTTTTTTTTTTTTTTTTTAATAAGAAGTCTACAATAATTCAAATGTTTAAAACCAGTTCCAAACAGTTCCTCGAATTCTACGGAATTTTTCTAATTTTTACTATATTTTCTCTTCCAAGCACTATTTTTGGTATGTAAAAGTCTAATTTGTTTGCCGCCGGCTTAATTTTGTTGAAAAAGAATAATCATTTACCGATATCATTTTAATTCTCTTCACTTTAACTCTGGCGAACAAAGTATATGGATACGTTACATATGTATATTTGCTATTTAGTAGAGTTTAATGAACGTCCTTGAACATACTCTGTTTCAGTAATTTTTGTTTTTATAATAGCGTTTTTTTTTTCCACAAAGTAAAATATTTTAAAAATTCTTGGTGCGATAAATATTTCCAGCGTTGAATTCACTCGAACATAAAGAAATTTATTTAAATAAGTATACATTATACGTGTATATACATATTATTATGTATATAAGCGGTTATTAAATCCATAAATTGCTCGACCTTGCACTTTCAAATAAATGTGTGAGTGAAGAAGACGCGTTCAACCAATAAGAAAATAATTATAATATTTTTATTATTACCTGGAAATTTATTGAACAATTATTAATGATTCTTGTTAATAAAAAAAATTGATGAAAAGATGGCTAGTAGACAAAAAAAAAAAAATATCTGCGAAAGTTTCCATACACAAGGTCACGTATTATGGATCTGGCTTTGTTTCTTACACCTGTTTAAATTATAATAATGTTTATATAAATGTAAATAATTAATATGCAAAAATACTACCAATGTAAGTTTGTTACCCAGTTTTATTACAAACTACAGTTCTAGAATTTTCAAGTTTTGATTAACGAAAACCATAATGAATGTGGTATAGGCGGTATAGGAAAACGTCAGCTACCTATCGGAAAACTAATGAGTGATAGATAAGTATTTACATTTTCATTCTGCGAACAACTTTGTAGATTTTAACAGTACTTTTATTATTATTTTATAAACAAAATACGACTGTCGCAGCATTTTGCATAACATAGCGAATTTCCATTTATAAAAATTAGTTTCTCTCGGAAATCAGTTTACATAGAATAATGATTCAAGAACCTTTTTTTATATAATTTTTTCTCCTCTTTCCAATGGTGTAAAAACTTTTAAACATAGGGAATTTTTGACAAAAAAAACTAATTTTTTTTCGCGAAAAATACCCAAAAAACTATATTTCGGGCGTCTGTTTCGGACTTGGACTATGAAAACAATGAAAACTGTCTATTTTTAAAAGTAATAGTGTGTCTTAACAACAAACAAAATTTTTCGAATTACATCAAAAGTAAAAGTAGACAAGTTGAGTTACAAAAATCCAATTCAAGGGAAATTGCAGCTCGAGCTATAAAATTTCACAAAGTGACATTACAAACAGCGTTATGAAAATTCTGATTCAAGAATGGATTGAAATTTCATTTTAAGTTCAAAATAGAAAATGGTTTAACTGAACTTATTTTAAATACTAAGCTATATTAGTGTTAAATAAATTTTGGATTGCCGTTGGTAACAGTAACAGCTCATTAACAGCTGAACAGTGAACTGGAAGTAGTATTTGTTATTTATTAACAAAACATTAAAAATTCAAAAAGGATAATTTTATTACTTCTTTCGTTATTGATTTAAACAAAAATTAACATTATTAATGTCAAAATGTATGACGTACGTCACACGTAGTAATTTATATATAACCAGTTCTATTTCTACAATTTTTCTTTTTATATGTGCTTTATCATTTATGTGTAAAAAAAACTCATTATGCATAATAAAATATTTTAATATAAAATGCACTTACATTAGTGGGACTTACACATATGTACATCTACTACAATTACATACCATATAATATATATAACAAACAATGATTCATCGTTAAGCCATCGAACAATGTAAAAAAATACCCCTGTCGCAGCAACCTGCATAACATAGCGAATTTCCATCTACAAAAGTACGTTTTTCTCGGAAACTAGTTGATATAGAGTAATTGTAAATAAAAAAAACCTTCTTTATGTGATTTTTCCGCCTCATTTCGTCAAATTTCTTTCAGGAAAAATGTCCAAAACACCGTAAACGTTTTCACGAAATTTCTTAAAAATAAGATGTTTCGTTCTTGAGTTATCGTGCGGACACATATATATATATATATATATATATATATATATATATATATATATATATATATATATATATATATATGTTTACTAAGTGTCCGCATCGTGTAGAACCGGCTTTACATCAACATTATACATGTATCATAATTATGTGATCGTATGGGTAGTGACGAATTGACGTTATACATATACACACTATATCTTCTTTGACTATACATAGTGTGTCGAATATGTGCTTAGAATGTGAGTAACTTAAGACTTTAAGATTACATCACTTAAGATTACATCGCTAAGATCACATTCTAACTCACATAGTTTTTCTCGGAAACTAATTGACATAGAAAAAAAGTTTAAAGACCTTTTTATGTAGTTTTTTCTTCTCTTTTAAATAGTGTAAAAAAATTTCGCAAAAATTTTTGAATAAGTGGAAATTTTGGCAAAAAACTAATTTTTTGCAAGAACAAAAACCATGTTCCTGGCATCCGACGTGTCTGGTTAACGAACTCGTCCAACGGTTTGGGACTTCCAATACTTTCACCAAATTTCGTAATCCTAGGACATTCCGTTCGAGAGTTATCGTGCGGACACACACACATATATATATATATATATATATATATATATATATATATATATAATACATATATATATATATATACATATATATATATATATATAAATACATATATATATATATATAAATACATATATATATATATATATATATATATATATATATATATATATATATATATATATATATATATATATATATATATATATATAAATTTTAGTGAATATTATTTTCGGTTTCTAGGGACCTCAAAACAAATTTCTGCCATAGTCCCGGGCTGAAGTCGTGTCATGACAGTGGCTGTAATAGCGTATTTCCAGTTTTGGAAATTCGCTAAAATTGTAACAAAAATGACTTTTATGTTGAAAAGATTATACAAAAAAAAAAATCAATAATTTGTATTAATATTGGCTTAAATTACTGAAAGTAACTTTATTTCATTTTAATAAATAAAATTCATAAAAAAAGAGAAATTAATATGTGTATTTATTGATTTATTCCAATATTAATAAGAATTATGCTTAAAATGTAATGAACAAACCAAAAATACATTTTCAATTTGTAATGTCCCAAATGTGTTGGTAGAAAACTGTTTAAAAATATTATACTCTCCAGCATTTTCAGCAAGGGATTATTTTTGAAAATAATGAAGTTTCTTTAACGCGGCGTTGGTGATCATTGTTTTTGTAACAATTTCTCATTCCAATAGAGTTCTTAGTTTATAGGTCGCTGTACAAAATTTTTAGAATAAACTTCTTCTTCATCAAACTTTGAAAACAATCTTAAAAATTAAAAATTTAGTGTTTTGAAGTGGAAATTCTATAATGAGAGTAACTTTGTTTGGGAGTGTAGCGGAAACAGTAATGCTTCGCGCGACGACATGCGCGGGGGTAGATAGGTCGCCAGATTTTTTTTCTTATAAACTATGTCCGTATTAGAGTCATTAGGTATAGATTATAAGTTGGCGAAATTTAAGCTTCCTACATACAATGGTAAGAAAAAATGTTGAAAATCTAATCATATATACTGCTTTTCAGTAATCAAATAAAGTACTACATAAAGATTAAAGATATTAAACCAATGTGTTAAGTGTGATATTAGGACATAACTACATAAGTATTACGATAAATATCCAGTTTCTGCACAAACAAATATCGAATAAACATTATTAGGTAGTGTAAAATAAATTTTTGAAATTACATACTCTAAATCGTATAGTAATAATGATAACTTTTAAATTATTTAACAAAAAAAAATTACAATATATTGCACTAAATGATATACAAGCAAAAATGAAATAAAAGGCATAAACTTTTATGAACAAAATAAATTTGTGCAATCAAGAACGTAAACTAAGCAAATGCATACTTACAGCTTGAATGAGAGAGTTAGATATTTCAAAATTTATCAATACGGCGTATTTTATAATTCTCTATTGCGGAAACAATAAATATTGATTATTTAATTTAATAATTGGAATATATGTAAATAGGTTTCAGTTAGATCTATTGAAGTTTATTGTAAATACCAAATATACATATACCAAAATAATAATCTACTAATCCAGTATTATATCTTCGTTTTCCAGGTTTTTCTACATATAACAAACAATATTGTAACAGTAATTCACTTTGTCTACACAACTTAGAAATAACTCCGATTTGATTTGATATATATAGTTTTCCGAAATATAAAAAAAGACATGAATATTCGCTTTATAGCAGAGAGTCAGGACCCACACACTGAGTTAGGGTTCTTCAGTGACTAGTTTTATTTTTACAGTTTCTGGGATAAAATTTATAGGACATTTAACTAGGGGTCCCAAAAATCAGTGGAGCACATAGGTCTCATCCAGTAAGATCGATGGGACACATAAGTTCCACTCCTTCATGTTTGTCTGACTCACAGGAATATAAAAATTTAGGAATAGTATTTATTAAACCATCGATCGTAATACATAGTGGAAAAAATATCGAACTTATATAAAAAAAATTGTAGTTTAAGGGTTAAAGAAACACAAATTTTGAAGTTTAATATTTCGCAATCGAGGCTTCAAAATGAAAAATGGTTAAAGGAACCTTAATTTTATTTTAAAATATATTTCTAACTAATACCTCGCATTTCTCACACGACAGAGTACGTGAAATTATTTATGGAGTTGCTTATGAAAAACGAAAATCTTATGTACCTATTTACAGCATTTTTTTTTAAATAATTTTGGGAATGTTTTCTAATATCGAAACATACTTTGAAGCGAAGTTTTATTTATTGGACACCAGTTTTTCTGCTTTAATATCCGAAAATTTTGTTACCTATATCTCCGAATGTTACCGACACAAATGTTGGTATTTGTACTTTTTCCAAATTTTCTGGATCCATAATTTTAAAAATTATAAAGGGGAGGTCAAAAATAACCTCACTTTGAAGGTCAGTATTTCGCAAATGGCGCTTCAAAATGGGAAACGGTATAAGAAACTTCAACTTTATTTTAAGAGAGCTTTCTAACGATATTCCACACACCCTGTGGACTCCACCCTGTGGCACTTAAAAAAATTGTTATAGCAATTTTTCGATACAAGTTAGTACATCAATAAATTCAGAAAATTTTTTTGCTACATATTACTTAATATCTATACTTACCTGTAGCATGTACATGTAAAATTCATGCCCGTAGGTTGAAAGATGAAGGAGTTAAGACGGATAGATAGATTTGATGAAATTATAACGGGTTTCTAGACTTTTCTTCAGAACCCTAAAATATGAGTATATTTAAAAATGTCAAAAAACCCTATTACCATAAATATACACCGTACTTATTCGTACTTATATGAACATTTACAGAATATTAATTAGCATCTACATTATATAAATAAAAATGACTCATTTTACTCATTAATAATTAAATTTTCACATGACCGGAGTGAAAAGAACAACAAAGAACTTGTTAAGAAAAAAGACAAACCATAAATAACCATAATAAATTAGTATGTGTATCTTTATCGTATGTTTGCCGTGTACCAATGAAATCAAACAATAACCATTTTTTTCCGAGGTAATTATCCTTGGTTACCGGTTGACTCATCGCTAGAGAATACACCAGTATGTGTACTCATATGTAAATACACTGACGGACAAGAACGCGTGAACCACCAAAATAATTTTTCTTTGGTATCCAGTATTAGACAAGAAAATAATGTCGCTAGTTACGTGAACGTTAGAAGTGGATCTCGAAACGATATTTTATAATTTGAGATTTCTCTATCAACTTACGTTAGGTGGCCTGTACATGATCATAAATACTGCCAGTATTTCGAAATACTGTGTGCTGACAATACTGAAGTATTCATATATGTATAGAATTTATATTATGATGTATAAAATTAATGATTCATTATTTTTGTTAGTAAATACTGACAGTATTACTGATCGCGTACAGGCGGCCTTAGGGCTGCATGAAAAAGAATAATAAAGAAGGAAAATTCGTTTGGGGGTTTCTCATTTTTGTATATAAGTGTAGGTACATGTATCACCATACTATGAAATATTTGCATGAAAAAAAAGTATAATTTATGTGATGAATATTAATTTTTTGTATTGTTTTTATTTACAAAGCACCAACTCGAATTACATCGTTTTTTAACTTGTCAGTTCTTGTCAATATAATTAGCCTTTATTGGAAAAATTTTCCTTTTAGAGAACAGGTGTTTGTTTAAACTTTTAATTAAATTATGCGGATTTACTAACTGTCATAATATTTAGTTATTTTAAAATTTCGTATTCGAAAAGTTTAAATGGAGCTTATGGCCTTTGTTATGTTATGCTAATCAAAAGCTTTAGGGCAATTCCATGCAAAAGTCTCCATAAATGAAAAAAATATAATTAATTGATATTGGTAGTAAAATACTATAGTATGATAGTAGCACTATAGTACTTTTAAGTTTTCTCAATTGCAGCAAAGATTTGTTTTTTATTTTCTGGTAATACTGTCATTTTCAAAGTGGTATCGTGAGCATAAGCTAACAGTGAGTGAAGTTATAATTACATTAGGAGTTTTAATTACATTTTCACGATAAGTACTTTCAGTTATTGTAATGATTTACTACATACTAATAAGTCAAGTAACGATTTACCGATAAATAGTCCGTAATTTATGTAAACACTTTTTTTTAAAGAGATATTAAATTGATAAGACTGTAGTGTTCCGTTGCAGTGTCAGTCACAGAATAAACAGAATTTTCTCTGTCACTTTAGTAAAACTTATCCTTCATCAAGAAAAAATTAAATTTTCCTACTTGACAGAATTACTTACATGATGCCAATATCAAAAATCTATTATTTTTTTAAATAATCCTTAAACAGGTTGAAACATTTTTGTAGTGTCAGTCACAATGTAGTCAGTCACGACTGCATCACAGTGAATTGTAGCATTTTGTGTCTTTTGAAGACATATTGGAGATATTACCCAATCCTAACATGAACAAAATCTATTATAAGTTTCCTAAAAGTCTGGAGGTCTTTAAAAAATCTTAAGAAATTTTGTATTTCTGTAAAAAAAAATTTATTCGCTGTTAAAGAAAATGTTTAAATTTTTGAAAAGAATTTTATTATTCATGTTTCTAACATAAGAATGTTTTGATTTAAATTATTTTAGTTTTGAGTGCTGGTTTCCAAAATTTTATTAGGGACTTTCTGTATGTTGTGATTTAATTGAAAAAATAACATTTTAGTACGTTTTTGTACCTTTAAAATTAATTTACAGTTCCTATTTTATGTCCTGTAATGTCAATTTCTACGATTTTATTTAAAAATACTACTACCTATTTTGCAATGCAAAGTGACGGTAGTGTCGGTCACGTTTTGGCCTGTAGTATCAGTCACGTTTTGTTTTTCGATTAACTAATTTCCTAAAAAAGTAAAGCTTTTTATTTTATCATTTTCCAATAATATGTTTCATATACTTCGATTAAAGATATAATTTAAAATTATAACGCCTGTACAGAGGAAGATTTTCGAAGTTTAAAAACACTCTCGAAGGCGAGTGCCTTTTGCATGTATTGTCAGTCACATTTACATTTTATTAAATAAATCATATTTAACCATTTTGTATGTGTGCACTTTTTACTAAATGGAGGATCAACTATAAAACCATGCTAAAATTGAAACTGTAAACATAGTGGTATTCGTAACATAAGGCAAAATAAAACGGAAGTTGCGTCAAATGTAGAGTCAGCCACTTATGGAATTGCCCTTCAAGTTCCAAAACTGTAGGACTTTTTAGTTACATAATATTACTAAAGGTGTTGTAACGTACTTATTACTAGCGACAATCACTTTTTACATTAGCAAAAAAGGGACAAACATAATTCAAATTACGATCTGCAGGCCCTCCATCCTAGACAAAGCTTGTAATGCGGGCCCTGCCAAGACGTAATTTTATATCTGGAAAATTAACCTGGAAAAATCGTATTTTCAATTTTTTTTTTCGGACTTCTATTTAATTAAGTCATGAATGGCGCGGGTTTTTTTTGTAGTGCTGGCCCATAGGCTGCAGCCTATATAGCCTATGCTTAAACACGGTCCTGATTAAAAAATGATTTTGCAATAGTTTTCTGAATGTTATGACAGAGATCAATAAGTCAATATTATTTTAGTGAATTTTAGTGATTAGTGATAAAAAAAGTGTACAGATGGTTATTATAAATTATAATTTATAGTGCACATACATATGTACATATTTTACATTCTTACATTTAATATGTATGTTTAAATATATAGCGAAATTAAAGCAATAATAGCCATTACAGTGCGAAAAAACACGAAAATTGAAACTTATTTCGTAAAATTTAAAAAAAAATTATCGCAAAAAAAGATTACCAGTACTTATTACTTGATATTTATTATACCCAGTGCTCCCACCATTACGATTAAAACACTGCAAATATGTAAACCGACTCAGAGCAATCTACTTAAGGAGAACTTTTAGAATAAAATTAATCAGAGGGAGAAATTAAAAAGAATCATTTTAGGTACTTTTATCAATTATTTTAGTAGAAAAAAAAGCTCACACAAAAACAATAAAAACTGTGTCAATACGGTACTTGACGGTATTTAAAATTTGTGTCAAATGTTAAATAATTCTATGCATTATCATTACATATGTCCAATTTTAATGATGAAACATAACAAAATTTGATAACTATTTAGAAATTTTATTTTGAAAATCGCCATTTTTCAACAAATATTCAAATTAGTGAAAACGCGCCATTTCTTGAAAATGACGTAACATTTTGCAGCTAGATATGTCGATTTTGATAATTTTCATCGGTGAGATGAAATTGTGTGTTCTTTTGAATATTTCTATTAGCTTATATACATATATTAATAATAATCGACCAGAATTCAAATAAATATTTGCTTTTACTTCGACATTTTATGAATATAATCAAAGTTTTGAGGTTATAAATATTGACATTGACGTTTAATTGCTTCAAAATGTGACGTCACTATAGTGAGGTGTTTTTCCCGCCTTTTTCTCATTTAAAATTGTAGGGTTATTTTTTTTGATGATTTTTTTACAAAATCTGTCGAAAATAAAAAAAATTACTTAACTGATATGGAAAAACAATGCTTTTAGAATATTTTTGTAACTTCAGTCAAGTACCCTATTCCAAACTTCCACGTAAAAGTGTTATTAAGAAATTGGTAACATTTCAATTACTAGGTAACCAATTTCGGTTTTAAATATAATATAAAGAAGTCAAAAAAATTCACATAATTTTCCAATTTTCTACTCACAAAATTTGTATCATCAACAAACTGTGGAATTAATATCATTCCTTGTTATTTCCATTGTTTAATATTAAATACAAGCCGCAAAAAATTTAAGAAAACGTTGTCGAACAGGTGATAAAAAACTCCGAGTAAAAAAATATATATAGAACACAGTTTTAATAAAAATTTTCATCAATTTAAAAATATTTCATAAAACTTATGTGGCAGCATAATTTGCTGTTTTTGGTAGCCTTGAAAAAAGATAAATTTATTTACAAGTATTAAAATTTTTTAACGATTATTTACTGCTGTTATGTAAAAAAAAAATTACACAAAAGTTAAAAATAAAATGAAATATTTATAAAATTTTTCAAAAATTCTTACATAAAAAAAAATAATTAAAACATTTTATTAGAATATTAAAACGATTATAAGATAAACGTAATAAATGTTAGATGTACTTTTAATTTGTTCAAATTATCTAATTTTAGCTTTTATTGCTCTCTAGTTACAAGTAATAAAAAAAATATTAAGAAAATTAAAGTTCAAACAAAAAAAAAATTAAACTTACGATTTGGATTTAATTGTTAAAAAGTAATTATGAATACTTTTAATAATAAACATTTTAAATGAACGAAATGTTTAAAAATTACATTATAAATAATATTAATGTCAAAAACTCAAAACAAACACTGTTTTGGCAACGGGCATTACTATATTTTAAAATTGTATATTATTTTTAAAATCCATCTGACTTACGGTAGAATACATATTTTTTGTATTATCGATTGGGCACGCGTGTTTAATATTTTTTGATATACGCTTAAAATTTGGATAAATATTGTAAAATGGTTGATTGTACAGACGGAGGCACGATTAATAAAAATTAATTAAGTAATGCACCGCATAAACCAAAAATATTTGTGTTAAATAATAAAAAGGTGTGGTATTTTTTTGTTTTTTTGTTATTTATTTACTTATTTACATATAATTAATTTGAGTTAATAAATAATATGTAATTAATGTGTTTTAAGAGAAAAAGTAATTTCAGTCATTTTCGGTTCAAACTTATGTAGTTATAATTTTTATTACTTATTATTAACTTAGATGAAAAACTATTTTGTAATTAAGAAATACTTCTGAAATAATGTATATACAGGGTGTTAGAAAAAAAGGTATAATATAAAGAGTTCACTTAAATAAAGAAGTTACAGTGAGTATAGTATATATACATATAAAATACCTTTTAAAAACAAATTGCAGTAACTCGTATTTATGTTTAGCGATGTCGAATCGGTTTAGTCGACTAATTGTGTTTTTTAGTCGACTATTTAAACTAAAGTGATTAATAATTTTTTTTTTTTTTTTTAATGAAAATGACTATTTTTTTTTTTGTAATATTATTTGGAAGATTAGAAAAATTTAAAAACTATCTATTTGTAGGACTTTTCACTTTTATATCATTAACACAACTTTATTTTTGTTAAAAATAAAGATATAATTATAAGTGAATAATTAAATCCAAAATAAAACACTGTTTTTGAAAGAGTTACCCAAAATTTAGTCTATTAAGCGATTAGTGTAAGTTTGATATTGTCGACTAATGACTAATCTTAAAAAAAAAATTCGTAATAAAAAAAAAACGTGGGTCACTTAACTGACAAATTTTTCGGCTCAACATCTTTAGTACTTATCGTATTTAAAGCATAAAAGATACTATTATATGAATATGTTTTAAAATTTATTATTTTATCACTTTTTGTAACGAAAATTCTTTAAAACGAAAAAGACTGCTTAAATTCCGATCAGTTCTCACTATATTTTTAAAATTTCGTTACGTCTTCTATATTTTTTTATTATAAAAATAACTTAAGGTAGTTGGTCGATAAAACGATTTTTTCAAAGGATTTTAACGAAACTTCTCTAGATATTTATTTAATTCAATATCAATAATACGAGCCTATTTCGATTAAAATTGATTACTCCAATTTTGAGAAAAACGATTTCAAAGTTTTGTAATTTTAACACTGGTTCTTATGGGAAAACTATATTTTTTTGAATAAAATGAAAACGTCAAAGGAATTTGATAAAAATTTAATATGTTATAAAATACAAAATTACAAACCATATTTAATAAGAAATAAAAATTATTCACCATGCCGTTTTTGAAATATGATTTATAAACATCATTTTGCAACGTTTTTACAACACTTTCAACAATGCTTTTATATTGCTACAACATAAGCGCCCAAAAATTAAAAATAAACAAGTGGTATACAGATATAATAATTGAAGAATATTAGTACATTATTTAATTTTTGATAAAAAATTTTTTTTCGCTGAGATATACTTTTGTACCTGACTATCTCAGAGCAACTACGTTAAATAGAGATAAAGGTTTCCACTTTAGAAAAACTTTAATTTTCTTTTTTTGGAATTTAAATAAGCATACTATATTACCTATTATTCTGTTTCTAAAGTATTGAAACAACTTTTAACACTCTGTAAATGAATGTGTGCTATGAACTAAATATAGGAGTGTGCGCCGCTTATCATACACATAATATCTATACTACACAGTAAAATAACTTCTGTATATAAACTATAATATGTAGTGTATTTACAATGGACCGCAAAAATAAATGATTATAATAATTATGGAGGTGTTGAAATAGTAACAAATTTGTTAAAAAATTTTTAAATTGAAAATTGATTAAATAATTGTTGCTTTTGGTTAAGTAATAATCTATATTTTTTTGTTTTGTTTTATGTATATTGTTTTCAGTACAAGGTTGCACATTTAAGTATTTTTTTACGATTAAAAATTATATTTCAATTTAGATTTTTTCATCTTTTTATAAATAATTAATTTGTTCAATAAAGTGAAAAAAAAGCAACTTAATAAATGACATTTTTAGATCGTAATTTTTTTTGTTCAAACAACATTCTAATTGAAGAAAAACTGCAGAATATATATTTTTGCACAATCGTGTATTTTCATGCATTTACCGATGCTGTTGACAATGCTGGTAAGTTACTTTTCCCAAACGCTTGTTTATATCCATGGAAACCAAAAAATAACATTGTGGTAAGTAAAATAGCTGCCCGGTAAGTAAATAGAAGTGCGGTAAGTGAAATTAGCTCAAAAATGATTGTAATTATTTATTTATATTAAAATTAAAAGTACAGTTTGAACAATTAGGAAAATGAATCGTTTAATATGAAAATTTTCACTATAGTTTGCACATTATTATTATTATTATTTTTTTTTATTAAAATTGGGACACTGCTGCCGGTGGATGGCGCGGTCAGCAGTGTCCGGCGGCATCGCCAACTAAGGGCATGCGCCGCCAAACACAATATAAATAAAAACAACACATAAAGACAGGGACACATAAATGCACTAGACAACGGACTAACATACACATAATAAAATCCATCGATGGGCCCTGCCATCCCAGGGCTTAAAGGGAGCGGACAGTCCTTGGTGACGGTACGATAAGTACTAGACAGAGCGTCCGGTCACCAAGGCCTGGAAGCCATCGCTGGAACTCCTTCCGAGGCGCAAAGGACCCCGGAGTGGAGGAACCTGACTAGACAATACACAGAAAACGACTAGAGAAAATATCACAGGTAAGTATCACAGAAAAACTTATTGCATCGCTGGGGAGCCAAAGGCCCACCAGTGACGCAATAAGGGGTTAAAACAATACCGCTGTAGAGCCATAACAACAGGCCTACAGCGGCATAACAAAATATCACAGAAAGTAAAAACAAATGATGTACCACCTCGGGTGTAAAAGGCCTTCGGTGGTACATCGATAAAAAACAATAACGAAAACAAATAACAAGGTATAAATAACGAAGTACTACTAAGGGTGTAAAAGGCCCTTAGTGGCATAACAACAATACTAAAAGTACCCTGCCAGACCAGCTGGAGCAGGGTATAGGCAATAAATAAATAAATAAATAAGACGCACACAAAGCATTTTGAACACAAAATTAAATTAAAACAAAGCTAAAAATAAAGTTTAAAATATCGGGGGAGACAAAACGAGACGACTTGTAAAATCTGAGATGTAAAGCCCCTACAGTCTCTGAAGAAGGTTCGAATTTCTGAGAAATCCAAGCATCTTTCTTTCAGAGACTGCATCATAAGCTAAAGCTTCGGCTACACTACCTGGGAGCTGCAACCTCTGGCGCAATGGCTCAAAGGTTACACATTCCTCAACTATATGCCTCACGGTCAGCGCCGTCCCGCAGGCGGCGCATCTTGGCTGATCCTCACCGGCGAGAAGATGACAATGTGTTAACGCCGTGTGGCCCAAGCGTAAACGTGTCAGGGCCACACTCTCTCGCCGGCTCAGATTTACAGGTGCCGGAGTTCTTCGGACCTCAGGTTTCACCTGTTTGAGCTTCGCCGTGAGGTTGTTCCACTCACGTTGCCATTTATGTTCGATCGCGGATCTAATGCACACTCTCAGATCCTCTGGGCGAATGGCAATGTCCTGTGGCTCACCGACTTCGGCTGCATGACGTGCTGCCTGGTCGGCGAGTTCATTGCCAGGTATCCCCACATGTCCGGGAATCCAAAAGAAGGTGATAGACTTTTGGCGGAGCATGTAGAGACACGTCAAGATGTTCTGCACCAGTGGATCGATGGTATGAGGGTGGCAGATCGCTTGCAACGCGCTCAACGAGTCGGAACAAATGAGGAATGCGCTGTCTTCGGATGTTCGACAGAATCGCAGGGCTTGCAAAATCGCAAATAACTCCGCAGTATACACAGTGGCCTGGGGAGGAAGTGACCAAGCGTGAGGATCGTCACGAATGACGATGGCACTTCCAACACCCGTAGCTGTTTTGGAACCATCTGTGTATATGCAGAGAGAGTCAAGTTCGCTAATGATCTCATAAAAGCGGGATCGATATTCGAATGAACTGGTCTCCTCCTTGTTGAGACCAGTCAGGTCGAAACGACACCTTACGTTAGGGATCAGCCAAGGAGGTACTTCCATAGGACGTTTGGGAAGTACCTTGGCGAACTGTAAGTGTAGACTCTCTAATAACTCCTGCGTTCGAACGGCCACTGGTCGACTTATGGTGGGACGTCGACCGTAGAGCCCCTGTAAACGGTATCTGAACAGAGTCGGGTAGTTTATATGTGTAGGTGTTGCATATACCCCCGTTGCATAATTGAGCAAGAGACGCTCACGTCTCAGTCGCAGCGGAGGAAGGCCCGACTCTACGCAGAGGCTCATAGAAGGGCTCGTTCGAAATGCTCCCGTAGCCAGTCGTATGCCTGCATGGTGAACAGGATCTAGGAGTAGAAGCGCAGACGCCCGGGCGGAGGAGTAAGCAATGCTGCCGTAATCAATCCTAGTCAGAACTAGCGATTGATACAGGCGAAGCAACGACTCCCGGCCCGCACCCCACGATGCACCAGCCAAGCACTTAAGCATGTTTATTGTCCTGCGACAACTCGCAGCTAAGGCTTGGAGGTGTGGACGCCACGTAAGTTGTTTATCAAATATGAGTCCTAGAAACCTGACGCTATCAACGCACTGAAGGTTGGATCCTTTTAATGTGAGAACAGGATCCGGATGTGCGTTGCGCTTTCTGCAGAAGTGAACCACCGATGTTTTTTGTGGAGAGAAGCGAAAACCAAGAGCTTCTGCAGAAGTCACCACTTCGTTGATGCCTTGTTGCAGCCGTTGTTGAATATCCTCAATGGAATCGGCTGCATAGAAAATTGTGAGGTCATCAACGTACAAGCAACGACGAATTGGGGCTGAAGCTGCAATATGACTGACTGCGATGGAAAACAAGGTGACACTTATGGTGGAGCCTTGAGGAACACCATTCTCCTGGGAGTGGGCCTCAGACTCAGTGTCACCTACCCGGACACGAAAAGAACGGTCAGTCAGAAAACTTTTTACGAACTGAGGGAGGTTACCTCTTAAACCCCAGTCGTGCAGCTTCTTGAGAATGCCATACCTCCAGGTCATATCATAAGCTTTCTCCAAATCGAAAAACACAGCCACAAGGTGTTTTCGTTGGAGAAAGGCGTCTTGAATGGCATTCTCGAGGCGAACAAGATGGTCCGTAGTCGAATGGTATCGGCGGAACCCACATTGATGTTTAGGAATGAGATTGTGGGATTCCAGCCACCAGACGAGACGGTTGTTCACCATTTTTTCCAATACCTTGCTGAAACAGCAAGTCAAGGATATTGGACGGTAGCTAGTTAGTTGCGATGAATCTTTACCCTCTTTTAGCAGCGGAATGATGGTAGCTTCTCGCCACTGCGGAGGGTAAACGCCTTGCCTAAAAATTTCATTGTATAGGTCCAGTAACCTACACTTACCAGGATAAGGCAGATTCCGGATCATGGCGTAGGGGATCTCATCAGGTCCAGGGGTGGTGTCCCCAGATCCCCGAAGCGCCTCCAGTAATTCTTGCATAGAAAACGGTTGGTTATACTGGAGGGATTCATCTGAGAAAAAATCAAGATCGTTTTGTTCGTGTTCGATCTTGATCCGCAGGAAGTCCGGGTCATAATTCTGGGAGCCACTGACGCGCTCAAAGTGCTTAGCTAAGCAATTAGCTATTTCTGCGCGTTCAGTGATGTTTCGACCGTCGACGATGAGAAGGGAGGGCATAGGTGAACGGGAATATTTCCCAGTAATGGCCCTCACTCTTCTCCATACCTCTGAGGTGGTCGTGGAGGTATTAATGGCCGAAACATATTGCTCCCATGATAGCCTCTTTTGCTCTTTAATTGTTCTTTTACATCGTGCTTGAGCACGCTTGTAGGCTATCACATTTTCCTGCGTGGGGCGACGTCTGAGTTCGTTGTACGCCCGCTTTTTCTCTGCAACTGCTACACTCACGACTTCATTCCACCATGGTACGCGACGTTTGGGTGGAATGTTGGACGACTTCGGTATACTCGTATATGCTGCTTCAATGACACTGGAGGACATTTTCTCCACATCATCTTCTACGTCTCCAGTCAGCTCGGGTGTACGGAATGAATTAGCGTACATTTCCCAATCAGCTTGACGGAGACGCCATCTCGGCGAAGATGATTGTGGAGTCATTGGCGTGGTACTGTTCAATATGATTGGAATATGGTCACTGCCGTATGAATCAGACGCCAGCGTCCATTCATAACGGTGTGCCATGACCGGTGAGCCGAGTGATAAGTCGATAGCCGACAGCTCACCGGTTCTTGCGTTAATGAAAGTACCTTGACCGGTATTCAACAAGACCGTTTCAGACTCGTCTAGAAACCGTTCTATGAGTCTTCCACGGGCGTCTCTTGTGCTACAGCCCCACATGGGGTTGTGAGCATTAAAATCTCCTAGTAACAAAAATGGACGTGGTAACTGTAAGGTAAGCTCGGTCAAATCTTCGACGTTCCAGTCGAAGTCTATTATTATTATTATTATTATTATTATTATTATTATTATTATTATTATTATTATTATTGTTGTTGCCATTAGTCTTCATATTTTACTGACATTTCAAAAGGTTTTTCAGTCATCAAAATTTTCTGTGGTTTTCATAATCTTCCTTTCATTTTACGAGAATAAATTTGCAGCCAAAATTAAAATGCTCCATCAATTTCATTATTCTCACCAATTTTATAGTTTAACAAACTAGTTTCCTCAAATGTTTTAATTGAAAATTCAAAAAAATATTCACGCCAATTAAATATTGACACTTAATTTTTTATTTACAAATATAGTTGTCAATTTGTCACTACAAAGATTCGTATTATAGTTGCTATAAATATTTATAAAATTTATTCATGGCATTCTATGTGATACCATAGAAATATAAATTTCACCTATATTATCCGAATTTTATTTTTTATTTAATATATTTTTATTCTTTAATTATTTTAAGTGCCGATGCACACATGCGTGTTTTTACCGCACGGCACCGCAAGTATGTGTGCCTCACACAATTTAACTCAATGTACTTTATAACCGCTGCGGCGCCGCACCGGGCACGCAACGTGCAAAAACCGTATGTGTGCATCACATTTTGCTGTGCCGCTGCGTACACGCAGCGGTAAAAAAACGCTTGTGTGCATCGGCACTTAATCGATCGTGCAAAAAATATTATACAATACACGATGCGTTGTTAAGTGACTTTACTGAACGAAAATTGGAAAAACTCGGCCCTGCGGGTCTCGTTTTCGCAACATTTTCTCGATCAGTAAAAGCAACTTACCGAACTTATATTGTAAAATACTATTTCCATACGTTACTAGATAAGTTTGATTTTACTGAAGAAATGCCACTTACAGAAACTATTTAAAATATAACAACTATTGCATAATTAATTTTCAGTTTACTAAAATACTGCCTCCTTATGCTGTAAGGTTTAATTTCTACTTGCTTTCTTCTATTTCTTATTGTTAGTTTATTTATGAACAATTAGAAAACCACTGTATACCACCCATTCCATGGTTTTAATTTCCTATCAATTATAGATTTTATTAATTTGATACATAATATCACTTTATATTATTGATAGGTTCCATTGTTGAAAACCACAAAACTGTGTTCAAAAAATACAGTTAGCTCGTATTATATTATAATAATTATAATAGGTATACATATAGGCTACATACAGTCTGTTACTGAGAAGTAACAACATAGAAATTTTAACATGGGGAAAAATTGTTGAGATTTGAGTATGATTTTTATATAGGTAAGTAGTATTAATAGACATTTACTAATAGTAAAGAAATTTGGTAAGAAAAAATTTGGCTGTTAGTTTCTTGTAATCTATCATCTACTAAACCTATTAAAATCAAAATTTTAGTTTTAGAAACCTATAAGATTAGCGATTGATGAAACGTTCATTTTAAGCAAATTTTGAGCCACATCATCAAAATTACTGGACCAAAAATTGTAAGAAAAATATTTTTAAAATACGTTTAGAAGTATAGTTTTTTCAAATGACATCTCACACGATATATTAATTAAATAATTTTTTCCCAATTGCTGATACATGTATGTGTTATCAAGACCTAATATTATCCCAAATTTCAAATTTCTATGTTATATAGTTTTCGAGAAAAATCTCTGCGACAGACGGGCATAAGAGTGATCCTTATAAAGATTTCGTTTCTCCTTTTACGGTAAGGGGCCTGTAATTTGAAAATCACAGTTTTCAAATGACTAAGGAAATATTTTCAGACTGTAACTTCTTTCCAAAAAAAAGAAACCAACCTTTCGAATCAAATCGACTCTGAAGCTGAATAAATATTTTCCATTGATTTTAATTAATTTGTCTTTACAAAAAATCACCATAAAAGTTTTTTTTAAAAATATATGTTTGCTTGTTACGTGGCTCAAAGTACCATAGTACTTTAACAACAATCAGTATATACATTCGACTATAAGGCGAATTAATTTAACTTGACAGTAAAACAATAATTATATTTGAATCTTGAATCGTGCATTATCTTTTTAAAAATTCATAAAAAATTTCAATAATTTAAAGAAAGTGCACATTAAAAATAGACATAGCTCATCAACTCAAACACTATCATTACATTTGATCTATTATTAAAAATAAATTTTTCAAATAGGTAAATAGATATCATGAACGAAGACGTTGTTTAAATAATGTTTTTTACATATTGACAAGTTTGATTATTATAATCGACAACAATGTTTAACAAATCTGACGATGTTCCATGTGATTGTCATTTTTCATTATGCCAGTAATTATCCACATGAAAACATTATCATAGACGAGGTAAAAAATAAACGAATGTTTGTTTACATGTGCATATGTATTGTATAATGTTAATAAATAACGTAAAGTCGAGTTTATTATATCGCGTGATTATTACATTGTATGTATAATATGTCGTTCGATGTTTTTCATTTTCATTCCAGGTTCAAGTAAGTCATTTAAAACCATTATGGTATATTATTATTACCATTATTTATTAAAAAACTTTACTGTTCTTTTTCGATATTACGAAATCGTGTATATTTTGTTCCAGAACTAACTAATCAAAATATATGATTAATATTTGTATGGTAATTTTCATACTTTTAAGATCTTGTTAAATTCGGGCTTGATGATGATGAAGGAATTGGTTTTTGGAGAAAAGTCTACATATATGAACCATTAGTCTTTAATATCACCAAGGTACACCTTTTGAATTTGCAAATTATACGCCAGTAGGTAATATAAGGTATACATGAGCAACATAAATAAATATATTTTAGTGCATGTTATTTTCGGCTTTTAAGGTCCTCAAAACCAATTTTTATCATAATACGAAAATAACTTTATCTCAAAAAATGGGGCTGGAGAATCATAAGTAATACTTTTCAACCTATTTACAGCTTTAACCTAATGATTTTTAAAAACATAATCAAAAAAATAAAATTTCAAAATATGAAAAATAATCGAAGTTTGCTGGATTCATAAAAATCATTAATCTTTCGGTCATTTATTTTGTATACTTTGAATAACTTAATAATGCGCGCACTTATTGCATACGTTACTACAAATCTTTAAGAAAATTTTCAGCCCGTAAACGTGTCTGCAGGTGGTCCAGAACCTGGTTAAATCAAATTCTGCAAAACGTCTTTTTTCACAAAAAAATTATTTTTGCAAAAATTACCAAATGTTTTGCAATTTTTCAAAAACGTTCCCATTCTACTTGCCAGGGGCTATACTTTTGCCAAGTTTCATAAAAAAATATTTTTATCCCTTTAAAGTATAAGCAATTGAAAAAATCGCGATTTTTGACGGTTTTTTTGCGATAACTAATTTGTCTTTGCACTAATTTTCATGAAATTTGTCTCATGCTGTTGAAATTAAATAGTTCTACAACTTTTGTACGAAACATTTTTTTGTACGAAATTCAATCTTTTTAAAAAATGCAAAAAACCGTTTTTGGCCTTCTTTGGTCGCCATTTTGAGGAATTTCCCACATGATTCAGCTGTTTAAAAATAGTTTATCGAATTTTACGAAATTTTTCTTATCTTTTCCATATCTTCCCTTCCAGGTACTAATTTTGGCACGTAAAAATTTAATTTGCTTGGACTAATATAGGCACGTATTTAATTTCAAATTGATACACAAAAAGTTTGAAAAATATGTCTGAACATTTATTGACATAAGTGTTACAAACAATTTTTGATTATTTAAAATAAAATAGTATAACCTAAATTTAATATAACACAAGTATGTATTGTTTTACGTTAAGAAGATAAAATAATAATATTTAATAAAAAAAAAAAAATTAAGACAAATATATGTATATACAGACGAATGTTTTATCTTAATTATTATTATTTTTGTTCTAATTCGGACAATAGATGTCACTAATCAGTAATCATTAGCCGGTCTATTATGTGTTAAAAAATAAGAACAATCACAAAAACGGTGAAACAAACCGTATTGTCAAGTCAATGCCACATACACACTTAAAATACATAATTATGTATGTTTGTTTGCATATTTTTATCAACAATAAACAATCTTATAGTTTATAGTTATGATTATGAATAAAAAAACTGTCTTTTTATTTATTTTTATAAATGTGATAAATGTTTTTCATTGTTTTAAAACTTGCAAACCGTTATTTTACAATATTAAAATTAATTTATTCATACAATTATTTTTATTTTATTTATGTATATACGTAATATTATTTAATTAAATTCGAGTAAAAGATACTAAAATTAATTATAATTATTTAATTAACTTGCTAGAATAAAAATATTTGAAAGGGTAACGTCAGATTTAAAAATAAATATGAATGATTATGTTTTTCTGTTGAAATTAAGAAAAGTTTTGACGAATATTATTATTATTAGAGGGTCATTTTTATCGCGCAATGATATTAACTGGAGATTTTATAGGTAATATATTCAGGTACCTAAATATAGAAGTGAGTTAAGTACTTATCAGTTTTTCACTAGCTTTAGTTTTTTTAATTCAACGTTCTGCTTTTATTGATTTTTAGTTAGGTATAGCAATATTTACGTTAATTAATTGTTATCTTTCCTTTATATTCTATTTTAAATCATTTTTGCACTATTACTATTACTATTAACATCCGATACTATATAGACATTTAGTGAGGTTCCGGTCCGAAATATTTCTTTCGATTTTTTAATTATAAAATAAATTCGGTTTTTTTTTTTTTTTTTTTTTTTAAATAACAGTAGGGTATTTTTATTTTTAATTTTGCTACTTGTTGCCAATAACAGCCTTCATCCGCATCTCTATTTTTTACATCTTTTTTTATAGAAATTATGCACATTACAATTACATTACATGATACACTTTGTTTTATATAAAATGTCCCTTTAAGCTGATGGAATTTTTATAGGGATATCTGTAACACTGGAAATAGTAAATAAGCTTTGGTTTGGTATTTGTGTTCAGGAAAGATGAAGAAATTACCACAGAAAGGTGAAATTTTATAAGAATGTACAAAATTTTATTAGAAGAAAATTGTAAACAGAGAATTGGCTTCCATAATTAGTGACTTGACGCCAATGACTTTCTTGTCTATGATAAATGGCGTTTTGGAAGTCAACATGATCCGTTTAATTTCCCAAATAAGGTTTCAATTATTTAGTAACATGATTCGAAATAAGATTGACAAAATGCACTTTGCAAGAAACAGCTGTGGCGTGATGGACATATTATGCCGAAAATTACTTTCAAACAAGAAATGTTGTAAAATTGTTTTTCAAGTAAAAAAATTTCCATACGTGTTTTATTTCAATTTAAAGTTCTTTCACCCTAAAAAAGACACCGTTTATTTTCTCTAAATTTCTTTTTGGAGTTGTTTTAAATTATATTAAACACACAAAAACATACAATGTTGTTCGGAATTTCATAATTTTTCGCGAAACACTTAGTGATTGTTTGCGGAATACTAGTATTCCGTAAAACACAGTTTAGGAAACGATGACCTACAGTATTTTTTGTTTTAATAGTTTGAGTGATAACCTTGTGTGTATACCTACTATTGCCGTCAACTTTTGTTACAAAAACATTTTGTTTGATTCTAACATTGTGTAATGTTGAGAGGTTGCTCTGTATTTTCATATTTTAGTTAAATTTATTAACTGATTATTTCAAATCGTGATGACTAATGAGTCAAATATAACATCATTTAAAATTTTATAATACCGCGAAATAATAAAAGCTGTTACAAATTGAACAAAAATGAATTCTACAATAAAAATAATTACAATTTAATTAAATGATTAGCCTTCGTTTATTTTTTTTATCAATTGTATAAAATCGATATTATTTTCCCCGATTTTGAAGTTGTAATTTATATCTGTTTGTTTGCAATGACTTTATTATATAATGACGGTAGTTGTAAATCTAACAAAGAGGTATTCAAGAAGGTCGGTTGTCATTTTATTCCGCAATTAATATACCAAAACAAAAAAACCGAGTATGCAGTGTAATTTTTTACGATTATATAATTTGCATACGAGATAATCATTTATTTCATTTTCGTTTAATTAATGTAAGAAAAACACCGTGAGCAGCAGGGCCCCATCACGGAAGTCGAATTTTTCCCTTCATCTTCGGTATTGAATGTCTACAAGCGATTTGTCATTTTGGTGGTTTCAAAACTGATGATGAGTGTCCGGCTGATCGGGGCTTTAAAAAAAGGTTTTAAGTTTTTAAGGGCTGAATCTCAGTAAATTTCAATTTTGTGCCGATAACAGTTAGCAGGAAAAAAGCCAACACAATTCGTGCGAGGGCATTCCTACCCATGCTTATCTGCCAATTTCCTTTGTGTTTTATTTTTAAATATTAAGAAAGGACCCTAAATAGTAAACTAGAAGGCCTTTATGAAGATCTTTTTTCTTTCCAAAAAAATCCAAAATTTCTATTTTATAAATAAAAATCCAAAATTCCTACTTTATAAATAAACAGTGACATTAATAACATTTTTAAATTTGATGTATTGCAATTGTTAAAAAAAAGAAAGTTTATTTTTTTTTTCAAATTTTTAAAAATACTATACGTCTGCTTGTGTTAGAATAGAAAAATAAAGCATTTAAAATACATTTAACAATACCATTTAATTCCAATGTAAAAATGGATGAAGTGAGGGGAAAAGTAATGTGGAATCCCTAAAAGGCACTAGTAGCTGGATACTAACTCAATACACGTTCAAAATTTCAGCCCTCTACTTAGAGAGACTCTACACGTGTTAGAAAAAAAGCAAAAAAATCAAGGAAATATTGGCGTAAAAATCGTGGGGGTAAGGGCTAAAAGTTGAAACCTCCAAAAACAAGTGGCTGGCTATTAACTTAACCTGTACACAAAATTGCAGCCCTCTAGGTTTATTTGGGTGACCTGTGCGAGTGGTACAAACTTCGAAAAAGCATGAAATTGTAGCTTAAAAATGAGGGAGTGGGGGTAAAATTTTAAAACCTCCAAAAAGCACAACCTAGGTATGAACTCTATCAACACACCAAATTTCAACCCTCTACGTTAATTCTGGGGGGCTGGGGGTGTGTTAGATCCAGCTAAAATCGTTTTTTCCCCCTCTACTCCCTCCAAATTACCCTAGGAAGCTGAATTTTGGACATGTTGTAGATAATTGACCGAAACATTATTTCCGACCGGTTTGGAAAAGTTTCATTGTTTTACCACCCCCCACCACCCCCCTAAAGGTTGGGACCGATCCAAAATTTGACTCCACTTTGATAGTATGAGGTGCCTCGAAAATGAGCCCCACTTACCAAATTTCAGCTCTTAACTTCCATAGGGGGGCCCTACACATATTAAAAGGTGGCGGGAATATATATATATATATATATATATATATATATATATATATATATATATGACATTTTTTTCTACATAATCGTGTTCTACGGGTCCGTAAACGGATAGCGCCCCTACTCTCGCCTGTCGGCGTTCTTATCGTATAGGCTGTATAAGTCTAATTTTTTCAGAGTTTAAAAATTCGACTAAAAATTACGTTTTTTTTTGTTTTACCAGTAAAAGAGATTTAGGTTTCGATTAACTATAATAAATCTTAGTTTTAATTACAGAATTATATAAGAGAAGAAAAATGTTTCTTTTCTGAAATTACACTGACTGCAATATCTTTGTGGAATCCCAATCTGAATGCAACAGAAAATTTTAACAAAAAAAAAAAATTTTTAACAAAATCAAATCAAATCAAATTTTAACAAAAAAAAAAAAAAAAATGGTCTGTAGGAAATGAATCGTTACATCAGCAGCACTTTCTAAGATTTGGTAACTTAAAAGAGAAAGATTTGGATAAAATAAAATTCTAATTAAAGATCTTTTAAATATGATTGATATTGAACTTTATTTTTATTTCGACGGAATAAAACTTAAGAACCGTTGTTTTCTAGGAAAATACACTGAAGCAGATCAAAAGGTTAAAAATGTAAAGCGTCACACAAAAGACGTGATATCGAAATGTCAACATGCCGTTTCTTTATTATTGGTACATGTGACTATAATATAATGGGTCATAAAAATTTAAATACTTGTTTTTTAACGGGACATTATTATTTTGTTTTCTGAAATATAGTATATTACTTAGCGAGGACCGTAAGTATTAATTTTGTGGCCTCGGATATAGTTTAAGAATCCATGGCCACAAAAATAAACTTACGGGCCAAATATGAGTTATTCTTTCAATCGAAAACATAAATAAATTGAAAAGAAAAAAATAATAATAATAAAATTTATTGAAAATGCAATTTTATTAAAAATGAATAGGTAATAGGCGTCTGTAAAAAAACTATTTCTATAGAAATAGTATACCACTTGGCAAGGGCCGTAAGCGTTATTTTGTGGTCTCGGCAAGTAATATATCATTTACCAAATATAGAGTAGATATAAATAATCAAAATACACATACTACACATGTTTGCACATGTGGTTATTTACACATAATCACTGACATAAAAAAATCTTAAAACTTGATAAATTCCATAAGGTACTTATTACTTGATTGGCGGTTTTATTATCATAAAGTGTAAAAAAATTTTGAACAAATTCAATAAAAATATCTAATTCTTAATTACCTTATAGGGGGGATGCCAAATCATTCTTAATTTATCTTCTAAACCGTAATCTTGCTCAAAGCAAGACAACAAAACAAAGATAAAACAGTAAGATGACAGCTACTGATATTAATTTAGAAAACAGAAAATATGTCTTCAATTATACACTCCAAATTATTTCTGTTGTCATTTTTTTTGAATGCATACAAAACCATGCAACTGTTTGATTATATTCTCATCATTTATGCCGCAAATCATTTAATTAATAGGTACATCTACGTACCAAGGTTTTATGACTTTTAATTGTAAAAAACACATAGTATCAAATAAAAAGAAATTTCTAATCACAACTTAACGCCATTTACATAGTTTTAAAATAAATGCTTTTATTGTTTTAAAAATACATACATATGCATTTTTATTAAGCAATAAACTAGAAGATTTTATATTATAATTTATAACACAATCAAACGAAACACATGCAATGTTTGAAAGTAAAAATGGTGCGGCGATCGACAATAGACAGACGCACGGACGGGTTGTTCTCTATCTTTTTACACAAAGAAAAAAAAATATTACTAAATACACGATTTTGTTACTAAATGAAACAAAAAAATTGAGATATGTACATTCAAATGAGAACTTTTAATTTTAATATGGGATGGTTTTGTTTCATTCAAGGACCTTTTTGATATCATTATTTAAATCATTCAGACAGAAATCATTCAAATATTGTCAGATATACAGGAGGAACAAGATGTCATCAAGAGTATACATATAAACCCTGGGATGACGTAGAGGTTCAACTTTACCTTTTTTTTAACCCAAATAATTTTTCGCTTATTTTTCAACATTACAGCCGATTCCTACTAGGTATATCACAATATTTTTTTTAAAATCATTATATTATTGTCATGTCGTTTAAGTTCGTTGATTTTTACTACAAAAATGTCTTTTTCAAAATTTTATAACTTACTTTTCGAGATAATAAGAGATTCGAGATCGTAGATGTGAGTCCCCAGACTTAAGAATCAGAAGTCGAACGTTTAAAAATATATAAATTTCAGAATACCGAATTTTGGGTTATATTTACTTTTTTTAAGCTTACTACAACAATTGCGGTTATTTTGCAAATTTAGTACGAGGATTCTAAACTACTGCTCTTTCTTCAATTGAGTATAGTTTAAGAATTCTGAATCTGGTTGAGCGCACCTAATACACACGGCAAGGAATCAATATTTACGGAATAACACATTAAAAAAGTACAATCGTATATGAAAAATAAAACGCCGTAAGCGGGAGCGAAATGTAATTGAAAGTTTACAAGCGATTTGTCATTTTGGTGGTTTCAAAACTGATGATGAGTGTCCGGTTGATCGGGGCTTTAGAAAAAGGTTTTAAGTTTTCAAGGGTTGAATCTCAGTAAATTTCAATTTTTTGTCGATAGCAGTTAGCAGGAAAAATTCCAACACAATTCGTACGAAGGCATTCCTACCCATGCTTACCCGCCAATTGCCTTTGTGTTTTATTTTTAAATATTAAAAAAGGAGCTTAAATAGTAAACTGGAAGGCCTTTGAAGATATTTTTTCTTTTTTTTCAGACATTTTTTTTCTTCAGAATCGTGTTCGACAGGTCCGAAAACGGATAACGCCCCTACTTTCACCTCTCGCCGTTCTTATCGTATAGGCTGCATAAATCTAATTTTTTCAAGGAAAAATTCGACTAATTTATTGAAACAAATAACTCAATTTAGAAAAAGGATTAAAAAATTTGATAAAGAGCATCTAAATGGGGACATATAAATTTGAATACACATTGGTAATAAAACTGAGACCTTTTGGAAAAAAATTGAAATTTTTTTTCACGTTTTATGACAAAATCAATACAATTTAGATGCCTTCATTCGAATATTTTCAACCAAAAATTTTGAAGACAATTTCATCATATGTCATCTTCTTGAATTAAATACCAGAGATTAAAATATCCTAAATTTGAATCGGTCTTGACGGACTATTTTGTTGTTTACAATTCAATGATTCGAGCAGCAGTTTTAATTTTTTTTTTTTTTTTTGATTTTAAGTTTCTTAACATTTTAATTATCTCCCGTGTATAAAAATTTAAAATATTACATTATATACTGGGAAAAAAATTGTGTAGTTTGCGTAACACAATTATGATTTTTAATTTACCAATTTAAATGGCTGTCACGTTAGACAGTTTAAAGGTTATGTTTACGTCGCAACGGTTAATTGAAACAATTTGTGTGTTAAATTGCACATATTAAATAATTTAATTATTTACTTATATATTTTTTTTAATTGTTTTTATTTTATAATTTACTTACTCTAAATGATGCAATTATAACATAATTTACTCTAAATGATTAAAAATGTTTTGAAAATTTTTTTTATGTGTATTTTATATGTAAAATGTTTGTAAATAGTTGGTCAAGGATTTCAAAACAGTTGACGTGTACGTCTGTTTTTACGTTATTACAAATTAGTCATCTATGGTATGATTTTCTGAAGGTGTATCATAGTATTGCGACTACTTTGGAATTGTTTGCTTACTTGAGTATACGTAAATTTTTTTCAAGTTCTTCAAATGAGTAATTTTTGAATGACTTAAGTGTTTTAATTTTGATATTCAGTTTCTTAAAAGTCATAATCATAACAATTGACATGTGGAGTGAAAAATTAATTTTATACTGACAGAAGTTTTAATAATAAACAATTGAACTTTCTAACGTTCCATAATTTTTGCATAATTTTAAAAATATGAACCAAAAAAAGAAAAAAAATTTTCACATCTTCGTTGCAATTAAAATAAAACAATAAAACAAAATGTTCATTTTACAGTCATAAAATTAATGACATCAAATGAATTTCTAACCTAACCTCAAAATATTTTGACACTTCAAATTAAAAAATATTCGCCATTATGTTTGTTTTTTATGTTCTATATAAGACAATTAAAAATATAAAACATGAATAATCATAATTTTTATTGTAATAAAAATAAAAATTTTTTCTTGTAACGGATACTTTATAATTATGTTCTTCATTCGTTTGTGATTTTTCTTCCATTTAGGAGAAAAATAAAACAAAAGAATTAACACCATTCAAATAATAATAAATTGTAACAGTTATACCAGGTGTTTCTGAAAATCTATATTATATGGAAAACTATTTTTATGAGTACTGAATAAAGGAGAAAAATTTTTGTAATTATTAGAAAATGAACTCATCAAAAATTAAATTTCTAATTTACAGTACAGGTTATCCCCGTATATCACGGCATATATTAATTGCTCTTTCGATAAATGTGTTTCTTAATAGCTATAAAATTAATAGCTAAAAAATTTTATGAAAAAGTTTTTAAAACGTTACAGAACGTTTATTGTCTGTAAAAAAATGCGTTTATACTTTCCAGCCGCTATATTGAAGGCATTATTGTGTAAAGTCAATTTTGCCACTCATCTTTGAACAGTATCAATTTGCCACTCATATTTAATCACTATTAAAAATTGTTCTGATTTTATAGTAATTCAACAGGTACTCAGTATTTATTTTTCGATTATTGTTGTATTTTATTTGTTAACTGCCTTCTCCCGTCAAAAAAGATTTCCAAAATTCTTGATTGTACTTACATATATTAACAGAAGAGATGTTTATTAGTTTTTATCAATAAAAATCTAATATACCAAACTTTTTTGTACACACTGTATATCTTTTTGTCTTTACTGTTCATTTGTTTGAAAATTAGCATTTATTGTTCAAATCAAATAGGTACTCAAGAATAGTTACTATGCGTTCTATAATATAATGGAGCATGAATTACATTTGAAGAAATATATATGCTTATAGGAGCAATAATTGTGAATGAACCGCTCATTTGATTATTTCTGATTTGATTGACCCAAATCGATGAGAGAGAGATGTGTAACGGAGTATAACGAAAAAAAATCAACTGTTCATTGTGTTCAATCAATCAATTGATTTTTCTTGACTTTAAAATATAAATTATATAACTTTATATCCATCTATGGTAATTAAAAATTATCTGTTGATTTAAAATATAATTATTTTGTAAACGAAAGACAATGATCATTTTTTTAATTTGGACGTAAGTAATTAACAATTAACTGTATTTGGAAAACTAATTATACGATTTTGTATTCAGAACGTATTTGGTTTAATATGTTCATTAATAGTTCACTAGTGTTCAATCAAACCTTTGCAATTAAAACACTAATCAGAAATTAGAAAGTGTTTTTGAAGTCATTCTTTTATTTAAAAAGAAAATATTAATAAATGGGACACTGGAATCTTTTGCTCTTTCTACTATCTCATTTGTTTTCCCCTATAATTTCTAACGTTATCTCACTTCCCAACGATATCTATTTTAGGAGTGTTACCTTGTCCCAAAGTAGTTAATTATACACACATCAGCAATTATGCGTTCATGAGCACTACGCATCTACCTTGATGAATTTTTGCAGTTTCTAATTCTGACCTAGAGAATATTTTCTTGTTCATTACTCTACAATAGATTTTAAAGTTAAATCAACAAGAAGCCTGGGAGTTATATAACATCGAAAGTAGAAGATGAGCTAAACGGTTATTTTCTAATAACTTATTTATAACAGTTATTATAATAACTGGTATGGTATTTGGGTATTTTAACATATTGTAAGATATTCGATATGCGTATAAACGGTTCTGTTAGTGAAATATGCACAGATCTATAATACTGACGGATACTAAATAACATTTTTTGCTTTATTTATAATACTACAATATCTGTTCAAATACTTGTCTATACAAGGATTTAGGCTTTATATACACAATTTTAACAATTTTATGGATACAAAATTACAAATACAAATAGATAACTGTACAATAGACAATAGTTCATTTTTAAGGGTTTTTTAAATGTGCTACAATAGAAAATGTGTAACTTGCCTGGGGCGTTATTATTTTGAAATTCTCCGTAGGTGGTTAAAATAAATTACTGTGATCCTTGCTTTCGAATATATTAATATTGACCTATGTTATCGATATTTTCAAAGGAGTTATTTAAGTAACCAGTTACTGGGTATTCCAGTTATTGACGATAACTGTTATCTTTCGATACTAGTTATAAAATCACAGTTATCGATATATCGATCATCTCTAATCGAAAGCCAGTATTTTTGATTCTTTCACAGACTGACAAATGGACTGAATTTCGTTAATACATATATATGTGCTTGTTATTTCAATTATGTAAAATCAAAAAACAGTATTAAGTACTTGTCCTTTGAGAATGTACTATAATCAAGATTACAAAGAGATACATAAATTGGGCTCCCAGTCAAAATACAGCGGCAGTATGAAACTTTTTTAACGCATATTTAAAAGGCTAAAGTAAGTCAACAAATTTAAAATTTTGCTATGTTTTAGGGTCTCCAATAATTACGATCTCCAATCTTGAAATCTCGAAATTCCGATTTAATGGATTAAAGGTGGTTCGAGATTGGATGGAGGTTTGAATTTTTGAAATTCTGAGATTCACATCGGAATTACTCAAATAGTTTTTTATTCAAATACATCCCTTTATATAATCACTCCCAATCTTGAATCAACATCGCGAATAAAATTTCAGTATCCGAATTAATATTACAGACATGACGCAGAAGATTAGAGGGACTAAGATTTCGAAAGTATGCATCTACAATTATCTTTTTATGTTAGGGGAACTGTACTGATATTTACGTGAATAATTCTTCATAAGTAAAGTCAGCCAAAGGTTTCGAACTCTCGGCCTACCAGTGCAAGTACCTATCAGAACCTTAGCACATCCGGTCACTTGGTTGGTAAACTGAACGTATTGGTGAAATTCAGTAAATGATATGCGGATTCAAAACACTTAGGAATCATTAATGGACCATTTTCTCAAATATGTAGCAATCTGTCACCAGGGCGGCGACACAGGTATTTGAGAATACATGTCTATAATCGAGATATTAATTTACCAACCAAAAATCACCTTCTGTTAATTCCACTTTAGCAACGAAATTTTCCAATTCGGTTACCTAGGAATATTGTTTATTTTTTAGAAATTAATATTCCAACTATAGAGATGTAGTTCCGAATAACCCGTGTCGCCGCCCTGGTGTTAAACAATTTTCTCATGCGGTTACATAGCAATTTTTAAATTAAAATTTCAATCATAGAGATGTATATATTTTGAGAAAATGGCTCATTCAAAATATACATAGTAGGGTTTTATGGTTTAAATTTCAAAATGGAGGGTGGCATATCAGATGTTTATTTTAAACACACATAACAACCATGAATGTAGTGTGTACCCATCTACATAGATACGTGTACCTGTCTAATGTTTTAATATTTAACAGGAAATAAAATAAATGGTTATAACGCGTGTGGACATAAAATGGGAAAACACAACATTAAAAACATAACAAACAATCACTGGGCTATGTATTAACAACACTCGCTGTGTGCACGCTATACGCAAGAAAATACTACAGGTTCATTGTACAGACTGTACACAAATAAATTTTAATATATTCAAATTACAGGTGCACATTTATACGTAAGTTGTACCACTAATACACTCGTACAGTCATGAACACTACCACAAAGGACCCTTCTGTTTTTAGTTAATTATACTATCAAACAATTTTATCAGTAAACTTATAAAATGGGGGAGATTATTAATCAGGCATACATACATAATTATACTGGTTGTAAGGTTGATTAATAGACACAGACAAGGTATAAAATATACCATACGTAGGTGAGAATTATGTACACCTCCATGCAGAGGCAGACTATGTACTAGCAGTTTTCGCCACCCCTGGCGGTTTGATACCCGTTGTCCCTTTTTACTAACTTTGTAGTGTTAAATGTGAAGTTGTACGAAATCAGTATTGCGCTCGATTTGTAATCGTAGACTGGCCATCCTTTATACCTGGCCGTCCTAGGCCCCAGTCTAGTCGGTTTTATGGAAAGTCCGTCTTTGTTTTGCAATAATAATATCCCAGTATACTTAATTTATTTTGCTATCAAGTAATTAAAAATAATTTGCTATCAAGTAAAAGAAATAAAGCAGAATTTAGTTTTAAAAAAAAATCAAAATTTTATAAGGCACTGTACTACAATTTATATTGATATAGGGGTTTTACGATTTTTGCAGACTTTTGTCTGTTACAAAAGCGACTCACATAATTTTTTTTTTATTTTCAGTTTTAGCGAATTTCTAGAATGGAATTCAGCTATTACAACCACTGTCATAACGCGACCTGAGCCCGGGACTATGGCGGAAATTCGTTTTGAGGTCTCTACATAGAAACTGAAAATAATATTCGTAAAAATTTATATAAGGTAACTGCGGGTAATAAGGCCTAGCTGAGGGAGATCTCCAAAAGTGTCAATCAACCAACAAAAAAATTCAAATTGGGAATTAATATGTTGGATTAGAAAATACTTAACGTTTTTGAAAACTCTGTTCTTAGGCCTTATTTTACTATAGTAGGATATTAAGGCCTACAATAAAAAGTTCACAAAAAATGACAGAAAACAACAAAAGCTAAAAATTTTAAACAGTATTTGGTAAGAATCTTCATCACTGTCATCATAATCCAAGGACAAACCGTGCGCTACCAGCTTCATTTAATACGCTTACTTGATATTTGACCAGAATGAACGTTTAATTCAGATAATGATATAACACGTGATGAATACGGCTTTGGTGAGTTGGCTTTTCATCCTTAATTATCAGGAATCATTTTCATTGGAACTTCAGACTATATTGAGGGTGTAAAACAATTTCAGGTATTAATGGCATTATAAAGCTTATATGTAATTTTGATAGGCCTAATTTGTCGCCGACAACCAAGTAAGTAAAAAAAAATTTAATTATTTTGATATAAAATTATTTAGTGAAATTTAGAAGAACTGAAGACCAAAATTAGGTGAACAGAAAAATAATTAACAGCATTAATATTATAATTACTTAATTTTCGTTAAAATTTTATTATTCGAGCAACAAAATTTCATTTTATGATATATGGCCCTTTACTGGAGACAACGCGCGGAATGGGGATAAGTGGCGCATGCGTGGCAATTTATTGGTGTCTGAGGCTTGCATGCGTCAAATATTGATATGACTGTACGAATATTTGACCGATTTATGGATTTTAGGCCTTATTACCCGCAGTTTTATATTATAAATTGCTAAAAGAGAAACTCAAAGATCACGGGCGTCAATGTTTCTGATTTATATATTTGTATGATTTACTGTTACAAACTATTACTTAGACACTAACACATTCAAACATATTTGCTTTAAAACACGGAGGGATGCCATTATACACATCTTGTGTGTGACGATATTGCTAAATGGGAGCGTGCGATATGGGAGTTACATATATACAGTCGACTCTCGTTAATTCGAAACTCGAGGGACTCTTAAAATATTACGAATTATAAGAGAGGTTCGAATTATCGCAGGTAACAATTCTAATTTTTTAAGCATTTGCGATGAATGAACTTGAACTCGCCTCAATCTTTCTGTCTCTTTCTCTCTACAACTTTGAATTGTCGAGTGTTTGACACCGATGAGTTCGAATTAACGAGTCGTTTTGTTACGTAGGAATGATTTTTTCATTCGAATTACCAAGTGTATAAAAATGTATTGTTTTAGTTCGAAATATAAACAGATTTTGTAGGGAACTCGTGATACCTTTGAATTATAGAGTTTCGAATTATTGCAGGTTTGAATTAACGAGAGTCTACTGTATAATATATATATATATATATGTATATGTATATATATATATATATATATATATATATATATATATATATATATATACAGGGTGTCAGAGAAATAAGTCTTATCCTTTTAAGAGGTGACTCATAGCACCCCGTAAACTGTAAAACCACAGGAATTTTTTCGGAATTAACAGTTTGAGAAAATCGCAAATTAACTGGCTACATGATATTTCAAAATTTCCCTAAGTACGGCTCTGACTAAACTATGCATAAACACCTTTTTAATATCAAAGGTACAAAATAATTTGACTGACTAAAATTCAATAAAATTTTGTAAACATGTTTAGAATAGTTACTATTTATTGTAAACAAAACATAGATATTTATAGTGTTTCACAGATAAAATCAGACAAAGCTTTCTGACTAAAATATTTATAATTATTGATACCATTATGATAATATCATTTACCAAATATTCAAAATAATTCAAGATGAAATTAACGAAATTAATAAAAAATCAACAATTAAAAAGGCACTTCAAGGAAAAATCAGAATTAACAGATATATTTACTCACCCTGTACACAAATATCATGTTTTAAAAATCCTACCTATGATATGGTATGATATTACAAATATGGAAATTTCATTTAATTGGAGCTCCACTTTACTACCGGGGCTTTTTTGGTTATAATCGGTTATCAGTTTACCCTTGGTGTCACATTTACTTTTTTCTGAACTGTCACTACTTCCCTTGGTTCATTAGCACAATTCACTTCATATTTATTTTTACTATGCGTCTTCGTCTTGTTATTTTCCCATCCTGTATCATAGTATAATGTTTGTCATGGTTCTCCATAAAGCATCAGTCAGAAACTGAACAGAAATTTATAATCAAAAATTTAACACTAGGTACTAAACAAAAAATTTCACTATTCACTTTACGAACTTATTAAATATTCACAATTTTGTATTTTTAACCCTTTGCACTCGAACCATTTTTAGTATGGGTTCTCAGCTGCTCGACAGTAGTTTTAAAACGCTGCAAACACTATTGTATTAGGAGAACATAATATCCATAATACAATATATCTATTAGTTAATTTTAGTAGTATGTATCACAATGTATTGTAGCAAGACGTCGCGTCGTTGTGTTGTATCATGTTTTCCTAATATAATAATTAAAAAATAAATGAAGAAGGCTGAGAAACGGAGCGAAGTGGAATCAAAAACGTGTTCACTATCATCGATATAGGGTCTGATATCGTTCCGATAAAATATTATCTCAGTGGTATTGGTATTGGAGCGGTATTGAAGCGAGACCGAACCATGACTGATATCGGACCGATATCAGAGCGATGATGTGAATACACTCATTATTAATAAATAATGGAGTATAACGAAAAAAAATCAACTGTTCATTGTGTTCAATCAATCAATTGATTTTTCTTGACTTTAAAATATAAATTATATAACTCGATAAAATATTCTTACATAATAATGTAAGAATATTTTATCGCACCGGGAGCGGAGTAATATCGTACTGAGAGCGGAGCGTTAATGTAAATCGGGCCTTAGGTCCCCTAGCGTGTTGTAAATAATAAAATACGTAGCTATTGTTTATGGCGCCGCTGCGGCGCCTAACGAGTGGAATTAATATTTATTGTGTCGCCGTGGCGGCGCCCATCGAGTGCAAAGGGTTAATTATCAATTTACAAATTAGCATTTAATATTAATAATTAAAATAAATAAAATATTAATAATTAATATTTTTATACACAAAAAAGTAAAATATTTACATGAAATTACAGTTGATCCTTTTTTTGTGCGGTGAAGGGGACCGCATAAAAAAAATCGCACAAAAAAAATATATTCAAAAACATCATAAATAGCTACAAAAAGTATAGTTCGATCCAGATTGTACAAAAAGCTTTTTTTGTGTGGTTGGTCGGGACCGCATAAAAAAAGTTTCATCGAAAAAACATCACTCAAAACGCTCAAAACTTAGAAGTCTCCTTAGAAGTTGCTTCTATAAACAAGCAAAGCCTTAATTTACACGTAGGGACATTTTATTTCCTTTTTATAATATTATGAAAATGTTGAAAAATACATGTGTAAAAAAAAATTAAATGATGTAATAATTTATATTTTTATGCAATGAATTGATTAAATTCTTAAAAGTAGTTAAAAAGTATTTTTATCAAAAAAAGTTATTATAGTAATTGTTTAAGGTTCTTACATCTCGTGATTTTGATTCATATTATGCATTTTAATGGTCATTTTTTACAAACCGCATAAAAAAATCGCACAAAAAAAGACCACATAAAAAAGAGTTCAGCTGTATTATATTTTAAACTAATATTTACAAGTATTAGAAAGTAAAAATGCCCAACAATGTCCTTCTGTTATGAAAACCAAAGCAAACACATATTGTATGATGTACGAATATCATTTCTTGTTAGTGAGACAACTTACAAAATCGTTTAAAAAGTTAAATAGTCATTACAAAAAAGATGACAGCAATCATTTGAATTTCTACCATCTTTGTCTTTATCTAATAAATTACAAAATATATTTGTTAAAGGAATGCTAACTTTGAGACAGGAATAAAAAAAGATACATATACCTTTAATGTCGTGTTCTCATACTCTTATCAATTGCTTATATTAGGTTGTTTGTTGTTATAGTTCACAGTGCTATGCAATTTACTTGCTTCAAAAATAGATAGGGTTGACTGGGGTAATTGCGAATGAATTTTCATGAATTGAAATAAAAGCGTTGTTTTAAGTATTTTTTATTTTATATTATCACATTATGGTTGATTTATTTTTAATTCTACATTATTCAGGATGCACGACATAAATTTTGAGCAAATTCGTATGAAAAACAAAAATTTTATAAGGAATTCACATTTCCCCGGTGCGGTTTTGCAAATCTATTATCAATTTTGGGGTAAAAGTGAATGCCATCAGAAAAATTATTTAGAATGGATTACAAGAAAAGTGAGGTACATCAGAGTAAAGCCCAACTCAAATTTTCCACGTTTACCCCACTTTCAAATTTTTCATCATACTTTAGCGGTCACAATTTTGTTTAATGCAAGTTACGCGTACCTCAAATTTGTACAAATAATCAAGGTTAAATAAAAATAACAAAAATTGTAGGAACAAATTTATTACAAGCTAAAAATGATATTTTGATGATATTTTGTCATTTTATCATAAAAAAATTAAAAAATTACATGATTTTCACACAAAAAAAGGAAAATAAGACTTTTTCAAGGAAATACATTTAGTTTAAATTTATAAATAAAAAACAACAATCTATTCGGCCAAATACTGTAAATAAAAAAAGGGGTTTTGTGTTAATCCTACTGCTAATCGTATCACCCCACAATTTTAAAATCGGGGGGTAATTGTGAATTGGTAATAAATTGTCCAATTTCTTTAGCAGTTAATACGGAACCCTGTCAGGGTTTAGAGCACTTCTTTAGAAGTACTTTTAACCATTTCTTACCTTTTAAAAAAAAATGTATTTAAAAAAAAAACTTTTTGGAAACTTTTAATAATAAATAAGTTACTATCAATAATAAATTTCCTTAAAGAAGCTATTTTGTACAGTCATTTATGTATTTTACGTAATCTACAAATATGATAGCTTCGTTCTTAAATCTCTCACACTTTCTGCCCATCATAAACTATGTTTAATCGGTTACAGACACACAGAAGACATATTTTCCACTTTCAACACTAACTTCAAGTATTGTCTTTGTCTATATCCAATAAGTGAATTTACAATCAATATATATATTATTATGTATACCCATAGTTTTTGTATTTTATAAAATAATTATTTTTGTTTTAAATTTTATGTCGGTTCTGGAAAAAACAACACTTATAAATTATTATTTGTTAAAAAAAAAATTAATGCAGAATAATTAATTAAGGTCGTAGAAAAAACAAAATTATTCAAAAATTTTTCTTAATTAAATACAAAAAAAAATCAAGATAACTTACTTATAAGGCCGGATAATTATGTGTTGGTTTAAAATCGATACAAATATTAAGTTCCACCTAGTCACTATGGCTCTGACTTCTACCTATAGTTAAATAATAGTTCAAATACCATATATAAATTAGATTCCGTTCCTGAGTGTTCCGAAGTCCTCGAAGATCATAATCTTTTCAGAAAAATATTAAACTTAAAATAATTTATTCATTTCAGCTCAAAACGAATATATAATGGAAATCAGACAACGGGATAAATAGGGACAAAACGAATAAAATCTTGTCATTATTGTAATTCATAGTTTACTCGTATAGTTTGAAGGTGATTTTATTTATCATTAACTAGTTGCAAGTATTACAGAACTATTCAAGTACTAGAACAATTCAAGTACTACAACTATACTTTTGACTATTCTAAATTCAACCTACTTCCACTAAAAACCTGTATTCATTACATTATTTACTTGCACTACTTGTCAATTTTAAGTGACAGTATTTTACGTTAACAGAAAAAAATAAATCCAAATAAATTTTAAAACAGAAAAAATTAATTTTGCACCAAAAAAAATTGTTTTTATTTCAACACAGTTTTTATAATTAACACTCATGTGTCAGATGTCATTTTCTATTGATTTAATTTCTTAAATTTGTCACAATAATTGGTCACAATTTCTAAAAAAAATGTTATATTATTTTTTATTTATTTATTTATTTTCTTTTTTACAAACAAATATTGAAATATACTTTTGTGAAATAAAACTAATTGTCATGTAAATGCGTTAAAAATTTAATTATCAATAAAAAAAACATGTTTGGTCTTGATTTTAAATGAAAACATGAAGTGGTTTGTTAAGTGCTTATGAACTGATTATTTTGGTTAATTTTGATGAATTTCTCCTTAATATACCGTATAGAAATAATGAAGAATAGTACAATTTTTAGAATTTGGAAATTTCATATCATTCTATTATTATTACCAGTTCTTTACTCGCTGCATCTAATTCTTAGTTCTTACAATTAGTGAAACCGTACTAAATCACACACATCGTAGGACGTCAACAATTCCATATAAAGTGTATTAGCTGGCAAAATAGTGCACCGATTGGGCGTTTTGACATTATAGGTTATGACCGTCATGGTCTTAAAAACATTGATTATTCTTAAAAACTGCTTTAACACACTGACATGACGGTCGTAAACTAGTGGTGGAGAACTATCGATAGTACTATCGATAACTATCGATAGTTTTGACTATCGAAAACTATCGATATTTTTTTTGTACTATCGATAGTTTTTTTTCAGTCATTTCGTTTACTTATAAATACTATAAAGATAATAAGAATTATAACCAAAGATATAAAAACAACCATTTTAAGGGCATTTCCGGCGACCTTTTTTTTCGTTTTGCTCGCCGGCTATTCAAATGTCACCCAAGTCCAGAAACTTGAGCATCAAAAACTATCGATAACCATCGATAGTCGGGACTATCGGTAACTATCGATAGTCGGGACTATCGATAGTTCTCCATCACTATCCTAAACTATAATGACGAAACGCCCAACTGATGCACTATTTTGACAACTTATATGAAATTGTTGACGCAATAAGATTTCAATTGACGGTATACAGACAGTATCCATGACCGTCAATGTCTTAATATTTATTATAAATAACATAAAGGCCTTTGGGTTTTTTCATTAGTAAAAATATTTAAATTCTTTAAACGATTTCTGCAAAATTTTCCTATAGAAATGATAATATATCTAGTGACCTCACAAAAACCCTCAAGCATTGGTTCTTATTTTTTTAAATAAATAAAAACAAGCAGAAAGTTTTAATACAAAACAAGTAAAGACAACGTAATTTTAATCTTATTAGTTTCTGTTATATTTCATAATTACTCAAAAGTATAATAGTTATTATGAATTTTAATACTTACCATAAAAAAATATTATAAAATTTTGTCGACTTTAAAATATGAACAAAATTTAATTTCTCTAACTTAACTAACACCATTTGTTCGTTTTTCAAAAATATGTTTTCACTAGTTTATTTCACTTTTAAATTGAAATGAGATAATTATATCTACAATTATTTAAGAGAATAAATGATAGACGACAAGAATCGCTTTAGGCAAATTACATACTTTAGAAAAAAAAAAAGACTAAAAATTTATTTATTTGATTTGAATTAACTGTTTCACTTTTATTTATTAATAATTATAATTTTTATTAATATTTTTTTTCTTAATAATTCTCTCTTTTAATTAAAATCGTAGACACACATTCTCTTTAGTTAGTCATAATCTAGAAAAAAATTAAGTTTTTGTTTTGATATTACAAAATAAATTAATTTTCTAAAGGTGGTTAAGATAATTTTTGTATAACGCTCATCATCAAATATGTTTAACACGTACTCAGAAAGATCGGTACTTCGTATCGGGAGGGGGGGGTTACGTTTATTAATGAAATATATGCACGAGTATGCTTTTAAATATTCCAGAAAATATTAGTTAAGCTTAATCAAATGTGTGCACTGTAAACAGTCCTCTCTATGTATAAACAGTGTGCGAAGTTTGAAATTAATCATCCTTTTTTTTTAAGTCAGTTGTCGTTATTTCATTGTTTCATTTTAAATAGATTTTTCCTGGACTTCATATTCCATTGACTTATAAATTTTTCTAGAATGTATAATTCTATCTAGAATCTATCTCACATTATTCGAACTAGAATTCATTATGATGCATTTAATTTCTAATTTTCCTCTCAGAAACGTTGTAATAATACGTCAGAACTCTAATATTATTTATTACTAATTCTACCGACAGTATAAATGCACAGGAAAAAGCATGAAAAAAAAAATCAAAACAAGTGTACAACTCTCAATAATACTTTAATCTTTGATTTTACACCTACAGTCTATTATGGATCATGATGTATTTTCTACAAAAAATAAACTATACATATATACCTCATTTCAGATACAACTGATCATGCGTTTTCGCTAAAAAATTAAATAATTCTTATATTCGAAACAAATCAACCTTCTATTATTTTCTAAAGACAAACTTCAAATTTAAATTTACGTAAATGCAATAATGAAAGAGATAAAGCCAAGAAAACGGAAATTATTTAAATTCAAAGTGACGAAGCATGGTTAAATTTAACTGAAATAGACCAATGTTACTATTACATTAATATTATTTTTAATAAAAAATAATATGTGTAAAATTACTTGCATTTTCTAAACTCGTACTGTATATAGAGAGAAAAAATACATCTATCTTGTATAATATAAACAAGCCAATGCGTAAACAAGCATTGGTAGTTGTCACTCTCAGAATCACATGTGTTTAAAAATTCTTCATTTGAAATCAAAAACATGCCTTTAAGCGCAATTTTTGTTTTGAATAATTTAAACTAATCTCGCCGGGAAATAGTGAAACGAATTAAATTCTACTACTAAATATTCGTAGCTCGACTATAAGTTTACTTTTTGGAACAGTCATATATTATTTAGTTAAAATTGTATTATAAAATTTATTGAATTTTACCTATTACACCACAAATCCAATTTTACGTAGTGGTCGGTGCAAATTTAAGGGGAAGTACGTAAAATCGGAAGATCAGGGGCGTCGGTAAACTTTTGTTTTGGGGGGTTGGTAAATATTATTTATCTGAATTTATTTAAAACAATATTATCTTAAGAGACAATTTACACTTAAAATTCGGTTGTGTAGACAAAGGAAATCGAATGTTATACTAATGAATATGAGTGACAACTTTTAGAAAACTGTTCAAAAATCAACTTCACTATCGCATTCATCAGTGTAAAAGACGCCAAATAGCGGAAGCTGACAAAAATTCTAGAATATTCTACTCGTGCATTGGCAAAGATACAAAAAAACAAACTTCACTATCGAATTGCGCACTAAAAATTAGATTAAGCAGCGCATTTTGACAAAAATTCTAGAATGTTCTATTAGTCAACTAATAAAGATATCGAAAAATCGATTGTACCATTTAATTGGTCATCGAATAAAAGACGGAATAGCACATTTTCATAAATGTTCTAGAATATTCTATTTGTCAGGTAGCAAAAATTGTTTGTCAAAATCGGACATTTGGTTTACATTAGTTTAATTTTGGTTGGACAATTAAGTGGTGCAGTAGATTTTCCAATATCTTTGTTAGTTGACAAATATAATATTCTAGAACATTTCTCAAAATATGTTATTTGGTCTCTTTTTTGGTACTCAATTCAATGGCGACGTTTGTTTTTGAATATCTTTGCTAGTTGACGAATAGAATATTTTAGAACATTTATCAAAATGTGTAATTTGACCTCTTTTGCAATGGACAATTAAATAGTACAATTGATTTTTCAATATCTTTGCTAGTTGACAAATAGAACATTCTAGAATTTTTGTCAAACTACACAGTTTAATCTCATTTTTAATGACCAATTCAACGGTGAAGTTTGTTTTTTGTATCTCTGCTAGTTGATGATTAGAATATTCTAGAATTTTCCGTTACTCATTTTGCATTTGCATTTTACATATCACGTATACAGAATATGTGCATATATATCTTCAGTGAAATTTTAAAATTTTTAAAGGCTACGAGACCCTCAGACAATATTACCTACGGCTCTGACTCGGGCTTGGTACATAAATTTTCACCAACACAGACAAACAACAACATATCTGTGAGAGGAGAACCCCACTAAATCGCTGACGTCACTACGTAAAATCGGAGTACGTACCATTGGATGGCCACTGTATTCTAACTTCTCATATCATTAAAAATATGCATACAAATGAATTTTTGAAAAAGTGTGTTAGAGATCAACCTTGCAAATACATTTAAACTTTTGCCAAATGCATTGCAATAACCAAATAAATAATTATTATTTTATAGATTTGCATATATATGCGTTTTTGATAGACACAAAGTAAAAACCAAAAAACTAATTAAAATTAACATTATGTATGAAACAGTAAACGCTTTTATTACATTTGAATTGGCATATCAAGGCGGCAAATGTATGTATGTTAGCCATCTATCACCCACATAAAACTACAAATCAGAAAGTACTCAATGATCAAGGACAAATGTTAATGAATAAAAAAAATTAAAAATTAAATTTTCCAATATACATTAGTTATATAGCAATCAGAAAAAATTTTTTTGTTGATTTAACAAATTATTTCCCTAATGAAAGTTGTTTACAGGATTGGCAATTGTGGTACAAACTCCTGTTAGAGAATTAAATTTTATAATAAATCGTTCCTCTAGATTTGAAACGGTTTTTTTGTATTTTATTACTGCTGATTAATCCAACCACTTAGGTTTTTAACGATAAAGGTTATATTGTAACAGCTTTTAATATAGCATTTCTCAGTTTTTATTAAATTATTTATTATGCTCTGAATTTACTTTTGAAAAAGAAAATTACGTCTTTGTCTGTTGGTTGATATGTACGGGTATACAGAGGGGTCCAGGCTATGGGTCGCAATTTTTGACCGATTTAGAAAATTCTGATTTTTATTGATTTACCAAGTATCACAACAGAATCCTTTTGATTTTTATAATGATCGGTCCAATAGTTTAAATCAGTGTTTTTCAACCTGTGGGTCGTGATCTCTGGAGGGTCGCGAAGCCTTTTTAAGGGGGTCGCAGTCACTTTAACAATAAAACCATTCTAGTTCAATATAAAATATTTAATAAAGAAAAGGTTAATTAAAGGTTACATTCATGTGATGGTTTCATATTTATAGCTTAATAAAATTTCGAGTCAAATAACTGCGGCTTATTTTCAATAACAGTAAATCCAAGGTTTTAAATAATTGTCATCATATAGACGCTTTTTCTTTGCTTTTGTTTCATTACTCTCATTGGAACTTGAAGTTGACGGTTGTGAAAGTCTTTCCAGAAACTCATCCATTTTCAATAATTACAATGAGCACAGAATTTTGGATATTAGACAATAAAAGACAGCGAGCAACTACTAAACAAACAAGTCAATTCGATAAAGACAATTCAAAGTGAATTCACAATTAAAGTGTCATCCTTTACTGGCCTGATGCTCCACGCAGCGCTCATCACGTTGCGCTTGTCTCGCTCACACAAATCACGCGCGCGTTCAAAAGCTACTATAAGTCGCCAACTTCGATGTCGATATAAAAATATGCCTGTTTAGAGTCTTTTGTTACTTATTTAATTGACACCTAACTGAAAATAATCAATAATGATGAACGGATTCGATATTTATATTTAGAATAAAAGTTAGAAATAGCAGAGGGTAAGGGTCGCAAAATATTTTTCTATGCTAAGGGGGTAGCGAAATGTTTTTCCATGCTAGGGGGGTCGTACCACGAAAAAGTTTGAAAAACACTGGTTTAAATTATATCTAAAAAGATCAATGGAATACGTTCCTCTTATCATCTCTCATTCCTTTAGTTATTACGAAAACAATACTATCTTAAATAGTTCATTACGCAGCCATTGTCACATTATGTGTCTTTAATACAGATATAAGTATGTGATAGGTTTAATAAAACAATTTGCAGAGTGTGTACTTTCAAGTTTCAATTCTTACCTTTAGTGACTTTAGGTATATACCTCATTTCAAATACAATTGATCATGAGTTATCGTTAAAAAATTAATTCTTATATTCGAAACAAATCAATCTTCTTTTCTAAAAACAAACTGCAAATTTAAAATTTACGTAAATGCAATAGTGAAAGAGATAAAGCCAAGAAAACGAAAATTATTTAAATTCAAAATGATGAAGCATGGTTAAATTTAAGTGAAATGGACCATAATATATTTGACAACAGTGTGGCCGTTGATAGGTCTAATTTTTGATTGGCTGACATATTGTACATTGTTTATTGAGTTACTACGGTTACTCCTTTAAAATTTCGACTGAATATGAGTTGCTCCTAATCGGCACGCTGTTATTAAGTATAAGTCGTTGTAGTTTTACCAATGATTTTGTTTTTATGTCATATTTTTCATTATGTACCGTCTATTTATTATATAGAAAACATCAGATAGTTCCAGATATTCTAGAATAGAACTCTAGAAATACTAAAACTTAAGGGTATTTAAACTTGTTAAATATTATATAAGTAGATGTATCTAGATAATCAAAAGTAAATATTTAATAGAATTTTTTTTTTTAAATATGTATGTATATTCTTTGATTAATTTTTTCTCAGAATAATAAATTCATTCCATTGTATTATCAATATTTATCAATTTGATGGGTGCTAATAAAATATTTTATTACTACAATTTAATAATAATTTTACCACAAATAAATAAAATGCATAAATAAATAATAAATGACTAAAATCGATTAGTGAGAAGAAAGGGGAAATTGTTTCAATTAACAAAACACTAAGTATAATTTATTATTTCTACTTCATTTACATAAAAGTACAAGGTTACTGTTGTTTTAGAACAATTTTTAAACAAAAATTTAATCAATCCGTAATTTTTTTTTGGTGATTATTTCAATTGTGTACGATATGTTAAGTCTTTTGTACAGTGTTGAATTCAAAAAAAATCAATCAGCATGTATTTTTTTGTTCTTATTATAGCAGTTTAAATTTTCAATGACCTTATCTTGATTTTGAGGATGAGAAAAAATATTCTTTTGTTTCATTTTCGTTGTGGAAGGTGAAGCAAAAAAAAAAAAAATAAATAAAATAACATAATTAAAACATTTTTTATGTATTTGTAAATTTTTACTTAGTGTCATATTTATGTATTCAATCACGGAAAACACAGTCGATGCGTATCTACTTTACGTCACGTATACTTTACAACGGTACAACAGAACCTTGAATAATTGCGGTAATAATGGCTTACAATGTTTTGGAAGTTAGCTCAACGTTGTCAGTGAAGAGAGTAATCGTTTAAGGCACAATTTTAAATTTTTGTGATATTTTGTTTAGTTTTCGAAGTAATTATCGATTTCATTGAGAACTTTTATTTAAATGGCACCAAAATAAAAAATTACTAGGAAAAGTTGAACACAAAGCGAAATACTGAACAATTTTATTTGTTGTTTTTTGTTCATTATCTGTTACAATCCATATTCGGATTTTGAGACCTTGAAAAAACTGCCTCGAAGAAGTCAATATTATATTTCGAAAACTAAACACCGAAAAATTTTATTCTTTGTTTTCCGTTATCGAGTTTTTTAATAGTAACTATTGCTGGAGCGGGGGTGGGTAGAAAAAAAACTGGACAAAAAAAAATAAACTGGCAAATTCTAAAATATGATGTTTGCACTCCTTTGCACTTAGGGTAAAAGCCCCCTTTGTGGAACGGTATCTAATACTGGAACAGTTTTGACATTTACATATTTATTTCTTTAATTAAGTAAGGAAGCATTAAATGCGAGGTGAATTTAAATTGAAAAACAATCATTCTATTAATAATAATTTTTGTTATCAGACGTTTCTTTTAGAAATAACTTCATTAATATGTAAATGTTCATAATTAGATACCGTTCCACAAAGCGGGCTTTTACCCTATATCAATTGACAAAATACGATTCTCTGAATACTCAGGTGTCTCTGGCACTTGCACTGTAATTCCAAAAATCTGGAAAGACTTACAAATGTATACTCAGATACCACTGATTAGCAAAAAATATTAAATAAGTAAAAGAAAAAGAAAAAAAAAAACAATACCTGAAAAAGGTTATCGCGGGTTGGCTATTTCGAAATAATGTAAGAAACAATATAAGAAGATCCTAAGTACACTGTATTGGATGCTCTATTATTAAATATTATTATGATTAAATCATAGACTATTTTTTCTCCCTGCACTAAAAATAAATACCAAGTATAAGAAGCACTAATGAAAACTGAACATAAACCAATCCTCTGCACTTAATAAAAGACAGCTGCAACAAATTTTAGAGGGTTGATTATTTAAAATAAAACTGACAGACAGAAAATAGATTTACAATATTTTAAGTAAAATCCTCGCACGTGTCCTACATCTATTTAAAGTTAGTTCTTTTTATCCTTGTGTCAAAATTATTTTTACAGGTAAACGAATTCAAAAAGTATTATATTGTATTAATTTTACTATTGCCCTTACAATTAGGTAGAAACAAATCTGTATATATGTAGATTATACGACCATACAAAATGCACTAACGCTTTACTTTTTTTCCAAACACCAAAGGTAGGAAATAAAATACGTATGTGATAGGTACTTAGCCGAAGCAGCTGAATTTCTTTGCTTTTGTGTTGTACGTGATACCACTTTTCCATTGCATTTTAAGTAAAATTAAATGCTATTTCTAATGCTTTCTAAACAAATATACAAAAAATAATTTTCAAAATGACTTCCGTCTTTCATTTCGACACATGATTTAATTATATACAGATACATTTCATTTTAAACTAGTACGCGACCAGTAGGCCATTTAAAGTACATACAAATTTATTATAGTATTTGGAATATTTAAGAAAATGAAATACAATTGAAGGCGGAGATTACACGTACGTTAAAAAGTAGGTACACATGTCTGTTTGCCGAATATAATTATGAGACTTTTTAGTTTTTAATTTTAATAATCTAATTCTTCACCATTTAATATAAAAAAAAAATCAAGAGAAAATTAACAATCAAATTAGAAATCATATAATCTTAATTAATAAGCATATAATAATAGCTAATATTTAAATTTATGTAGGTATTAATTATGTAATCCACAATTTCAAGAACAGCAAAGTTTAACGTGGATTTTTAGATTTATAGTACTTAAGTCTAAAAAGCTTCAATAATTGATTGCTATGAGCAATGTGAAAACTGAAGTACCATAAACACTGTCAAAATATATTTTTCATAAACTGATAAGTCTGTTTCGTTTTACTATCATTTATAAATTAGCCAAACTAGTTGTAATTTCAAAAGTTTGAGCACAAATTAATGAGAACGCATATTTTTAATACAATCACCAAAAATAATTTTTTCTGGAATCTATTTAAGATTTTTATAGGTAATCCAGAAAAAAAATTATATAATACCCTTTTCTATTTTCAAATATATAGTCTTAAAATTTCTACCCAAATGTTTGCTTATCTTTTTAAAAAAAAACTAAAGGTACCTACTATTTTAATTTATCTAATGAGAAAAAAGAATGTCCAAAAACCAACCAATTAATACAAATTTTTCTCGTAAATTTTCTTGTTACTATGCACAACTAAACGACCTTGCATGTGCAACATAATTTTCTTTTTTCTTATTACGCTTGAGAAAATGTTTATTATATACAAAATACCTGGAAATTTAATACTTTTCAACAATAAACACAATCCTTTACTTTGTTTTTCTAAGGAGATCCTACACCCAATTACTTAATTTACTTTAAAAAGAAAATATTTTACCTTCGTATCCGAAAAATTTTATTTCCACTTCCGAACACCATGACTGATAAAGAAATAAACAGATTAAAAGGGACAACACAATTCAAATATTCCCAAAAAGAAAATAGTAAGTAGTTAGTTATTATTATTATTTGATTAAAATTCACGTTGTTTCAAACAAAACACAAATTTTTATAAACACAAAATTATTTAAAAAGTCAAACACATTTAGTAGTGATACTAAAAACATTATAGTTTTAATTGAAAAATTCAATTTGTCTATTTTCGTGATAACGTTACACATAAAGTGATTATTTAATTTGTCTAAATTATTATTAAATTGTATAGAATTGTGACAACAATGTCGATTAAATAATAACAACAACATTAGAGCTCAAAACTATACGATATACTTTCAAAGTAACAGCAACCGTGGCGTACATAATGAATACTGGAAAACAAGTTTACAAAACAAACCACCGTGCTTGTCCGTTGTTGCGAGCCGTTGTGCTATGACGCGCGGCAATCGCACTTGAGTGTCTACTCTCGGTGCGGTTTTTCGTTAGCTGTTATGTCTGTTTGTGTCTCTGACGAATAATATAATAATATGAAGAAATAACCGAGTTTGTTATCTGTCTGTCCGTCCGACTGGGTTGGTTGTTGTATAAAAATATAATGATAATAATTTAACATATCCAATAATGTTCTTTTCCGTACCTGCAGTAAAACTTCTTGCAAAATATACAAATATGCGTATGTCTACGCGTTAATAACGGTTCTATACGTTGCGTTTGTCAAAAGCGTGTGAAAGAAAATAAATTGTAAAATGTGTAAGAACTGTAACTCCAGTTATATTTGTAACTGATGAATTTTTTTCGAAATTTTTTCGACTAAAAAATATGCGGACTAAACAATAAAAGTTATTTTTGTTTTTAATGTTATTAAAAATTTAGATTTTCACTCTAACAGATTTTCATTTTAGCAAAAATACCATTTTATTTAATTAATTTTATGATAGTTATATCCTGATCCATCCAATAATTATCCAAGTTTTATAATGATCATACATGCCTATGTGTGGTATTTTTGTAAAGCGTTTTATTATTTTGGTACCGAAGTCCAAGTATCTTTTATTAATTTTGGGAAAAGTTTCTTTTTTTATAGCAGATACCCAATTTTACATTCAAATTTCCTAATATATAGGAAGGTATTTTTTAAAAAAATTATCTTAATCTTTGTTTTTATATCGAGTGTCGCTTTAATCTTTTCTACAGTCTTTCATAAAGACCGATGCAATGTAAGAGCTAGATGAAATGTTTGGTATCTATACGGTTGGACGGTTATAACATAATGACGAAATGTTCAATTGGTAAACTATTTTGACAATTAATACACTTTATATGGAATTTTTGCGCGGTAAACCGTTGTTTTGCAGGCAGGGCCAGATTAGCCAATAGGTCTACCTAGAGGCAGAAAATTTCAAAAACAAGGCGGTAAAAGTTTTAACTGACGTTTGTTTTTTTTTTCGCTCGTTAGTTATTTTTTTTTTAAGAGAAAGTTTAAAAACAAAGTAGGAATAGTTAAGGTTTTTTTCTTTTTAATCAAAATGTAAGGGCGGCATTTTTCACGGTGCCTAGAGGGGTACTTAGGGTTAGGCCGGTCCTGGTTGCAGTTAAAGTAGAAGCCATTCTACTTGGTAGTAATTCGCGCAGAATAAAGATAAATATATCTGAAAATACATGACAAGTATGAAACAAAAACATCTGACAATGTCTGACAAATAATATTTAGATTTAAATTACATTAAAATGAGACACCTTTAAAACAAACATAATATATTGTTCATTTTCATTCGCTCTCTTATTACCTGCTATTATATATAGGTACGTGTTAAATTTTTTCAGCGCTTTTTGTGCACTGCCAATTATCTTGGCCGAAGGTATAGATCAAGTTTCATTTGACGTTGTACGGCGTTTGTGACCGTTAATGTGTTAATTGCTACTAAAATTCGAAATTAACTGAGACAAGTTTGAATACTAAATACATGTGAACAAAAAAAAAAACTCACAAGTAAAGGGCCCGAGGCCGGACCTACCGATTTTGATTAAATTTAGATATGTTGTAGCACACTAAAAAATAAACGACACGTATTTTTTTTTATGTGAAATTATTACCCACTATCAGTGTGTTAATATTAAAAATGCGGTGGGTCCCTTTTGCGCCCCTGGTCAGTTTATGTCTTGCTGTGTTAACCGTAATAAAAGTTTTATGATGTGACAAATATTGAAAAAATCCAGTTTTAAATTGAAAAAAAATAAACCATCTATCCTTTTTTACGTTTGTCTACATTATATTACAATATTATTATAGTAATATACATTATATTATGTACTATCGATCAAATTTTGAAAAATATCTGTACAACTTATATACATCCCCTCATTCTGAAAGTGTAACATTGAAACAAACAAAATTTTTGAACTTTAAATTGAAATTTCTGTAGATTCAAGGAAACAAATTAGACATTAGAATGTACAAAAAAAAAACAGTATGTAATTTTATGGAAAATTTAAATAACATGAAAAGAAAATTATAATTAACTAGTATGAACGTTAAATACTGGGGGAAAAGTTGTATTATTCAAATTTTTAATGCTGAAATTATTGTGGTATATAGAATTTCAAAAGTTGAATAAAATAAACTTTAAATTCTTTCCAAATATGGAAGATAAATTTCCGGAGATTTGTTTAAGATATTTGCAACAAATATGTACGTTTAATAATAAGCTACACGAAGTTAGCGCCGCGAATTTTTTTTTCTTTTTTGATGTTTTTAATTTTTTTCTCTCTAATTATATAATTACATCAAAAAAGAATTTTGCGCTTCGATGGGGCAAATTTAAAAGGGCATTTAAAGGGCAGTTTTTTAAGCTATTATACTTTAATTTAGAAATTGATTTAAAAGAGAAAAAAATTTTCGCGGCGCTGACGTCGCGTAGCTTAAATAATATCTTTCAAATATTATCGAATGGTTGTGAAAAATTATTTGACTACTTCTGGCTAATAGATGGCATAATATGTTGCTTAACCTTAGAGTCCCTATAATAAATAGAGTCATGACATGTCATCCATTTTGTATCCAAAACAGAACGGGAAGCTTCAAAATTAATTACTACATGTTTGAGTAAATAATTTTGAGTACATAATTATTGTTAATAAGTTATAAATTACTGAACAATTAAAAATTTTTAATTTAATTATTCTTTCTAAGTTAAACTAAATGGTTTTTGTTAACTTTTAATTTATTTTCAGAAAATGAACCCAGAGTGCCTATAATAAATAGAGTGGTGACATGTGTGCTGAACGCTGATTGGTTCCGGCATTACTGCTAAATAGTTAGCAGTCTAAAAATATTTTTTTCTTTTTTAAATCAACGTCATATTAAATCAAATGAAAATGTATGTAATCAAGTAAACGAAACTAATAGTTGCCTAGTTTTCATATTTTTAACTTTTTTCATTAATATATTAAAGAGTTTTTTTTATAAATACTTTAAGAAGAATAATTATTATTGATTATGAATTTTGACAAAGTCGCAAATTTATTTTAGAATTATATGCTATTTAATTTTGTACTTTTAATTCCCAATGATAACTTGTACTTTCAAAACCTTTAATCTTTCAAAATGAAATAAAAAAATTCGATACCAATAAAAGCTTGCTTAGCATGTACCTATATGCTATTTTTTTTTTTTTTTAAATACATTCTAATGTCCAATTTTATTAATGTCGTATTAATAACTTAATGTAATATAACTAATATAGTAATATGTAATATCACGTAACATGTATGTATCTCTGCATTATATATATGTATATTTCTATTCTATTATTGAAATACTATAACATAACATATTTATACACAGAACATACATTTATATAATAGTTCCATCCTTGTCCTGTCTTTTAATTGTCTGTGTGTACTTCTAGTATACTGTAATAAAAAATGGTGTGTTTACGACACTCAACCTTTAGACCACCAACTGACATTTTCAACCGTGGGGCGCAAATGGGATATGCCCTAAAAATGAGTGTATGTTAACTGTAATTTAAGAGGGTGACCCACCCCCTCTCCAGTGTTGCTCAAACTGAATTTTGAAATCAAAAATTTCATTTCTACGTTATTCTAAATATCTTAAACTATTTTCCATGAAGAAGAACTTCTTGAACTACCCAGGTAGTACGACTATTCGATACAGTCACCCCCTAGTTAACTTCTCCTAGACTTAATATTAGGACATTGAGCAAAAACAGGTCAATTAGATTTTCTGACGTAGATTTCAAATCTGTAAACAGAATTTTTATATTGTTTAATTTTCATCCCCTTTTTGCAAAATTAACCCCTAAATTTTAACCCACAGCCACCCCTGTTGACACAATTTGAACGAATTGCATACCAGTAGATAGCTCTTTAAAAAAGAACAATACTACCAATTTAAACTTTTGCTCTATCTCTTACCGTTTTCGAGATATTTAAAAAATTAAATTTTTACCCCAATTTTTGGAGGGCCATTTCACCCCTTCAAACCGTTTTTCCGCCAATAAAAAAAATACGTGTCGCTTATTTTTTAGTGTTCTACAATATACCTAAGTTTCATTAAAATCGATAGGTCCGGCCTCGGGCCCTTTACTTGTCAGACGTCAAAGTTCAACAAATCAAAATTTGTTTTCTATTAAAAGCTTAATTAATAACAAATAAAACAATATGACTTATTGTTAGTCGAAAGGCACTGAAACTAAAACCGATATTGTTTGCAAAACAAAACACAGGTAGGTTCATTGGAAATTATTGTAATAATAAAACTGATAATAAGTTCCTTGTTAAACCCCCCATGAATTTAATTTTTATTAGACAATTTACTTTAAATTAATACATAAATAAATGTATTAATCCGGTATTAATATATTTATTTTATTTAACATTATTACTTTTTTGAATGACATAGTGAGCCCAATAAACAAAGATTATATTATCATTCTCTTACTTCGAAAAGAAAAAAATAAATTCTTCAAGACATATGAATAAAAACTAAAACAAAGAGATATTCTTCACTTGTTGGTGACCAGTAATAGAATATTACCTATTATGTAATTGAGGTTGTAAATTACGTATTACCAGGGCCAGCTTAGCAAATTTTTAAAATAGGAGGGAAAAATGAGTAATTAACGTTTTTTTTTCTTTTGCTCATCACTTATTTTTTTTAAGAGAAAGTTTGTAAAAAAGGTAGGGAAAGGGGCGGTAAATTTTTAAAATAGGGCAGAAAAATTTGTGATTGACGTTTTTTTTTAAGATTTCCTTTTTTTTCAAATAAAAGGTAGGGGCGGACTCAGGGTTAATCCGGCCCTGCGTACTACACACGAGTGAAAAAGTTGCGCAAGAGCCGCGCAGCGACAATTGTGTAATATATCTTATAACTTATAACCGAATTAGTACTATACCTTATCTACGACTAATATGAAATTCACAATAAATTATATAAATTTGGTATAAACATTTACAATACATTAAAGTTTGTAGAACTTGTTTATCAAAACAAATGCCAACATTCAGTTGTTAGGTAAAAATGTTTTTTCAGGTTTTAATATAATATACAATATGAAACTTAATAAAATAAAAGTGTAGTAAGTGTCTTTACATACAGGTGCGTGTAAAGAACAGCGTTTCGCACAAGTATATGGAAAATACAGCTTACTTAGATAGTATCATAGTGATTTTAAGCCGTTTGAAAGTTCTGTAGTAAACGATTCATTAGAATTTCGTAGCTCTGACAACAACGAAATTTTTATGGTTTATTGATGTCTGTCCGCTCTTCTAAAACTACACTAGCGTGGCATTTTTTTTTTTTAAATTGAAAGCATAAAAACTGAAAGCATTAGGATTTTAGTCCCAAGAACCAAATGTGATTTCTGTGATAGTGAGTGCTAGTTTTCGCCGTCCGTAGTATGCAATTATAACTTCAAAATAAAATTGTAATAATTAAAGATAATTAGAGCACCTGTAATTCAACTTTGATAATTGTTACACCAACTTATGAAACATACAGCCACTACTGTTCTTATTAATTTGTTTAGCCGAATTGTTTTGTCCAATTACTTAGCCGATCTATGCCCACATTATGCCCAAGTTATGTTAATTTGGCAATAATTATCGAGGCTAAGTTGGATGTCTTTCCAAAAATACGACTTAGATGTGGGTGATTGTTAGAAGATACACTTATTATAATAATATATGTAGATTTTTCCTTAAAACTCGATTTTATGAGTGGCAGTGATACGATAAATAATATGGTAAAATAATAAAAACCGTTAGTACAGATAAATATATAACAACAACAATTTAAAATAATTTTATCACGACTATTGAATGTTATGAAATTTTGAAAAAAGAAAATAGCAATATGTAGGAACATAATAGAAACCTCCTACTACTCGTATTTAGCCCAATAAAAAGATCTACATCATATCTTTATCAGTTTTATGGTAAACTAGTTGTACCCACGACGTCGTTCGCGCATAGATTTAATGAAAAGTATGTAAGTAAGTATAACAATTACAAAGCATTTGCATAAAACATTCTTAAAATGGATTTTGTATTTGCCCGAGGGAATCCGTAATAAAAAGTGTTAATACAGCTAATAAGTTATTACCACACCAAATTAAATCAAAATCCCTTCAATAGTTTTTGGCGTAATATGTGCACATGTTAAAAATGGTTTTTATATTTTCCTGTGGGAATGAGACATTTTTCCGGAGTAAAACTTATCTTATACGCTGACCCAGGTAGTTACCGCAGTTATTACCGCACCAAATTTCATAAAAATCCGTTCAACAATTTTTGCGTAATGTGTGCACATGTTCAAAATGGTTTTTCTTTTTTCCCGTGGGAATGAGACATTTTCCCAGACTTCCGGGAGTAAAAAGTATCTTAGATGTTGACTCAGATAATAAGTTATCATCACACCAAATTTCGTTAAAATCCGTCAATAGTTTTTGCGTGATGCGTGACCAGACAGACAAAAATTTTAAATACCCCTGTCGCAGCATCCTGCATAACAGCGAATTTCCGTTTATAAAAGTTAGTTTTTCTTGGAAACTAGTTGACATAGAATAATAGTTTAAAGACCTTTTTTATGTGATTTTTTCTCCTATTCCTAATGGTGTAAAAAATTTCACAAACATTTTTCAATAAGGGTAAATTTTGGCAAAAAACTAACTTTTTTCACGAAAATTTTCAAAAAAACCATGTTCCGGGGATCGGACGTGTCTGGTTAACGAACTCGTCCAACTGTTTGGGACTTTATATATATATATATATATATATATATATATATATATATATATATATATATATATATATATATATATATATATATATATATATATATATATATATATATATATATATATATATATATATATATATAGATAGATGTATATAAATTTTTTAGTGAATATTGTTTTCGGTTTCTAGGGACCTCAAAAGAAATTTCTGCCATAGTCCCGGGCTCAAGTCGCGTCATAACAATGGCTGTAATAGCTGAATTCCATTCTGGAAATTCGCTAATAAAAATTGCTGTTTTGATATCTACATCGATAACTATTTATAGTACCATTACAATTTTTAAAAAATATTCCATGTACAGAAACGGTCTCGTTACAGTTTTATTATATGTAATATAGATTAATAAAACATGAATTACGATTAGGTACTATGATTGACATTATATCTTGACAAAAGTGCATAATTATGATATTAGAACACAAGTGAAGACATAAATATACATCACAAAACAACACTTATTTTTCAAATCTTTTGTTTTTACTTTCACAAAAATTTTTATATTCTATGAATCTTGAAATTTATTTATTTTTTTTTAAAAATAAACTGGTTTTTTGAAAGGTCTGTTAATTTTGTTTTTTACTAAATGTTGTATTAAAAATATCTATTGATATTAGTTTTTTATAAAACATTCTATACAATCAAACATATACATTCGTATAAACTTTGCTATTTTTCTTAATTTTTGTCTTTATTTAATGGTATATTTTAATATTATAGTTCATTTCAAAAAAGATTCTTATACTGTAATTCTTACTAATGTGAAAGAAAAACGGCAGTCTTCTGTGTGTCTGTCGTTCTTAATTTCTTCAAAAATTGAATTAAGAAATTAAATAAAAACTCGTACTGACTTATAGAACTTAAACTTCGACTATTTTTATTTTCTATCGCATATGAATTTTGAATGAGAAATCCCTATATGTAGGGATAATAATTGTATCCAGTCTGGTGTATGACATGGATTATTTACAAGTCAAAACATTTTTAGATTTCTCGAAATTATTTTAAAAAAAATACTCACCAGCACTCCCACTCATATATGTATAGGTATTATATAAAAATAATTTGCTTCTTGTGATTAACACATCTTTATTATTTGTGTTCGTTTGTAATCGTATTAAAAACAAATGAGTTTAAAATTTTTAGAGTTCCAGATTCATTTGGAAGTATGTATGTACCTTGAAGTGGAAAATTATTTCCGAATTTTCGATTGAAATCTTAATTAGAAATAATCAAAATCAAAAAGGAACTAATATTACTGGAGCCAATTTTCAATATCACAGACAAATTCGAAACTGTATATACAAAAACGAAGCTTAAAGAACAGTAGCAAACAAAAAAACTGAATATCCTTGAAAGTTGATAAAGTGAAGGTTTCAGAACCAGTTTTATTCATTCAGTAAAATATGATTTAGTTTGTAATATAAATAATGTTTAAATTAAAATTCAGTGAATGATTATAACGCGTTTATAATATAAAACAATATATTTTTTTTTACCCTTTTATTATTCGATTAATTAGACAGTAAATTAAAACCTTTTGTAAATTATTGATAAATATTTAAATAGATGCGATGGATATATTTTTTGAAATAGAATTTAAATCGAAACTTATCAAGGTCATTTAATCGTTACTCGTCTGGTAATAATTTTTATGAATTAAAAAAAAGTCTTCACATGTATGCAAATTTGAAAACGTGAATAAATGTAAGGTACTTAAGGCATTTAAGGCCCAGCGGGTAATAAGGTCCATTAGCTATATTTCTTACCAAGAAAAGTTCTATAACTTATCAACAAGTTTAAAATGAACTTTCAATCATTTCAAAACCAGGTACAAAAGTTGAGCTACTCAGAGTAACAAACTCATGTCATATTTTAACAAACAAATTTAGAGGTTACATTTTCGTTCGTTGCTATAAAAATTGTGCACATTGTGAGTGTTATATTAATGATTTTTTAAAGGTATGTTTCTTTCAAATTGTTATCAAAATTGAAAAAAATTAATATTCTTTAAGTTTTACATAAATTAATTTAGTTTATTTCTAAAGTATTTATATAAAATGTATATAAGCATAAATATTGACATGTTGATAATAAGGCCCATGCAAATTTTGTTTGGGCTTTATTACCAACACAATTAAAATCAAACACTACAAAGTCAAATCAATTAAAACAGGTCTGAAGTCATTAACAAATGAAGCAAAATTAGACGCACAACTTAAATTACTATAGTTACTCTAATATAAAAATAACAAAAAGGAAAAAGGACACAAAACTAAGTACATTTAATTTTGATTTATTTGTTGCATTTGTTTAATGATGCCAGATCAGTTTTAGTTGGTTTGGTCGAATTTTTATTTTTATTCCTTAGTGTTTTGAAGTATGGCTGATAAAAAGAAGAGAGCGTTGTGGTCTGAGGAAGCACTGGCATCAGCCTTAAGCTATGTCACTCGACATGGCAATAAAAGAGAGGTTGCAAGGAGATTCGGAATTCTAAGAAGAACTGTTAGATTTAATATTTATTTATTTCGACTTAATATATTCAAACACCTAGTACTTGACTTATTCGAAAAATATGATAAAAAAATTAAAAATTAAAAATAATGACTTAGGTAAATTTTTTTATTGTTGTTTTCAATAACAGTCATGCAGTTAAACGGGATTCAAGGATTTTCTGAACGTGTAAAAATAACAAAATATTTTGATATATAAGTTCAAGTTATTCTTAAAGTATTTTCAAGTTCAAGTTATTCTTAAAGTAATTAAAATCCGCCAATTAATTTAAAAAAAAAATAATAAATGTACTATTTCAGGCAGTTGTAATAAGTGGGCCTTATTTTCTACACCAGTCGGAAATAAGGCCCAATTGCAGACACTTTTTAGAATCAAATTTTTGACTTGTATAATTACAAATTCATTAATTTTTTTAGGAATTTTTATCAAAAAATAAGTAAATTTTTATAATTAAATACTATATTTTTGATATTTTATAAGATATATAAATAATAAGCATATTTTTCTTAGGTGGGCCTTAATTGCCTTAGGTACCTTATATATCTACCTCTTAATTAGTATGATTTACAGCCAGCATATCATGCAGGACAATTTCATATGCATTTATTAAAATTCAAATTTCATAAAACGTTTGTTGTAGACATATACTTTGTAAGCTACAAGACTATAGTAAATAAGTTATAGTAAATTAGCATATTTTTTACCTGTAAAAACGATTAAAAACTGTCAAAGAAATTTTTAATATAATCTCGTTAAGTTTTAGGAAAGAGAAAATTGAGTTAATAGTAAGCAAACAATTGGGAAATGTACAAAACTTTAAGTAGTATTACCAATGCATCTTAAAAAAAAAAAAAAAAAAACTTGTAAGCTTATGTTTTTGTATTGGGAGGGATTTATTAGCCTAGTGATGAACAAATCCAAAATGAAGACCAAGACTTCGTAGTCTTGGTCTCGGTCTTGCTAATACGCTTTAAGTCTTGGTTTTAATTTTGGCATCGTTAAAAAGTCTTGCGCTTTTTTGCATTTTTTTAAAATTTTTAATTAGATATATAGGTAATAATCAAGTTACAAAAATTTGATTGTTTGTGAGAAATTGCACTGAATTAATTGACGTCAAGTTTCATTTAAATGGAAAGAAATCAAAATTTGTCAAATATACTTGAAATTAATTAAAAGTGCGTTAGCTTGATGACATCATTAAGCAAATGTAATAAATGAAGTAAAATTAGACGTAGGTACCTCTTTTTTGTCTCTTTTCTTCCTTATTTTTATATACGAGTAACTATAATAACTAGGTCAGGACTTAAGTAAAATAATTTCAGGAAATCTAAGTAACAAATCTTTTAAGCAAAAAGACTTACGGTTTTTCTTACTTTTGTTTTTATCTTGGTCATTTGAGTATCGGTCTTGGTCCTGCAACCATACTTATGGTCTTGGTTTTGGTCTTGCTAGAGAATGTATAGTCATGGTCTTGATCTTGCAAAAAGTGCAAGACCAAGACAAGAGACTGCAAGACCAAGGCTGATTTTACTCACCACTATATATTATTTATTGTTAGAGAATTAAATTAATCGTAACGACTGAACAATTTGTCATTTACAGATGGATTTACTTATGTCAGTTGTTTTATTTTCATAATAATAAATAAAACACAACACATATATATTCATTTGTTATTTTATTTTCTTTTGTTTGTTGTATGAGTGTAATTGTAATATCATCCTAGCATTAGCAGCTCTGCTATGGTTATAATAATTTATTTCATTGCCATCAACTTGTATATTTGTAACACCCTCAAATGTAATGAAATTAAATACATATATATCTATTGTATAACAAAGAAAATGAAGTAAACAGCATCTGTTCAATTCTATATTCACACTGCATTTTATTCTATATACATAAGTATTATCTATTCGAATCAAATAGGTAATATAATTACACTACAGCTCAAAAATAAAACTACATTTATATTATACTAACTTACTACTATACTAACTATATTCGTGAGGTTTTATTATTTTTTATTTTCTTGAATATATCCATCATTTTTACACTGTAGTATATATTAATATTTATATATATTACTATTATTATTATTTGAATTAATAATAAATATGATTTTTGAAAGAAAAAAACATACATTAACTTTCCACTGTGGAGAACAATATAATTAATACAGATGTCCAGATGGCACTATTGTATTAAAACAGATAATAATAGATACAATTTATTAAAAATGGAATAAAATGTAGGATTTGTACGCACTGTCTGTACATATTATTTCCGTATGAATTTATTTTATTTATTATTCGATGGATAAATAATTTATTAATATGTAAAAAAAAATGTGGAAAATAAATAAATTTAAAGAAAAGATTTCTTTTTATTTCCTGTAAAAACTTTTATCATCAAATATAAGTATGTGGTTATTTATATTCTAATAATTTCCCAGGGCTTTAAAGAAAAGTGAACTTTTATCAGAAAACATGAGAATACTCTCTCTGTATGTAAAACTGAATACATAAGTATTTTAAAACTATAAAAATTATGTTGAAAAGTGCAGCAATAGCAAACAGTGCCCAGTAACGAAATATTCGTATATCAATATAGTTACACACATGTTGCAATTCTATTATCAAAACCATTTTATTATGTAATTAATTCTAATCAAATTATAGAAGACACGAATTATTGTCAGCTAAAATCTCTCTATCAGGTTTATTATCTTATAGAGAAATACTTCTTAATTTCTTTAAGTTATTAGCCAAATTATAATACAGCAATCCCCCGAAGAACACGATTATCTGGTTCCGTGTTCTGTGAAACCGTGTTGTTCGAGACTAAAAAAGACGGAATTCCATTTCATACACATTTGTAAGTAATGTGTATGTAATGTATATTTATTGAAAATAAAATGGAATAGAATTGAGCAATCATAAACTCTGAAGTCGGTCTATCATGAAATGTACCTGTTTTTATATTATGTTTGTTTATAAATGATGTTTTACGTTATTGAAAATATGCATCGTAAATATCTCGTAAGTGGTGCGTTCTGGCTCAAAAATAACGAAATTTTTAAAGGCTTAAGCGAAGCAAGTTGTGGGTATTCAAAATATATTGGGACTGTCAAAACCTAATTTTTCGTAATCGAATATTACTGATGTCGAAAATAACATTTTCAAAATTTCTACAAATTCGTTATTTTTTCTATTATAAAATTCTCTAAAATTTTGAGTAGTTTTAATTTCTAGTATTTCTAGTTCCTTTTATAAAAACAAATTCAATTTGAACGAATGAATGAATGAATGAATGAATGAATGAATATATAATCTGTGTTTAAAGACTAAGCTTATTACAGAGGCTGACAATACAAAATACATGAGTAATTAATAAAAAAAAAAGTACAAGAATTTTACATATCTAATGCACTTGCCATTAAGTAAAGTTATCTTATAGTAACAGTTGTAACATTATACATATTTTCTTTTTGTAATTAATTATTGAGGGGCAATTGCGGAAATGTCAAAAAAATCGGCGCACACTAGTTCGCTCCCGTGACCATATACTAGTTCGCTCCCGTGACCGTATACTAGTTCGCTCCCGCGGTCATAAAACCCTGAAAGGTAGTATACTAGTTCGCTCCCGTAACTATATACACAAACTGAACAGCAAAATGAGAATGTTTCTATTTATGTTTTATAATTTAATATTAAATACATTATAAATTTGATGTAAATTTACATGACATACATTTTACAAAGTCGAATCTACTTATTACATTTTGTTTCAATAACGAAATTTTCCTTTCTTCAAATTCCTTACGCAAATTAACTGCCTTGCGATACACTTTTTTCTGTTGATGAACTTGTTTCTGTTGATTTTCTGTTATATACATATTAAAGACAATAAAATGACTTATTAAGAAATGGGGAAAACACAGAAGAAAGGAACAAATACACGTGTATCCGAAACTAGTAGCAAATTACGAATTTGATGTTGAACGAGTTTTAGGTAAATACTAAATAGTGGGCGGGGAGATTAAATAATGAATATTACCAAAGATTTTTAAATTTAACTTGAATAATTATAAATGTAAGGTTGAATAATATACATAATTGTAGGAATTAAATTTTGATATTCACTATATTCATTACCGATTTTCACAAAGTAAAATTATCTACAATTAATTCCTATTTTTTTTTTTTTTAAATCCTACCATATGCTACTGATTTTGGTGCATCAAAAACAAATAAAATTTGAACTAACGTAAACAAAACACAACACACTAAATGTCCATTATTAACTGTAATTTTGAACGCTTTTAAAAATTCGAATTTTAAACAAATAAAATTTTAATTGTTAAGTTATTTAACTAATTGTCATTTAGGTAATAAATTTTACCTGTCAGTAGATAACGAGTTGTGAACTAACCTACGACCCTTTTTCAAGATAAGATTAAAATTTGACCGCGGGAGCGAACTAGTATGCACCCTTTCTTGTAAATTTTCATGGATTTGCAAGAAATATCTGAGAAGATAATAAAAAGTTTTAAGCAATAAGGTAATAAAGTTAAGCAATAAAGTAATATTACATGTTATGCAAACCGTTTAAGGTGTCTTAAAACTCCGTTCTTATTACACCTGTCAGAAAATTCCGCTTGTAATTATCCCTGAAATAAAATTACGTATGGTCGATAAGGAAATAAAATTTTTCTGTTTGAAATATCTCAATTACAAAAAAAAAAATTGTTTACCTAGTATATAGAAACAGAACTCATAGATATTAGAAAACAAAATCTTTTCGTTTTAAGGCAAAACAAGTCTCACAATTTGTTGTCATAAAATATAGTACTACTGAAAAGTAGGTAAGAAAGTTTTTGCATACATGAAATTATTATTTATAGATGGTGAATTTTAAGATGGTTGAAACTGTATTCATAAAATGGGCGATGTCAGTTTCGTCCGTTTTAATTACCGTAATCAAGTAATAAACCTTTTCTCGTTCGGGGACTTAATTTTATGGTTACATTTTCGTCCGATTTTATTACCGGTAATATCCACGTTTATTCAAATTATTTTAGTATAGAAAATAAATATATGTATATCTATAATGTAACACTTATTTTATATGTATCCAAATATTGGATATTTGGAATAAATTTATGATATTAGTTAATGTGTGGTTAATGTATATTGTTATAGTATATTTGTAATAAGTATATAATATCGTTTTTTCTCTATTAAAAAAATTAAGTAGGTATTGCCTAAAAAATTAGCTCGTTAGTTGCTGAAGCGCTGTATAAAATTAATAAAATTTTTTTTTAAAATATTTGGGTACATTTAATAACAGGGTGCCAATTTCAAATTTCCCAGAGCTGGTGGCGTAATATTCAAAAGATAAAATTAACATCCAAATACAAAAATAAAATAGAAATTGGATAGTGGATTGGATATTACTTCCTTATTTTTAAATCCCCACTTAATGGAAATTATGCCCAAATATAAAAAATTCGTCAAGTGCGTGTTTGACACGCACTAAGTAATGTCCCTCACCATCAGTGGTCATAACTAAAACTTCTTAAAATATAACAGTCCGGACACATACGTTCACGATGTGACACATACGAACACGATCGTTCTGAAATCTAATACCCCTGTCGCAGCATCTGCATAACATAGCGAATTTCCAAATCTTGGGCACTGGCGGATCTCATCTAAGACCTGTACCTATTTAAAATAGTTTAGCTTTCTAAGAGTAAAAGAATTTTTAAAATCGGTTGGGTAATTAGTTTTGGTATTTTTGGGGACCCAAGAACCCGAACGAATTTTGTGCAGCATAGTTGTATCCATCTAAAATAATTTAGTTCTCTAGCAGTGAGAAATTTTTTAGCATCTTTTCGATAGCTTATTACTGGCGTTTTCGGATCTGCAAGATCCCGGTGGACCTCATTAAAAAATCAGCTCGACCGTATATTCTAGGCGGACTTTATGTAAAATATATATATATATATATATATATATATATATATATATATATATATATATATATATATATATATATATATATTCAAAACCCGTTGTGTAGCATTCTACGCCGCATTTGCATCCGCAGGACAGTTGTGGATCTCAGATAACACAACCTGTACCTATCTAAAATAGTTTACCTCCGTAATAGTAAAAAGGTTTCAAAATCGGTCAGTTATTTTATTTTTGACACTTTTAGGTCCTACTGACACTTCAGACCTTACATAACGTAATCTATATGTATCTAAAATAGCTTAGCTCCCCAACAGTGAAAAAATTTTCAAAATCGGTCGGCTAGTTTATTTTTGACGCTTTTGGATCCGATGGACCCTGGCAGACTTTACATAACGTAATCTATATTTATCTAAAATAGTTTAGCTCTGTAACAGTGAAAAAATTTTCAAAATCGGTCGGTTAGTTTATTTTTACCACTTTTGGGCCCCATGGACCCTGGCGGACCCTAAATAACGTAATGTATGTCTATCTAAAATAGTTAGTTCCCCAACTGTGAAAAAATTTTCAAAATCGGTCGGTTAGTTTATTTTTGACACTTTTGGATCCCATGGACCCTGGCAGACCTTACATAACGTAATCTATATTTATCTAAAATAGTTTAGCTCTGTAACAGTGAAAAAATTTTCAAAATCGGTCAGTTAGTTTATTTTTGACACTTCTGGATCCTATGGACCCTGGCAGACCTTACATAACGTAATCTATACTTATCTAAAATAGTTTAGCTCTGTAACAGTGAAAAAATTTTCAAAATCGGTCAGTTAGTTTATTTTTGACACTTTTGGGTTCTATGGACCTTGGTGGACCTTATATAACGTAATTTATATTTATCTAAAATAGTTTAGCTCTGTAACAGTGAAAAAATTTTCAAAATCGGTCAGTTAGTTTATTTTTGACACTTCTGGATCCTATGGACCCTGGCAGACCTTACATAACGGAATCTATATTTATCTAAAACAGTTTAGCTCTGTAACAGCGAAAAAATTTTCAAAATCGATCAGGCAGTTTATTTTTGACACTTTTGGGTCCTATGGACCCAGGCGGACCTTACATAACGTAATCGATATTTATCTAAAATAGTTTAGCTCTGTAACAGTGAAAAAATTTTCAAAATCGGTCAGTTAGTTTATTTTTGACACTTTTGGGTCCTGTGGACCCTGACGGACCTTACATAATGTATTCTAAATCTATCTAAAATAGTTTAGCTCTGTAACAGCGAAGAAATTTTTAAAATTGGTCGTTTAGTTTATTTTTTACAATTATGGGATCAGTAAATCCTGGCGAAACTCATACAAGTCTAGTACTCTAACAGTTAGAAAAGGGTTCTAAGGATCTCATATAACTTATGGCAGTCCGTAAGCTTCTTGCGGACATCATTTAATTAATTAATTCAAATACTTTAACTTACTAACTGTGAAAAATTTTTTAAAATCGATTGGTTAATTAATTTCTGGCCTGTTTAGGTCCCGAAAACCTTGACCTCACATAAAATACCTTAAATCCATTTGAAATGGTTTAATTTTTTAACATTATTAATTATTAGTGGAAAAATTTTCAAAATCGATTCAAAATATTTTTCCGTACATACATATGTACATTGTACAGATTTTGTTTTGTTTTATATTTAATAATATTTATATCATAACATAATCTTCAATTTCTTGTTTACTTAAAAATTCAATAAAAAAAAAAAAAAATTCTTCATTACATTAGCTTAGAAAATCTGTTTAATTTACATTTTTTAACATGGAATAGAACCATGCTAATTATAATGCAATAAATGAGAAACAAAACTCTATACATGTATGTGTGTTATATCTCATATATGTGAATAGTTTTCACTTGTTCTCACAAAATTTTTTAATAAAAAAATGAAATATTTTTATACTTATTAAAAACTGAGATATAAATATAAATTACTTATTAGACTAACAAAGAAAGAATAAAAGTGAAAATTTACATTTTCTCGAAAAATACTTAAAATAGAAAGAAAATTATAAGAATATTTTCTTCATAATTTTTTTTTTCCTTTTCAACGATGTAAAAATCGAACTGCCTTATGATAGGATCGAATGATAAAAAATGGCCAGAAAACCTACTTCTGGGCATCCGACGTGTCTGGCTAACGAACTTAGCCAAGCCAATTCAGAATCCAGTCCGCACACAAAATTTCATAAGCGTTAGACGTTTCGTTCGAGAGTTATCGCGCGGATACATATATATATATATATATATATATATATAAATTTTAGTGAATATCATTTTCGTATTCTAGGGACCTCAAAACATATTTCTGATATGGTCCCGGGCTTAGGTCGCACCATGACACCTGGCGTAAAAGCTGAATTTCCAGTTTTGGAAATTCGCTAAAAATGGGTTATACTTTAGGAATAAAATTTATTTATTAGGAAAAATATTTTATCCACCTTCACATCCCGTTATAAAAAATTCCTAGAAACAACTGATTGTACGGAACACTGTTAGCGCAAGTACAACTTGCACTTGACGACTTGTTTTTATTAAAGTTAACCCTAGAACGACAAACTGGGGTAGAAATCTACCCCAGGTAAACTGTAAACTACGTTTTTAAATTAGTCAGTAACATTATCGACTGAACACCTATACCATAATTTAGTTCAAGGTTCTAACAGTAGAGTGAGGTCGGGAAACCCTGCGGTTTCTTGTCTACTGCGACGAAGGGAAAACGTGAAGCTAGTATGGGGTTGATATGTACGCCAGTTTGTAGTTTACGTCAGTGTTTTGTTTAGGTAAGTTATTTTTATTTTTCTTGCTAAAATAATTTGGATTCACTTATAATGACCTTATTTTGCAACAAAACATTAGATATAGCCAGCCCGATGCTGCTTGTGTCCTCGAGGAAGACCGCAAAACGCGAATATATTGCACGAAGTGCAAGCGACCGACCTGCGAGAATCATGGAAATATATATTGCAGCGATTGTAGTGCCTTTGAATAAGTTAAATTCTCCTTTTTTTTACATTTTGTATGAAAAAAAATGAAATATATTCTTAAAAACTAAAATTTCATGCATTTTTGTTTGATTTTTCCACATATCAAATTCCCAATTTTTTTAATTTTCAAAATCCAAAATAAATCGACTTTTTTGGCAAAACATCATGATGTCATTTATATGCTTGAAGTCCCTTGTGTCCTCTTTAAAATACCGTCTGAAATCTGAAAATCGGTTCATTAGAAAAATAGTTATCAATTTTTGTTTATTAAATGACAATTTGAGCGTTTTTGAACACTTTTAGCTATTTAAATAGATTTTTCACCGACTAAGCTTTGATTAAATTGAATTTACTCTTCACCATTCTCTTCAGCATGAAAAAACGAACAAATTCGCGTTCTTTTAAGTGAAATTGCTGCTGTCAGATCGATTTTACGACCAAAAATCCCGTGGGGTAAATATATACCCCAGTTTGTAGTTTAAGAGTAGAAAAAATAAGTTTGTCGTTCTAGGGTTAATTATGTATATAATAAAAATTAGAAATAAATAAAGGTTTAAAAAATATTAACTACGATTTTTTTTATTAGAAACACAAAATTACAAAGACAACGTATTTATTATATCACAAAAGTTATTTCTAATGAGTTTATCGTAACTGGAAGATTTTCTTGATGTAGATTTTATGGTTCCAAGGTAGATAAATGAAACACAGGGAATATTTTAAAAAAAAAATATAATATTCTCTTGTAGGTTAAACACGAAAGCACATGTATTTTATTAATTTTGTTTTCTTTTGATTTAAGTAATGATAATATTTTATTTATAGGTTTTCCTTTTGTTTTTATAATTTCAAATATATTGGTTGATTATTTTTTATATTATTTTATTTTTAAATATTTTTTTAATATAAATTTTTTGTTAATTTTCCAAAACAGTTTCTAACTTAACTCATTATCAATTCGCCATTTCAAACTTCCTTTTTCTGTTCGTCATTACTATTCACTGCTTACTCGGGGTTTGCGTCCCCAATACCAGTTATGTACTTTGAACAATACCAGTTACTTTGAAATACTTATATACATCGCTAGATAGCAGTACTGTTACAAGTCTTAATCGTTTAATCGAACTATAGAGTTCACAGGTACATTAAATACATACAATACACAACCAATACCTCTTGCGTTTATTCAATATGGATGTAAAACTCAATAATTATTCATTCTACACAGTCCAATCTTATTATGTGCCGAACTTGCACGAAGTTGTTCGGCACATAAAAACTGGTATAAAATTTTCTGGTTACATAATTAATTCTTATGTTGACGAAAATTCGATTTTTCCGTCTTGGATATGGGCAGCAATAGAATAAGGTACTGAGAGGAAAACGAATATCAGCTGCTCAGAATATCAACACGAATTTTATATTCATACCCCCTCCCCCCCCAAAAAAAATTAATTCGACAAAAATATTTAGAAAAAAAAATATATTTTTTAATTATTTAAATTGTAAATTATATGAACTTAATCTTTGTTTCCCTGCATGAGTTTTCGTTAACACTTATTTTAAAGAAACTGTCCATATTTTTATAAGCTGAATCGAATTATCCAAAAATACTAGAATTAACAGAGACCGCATAAAAAGTTCGAATTAAACAAGTTTAAACTACTTATGTCATATGTATATACACCATGTGAGTTTTTTGAGAGTTGCCATTTCTATTACAACCAAATTTTTGTGATAAAAATGGTACTGGAAAAGGTTCTTTTCTTAGATGTAATGGAAATGTAACCAAGAAAAACACTATCGGTTGAAGTAGCCTCAAGTACATATGCATATTTTTACCGCCTAACTGATTAATTAAAGAAAAATTAAAAAATTAAACTTGGGTAAAAAAATTTTTTTTGCTCATTTATGTTGTTAATTAATGCATTAGATCAGTTTTATCGAAAAATTAATATTTTGGGGTTTTTTGGAGTTGTCTCATGGTGAGACAACTCCAAAAAACCCCAAATTATTTATAAAAAAACTCACCAAAAACCATACTAATTAACGAAAAATTAATATTATAGTCTCATTTAAAAATCTATAAGTTTGTATCACAGCTCGAAAACCATAAGAGCTATACAGCTCCTGACTATAGCAATCGGTTGCCCCCGTCAGTATCTACAACTCTTATTTGAACAATTTTTCGATTAAATCAACGGTTTGGCGGTAATAAAAATGGCAACTCTCGAAAAACTCACACAGTATATAAAAAAATGCTTAGATACTGGCCAATAATGAACATGTACAAAATACATTACAATTTTTTTAGTTACCTATATTTAGATATGAAAAATAAGTTACACCACATATCTTTTTTTGGGTCAATATATTAAATGTGCATATAATACACAAGACTTTTATTCAATTATACCTAAACATCTGGCCGGACGAAAGTGTATATCATAAAAAAAATTTATCGGACAAAATTCGGTATATTGTGATTGCGCGCAACGGTCAGATACCTTCTGGGGTACTGAAATTTGCCCATAAAACGCATGTTGTGATTGCGCGCAACGGAAGGATTAAGGCAATTAAGGCAGGTACAAAAATTTTTAGAAAACTTATCTAACATTAGGGTATATAAATAAATTCTTAGAACGATACGATTCCAATATCTGTTTTCTTAATAACATTTTGTAAATTCTTATTGGTTGAAGACAGTATAAATACAGGAATCAAATATTAAATATATAGTATTTCGAAAATGGAGTTTATGTTAAGTGAACGTGGCAGCAAATTAATTGTAATTATTAATTTTACATTTCGTAAAGATGTACGTGAGGTGTACGAACAAATTATGTAAGTCATCTATTTCTGAATTTGCGAGATTTCCTCTAGAGATGTGGGCTTCATGTAGCCAAAGTCGAGAACGGACCACCAACGCCTGTGAATCTTTTCATAGCCATTTTAATAAAAGATTTTATTCTCCGCATCCTAATATTTTTGTATTTTTAAATGAATTAATAAATGTTCAAGTAGGAACTTATGTGCAATTGAATAGCTTGCATTTACAAAAAAATATTAAAAATATTAATTATGAAAGAAAATTTAAAATATGTATGTTGCGCGCAATCACAGCATACCTTTTTTAAGACGTGCGCGCAATTGCATGATGGGATCAGGACAGCCGCTTGAGAACCCTGACCGCTGCGCGCAATTGCAGCCTGCCCTTGTCCCTGCCCGACAAGATTGTCATTTTATCAGGTACTTTTTAGGTACAACAAACTTAATTACGGTCTTTCCAGACGAAAGTGTACATGCCCTATAAAATCATTGGTGCTAGAATATACATATATGTATTAATGTCTTTTTTAAATATGTATATAATTGCTGTTGTTTCAGTTTTATTGCATTTGCTTTTTTTGGAGTGCGAAAAGAAAATATTTTTTCTTAGAGAAAATATTTAGCGGTCGGTGACCTAATTGGTAAGGCGCTTCGCTAGCAATAAAGAGATCCAGGTTCGAGTCCCAGCCGTTCTAATTTGATAATTTTTCAAACACTATGTGAATTTTAATTAACATAATGAATTGGCCATTTGCCAAAGTACATCGAGTGTTCAAGTATCAGCTTTATCAGCTGGACATTAAGTGAACATATGAATATTGATGTATGTTTAAATACGGACAAAAGTCCGCCATACATTAATAATGTTTCACAGGCACTCGATAACATTTGAAATTAAAAATAGAGAAAATATGTTAACAGACCATTTTATAATCTGTGATCTTTAAATTTACATTATATTGAAATTATATAATCGACAAGTGTGATACTAATTATAATTATTTTACATATAAATTAATTAAATTAATTATCGTTACAAGACAAATGTGACATGTTAATTAAAGAATAAAAGAAAAAAAAGTCTTCATATTAGAATTATTAGTTTTCCCTTTTTTCACTCGTTGAAAGGTATAAATAAATATTATTTATTAATATAATTTACCTAATTACACATATTTCTAAAAAGAACACAAACATAAGGTGTTTGTAAAAAAAAATTTCAATGTAACTAGTAAATTTAAGAGCGGAAAAAAATTTTAAAATGATTTGAATATTATTTATTATGGGGTTATCCACAAACTTTAGTAAATTTCTATCGTTCTTTCATACTTTATACATACAAATTTCTGTAAATTCCATTAATATAGGTTTCAAATTTACAAAAATGGAAAGTATATCTTAGAAACAGAGGCGGCGCAAAGGGCATTAGAAACAGAGACGCCCTTTGGTGGTAAAAATGCTAGTAAAACTTGATCATTTTGAATTTGTACTATTTGTAGTCTTTTCCATTGTAGTCTTACGCCACCTATGTTTAGAAAATACTTATACGTTAGTATATATATATATATATATATATATATATATATATATATATATATATATATACATATAATATATATATATATATATATATATATATATATATATATATATATATATATATATATATATATATATATAGGGTGTAAGAGAAATAACTCTTATCCTTTTGAGGGGTGACGCGACTGTTAATTCCGAAAAAATTCCTGCGGTTTTAGTGTCTACAGGGTGCTCTGAGTCACCCCTCAAAAGGATGATACTTGTTTCTCTGACACCCTGTATATTAAATACAACAAAAATGTTTAAAAAATGTATTTTTTATTTAGGTTTACGAAGAAAATTAGTTCTATCATTTCTTCTACCTTTTATATTTTCATAATAATCTACATTCTTGGCCCTATGAACATGAAATTATTTATTATTACTGAATTATTTACAAATTATTAAATGGATAATGAAATCTTTATAATTATATTCAATTTATTGATATTTTAAAAATTATTTTTGTTAACATTTAACGTAGAAGCCCCCATTATGGAACGGTATCTAAGACTGGAACAGTTTTGACATTTACATATTAATGAAGTTATTTCTGAAAGAAATGTCTGATAACAAAAATTGTTATTAATAGAACGATTGTTTTTCAATTTAAATTCACCTCGCATTTAATGTTTCCTTACTTAATTAAAGAAATAAATATGTAAATGTCAATTAATTAAAAGTTGTTGTATTATTAAAATTAAAGTTTGTTTTCCTCTTAACTGTTATTATCGTCATCAATGGTGTGAAATTAGAAAATAAAGGTATTTTATTGGCATCAGAGAAGTTGCTTGCCTTAATAATTTTATTGTTAAGCAATGTGACTTTGTTTATTTACATTCTTCTAGTAGAAAAATGTCAAATTAGTAGTTAACGAGACGACATTTCACATTTTTTAAATTGAATATTATTTAAATTTTTTACAACTATTTTGCAATTTCATTTTTGCAAAACTGTCAGGAGGAAAAATAATATACAAACGAGTGTGTATTAAACACTTATTAAGTCCGGAGTTCGTAGTTCGGTAGCTAGAATTTTTTAAAATTTTCGGGATAAAATATTTGAATTTATTTAATTTGTTATCAATATGAATACCCTTTGCTTCATGAGTTAAAAAAATCAATAACAATTTGAAAAAAAAAAATACGACTTTATCCATTAAACTGCGTAAGGTAGGTACGATACAAATTATTTTTTTTAAAAATGTTCAAATGCAAATTGACCACCTAATGCGATGACAGATATAACGAATCTATAAAGATTTTGTTGCTGTACCACGAAATCCTAAAAATGTAAAATCGATAGCTAAGTTCTAATATGTCGTAATCCACACATTTTCAAAATTTATGTTTATATTATCTTTGAACTTATGTGATTATTCATTTAATTCGAAAAGATAATGAAGCCTCAAAGAACTAAAATGCTTTATTTTTATAAATTTTAAAATGTCGTGTAACCATTAAATTTTTAATTAAACAAAATTAAATTAACAATTAAAATATCCTAAATCAATTTTTTTTTTAAATATTTACAAATAGAACTTAAATTCTTATTAAAGTATTTAATAGGAAAGATGTTATTTTTAATAGGTGTCAAAACAGCTAGGGTAGGGTCGTGTAAGATGGCGCGGTCGGTAAGAGTGCGCACTTCTATTTTCTCGAAACAGGAACAAAATTTGTAACCAGCTTTAATCGCGTTTTGAAGTGTTCGGGTATCTGTAATTGCTCACCAAAAAATATTGGCTTACGACATAATCCCGATATTCTGGATAAGTTTAAAATTTTTAGTACGATTTGATATTATTTTTCTCTTTGAATGTGTTACTACGGTTCATGTCGAAAAAAGTTAAAAGTTATGAATGTTCCTGTGGCTAGTAATGTTAGTCACGAACTAGCTTTGATCACTTTAATTCGTGTCAGTACGCGTACATGGTGCCCACAGGATGATTTTGTTGATAATAGGCAGCCGTGTAAGATGGCGCAGTACAAAGGCGTGTAAGATGGCGCACGCATTCTTACACGACAGTTTCTTTTATTATGTTTTTCTTTAAGTTTTCTAAGGAATTCTATACAGCAAACTTTCTTATAAAGTAAATTCGTGTAACCCAAGTTCCTACATCAAAAGTTTACGATTGCGAAAACTAACGATAACGAAAAAATTTTTTTTTAAATATTCTACTGCTAATAAAATCAGTGGGACTAGTGGAGCCTAAAATTAACCAATTATAACTAATTTATAAAAAGTAATTCAATATCGATAATTCTCGATGACGAAAACTATATTTTAATAGTCGTAAAATGTTTGGTATACCCGCAACTTGCTTCGCTTAAGCCTTCAAAAATTTCGTTATTCTTTCGCTACGACGCATCTTTCACGAGATATTTACGATCAAAAGTTTTCCTTTACGAAAAGTTACGAAAATTAATTTTTTTAAAAATGTGTTATTGCTGACCCAATCAATTGGATTAATGGAGCCTAAATTAACCAGTTATAATCAATAAAATTTATATAAGTAATTCGGTATCGATAAGTTTCGATAACGAAAAATAGGTTTTAACAATCTCAATACGTTCGAGTAGAAGAGCTATGACAGTAGGGCGGCACACTATGTCGTCAAAAGTATGGGGACACCCTGGCCCAAGGTGTACCCACATTTTTTACACGGCAAGCGTGTGCGATTAAGGCGCATTACCAGTGTTTTTATCAGTATGGAAAACCTCACAAAATATCATAAATCAAAAAATATTACTTCCGTCACAAAAATGTAAACTGAAAAGTTAAATACAAGTTATCCTTGAATTCTTAACGCAGTTATTGAACAGTTTTGTTCAGAGCACATGCTTCTTAAGGTTCCTTACCTCCAACTTATCTTTACACTTATATGATGAGAACCATTTCAAAAACCCCTAAACGAGTGTATTAAAGTGTTTTTAATTGAACTGTTACTGAAGTAGGCGTTTACAACAAGTTACTCAACATTTTGGTGCTGACTGTGATATTCTGGTCAAAATCGACGGCCTTGTTAAGTAATAGATAGTAGCGACTACATGTGAGCCGATTTAAATAAATGTGATCTATTATATCATTAGAATCCTTACGTTACTCTGAGTAATATAAACTAGATGACGTGGTAGAAAAACCAGTCGGGTAGACAGACAAGCACTGCCACTAAAAAGCATGGAAAAGCGTCTAAAACAATTTATATGGGGGTGATATTGTTAAAATTCTTACTTTACCTGACAAAGATAGGCTAGGTGACATAACATAGCTTAGTAAAAAAATACCCCTGTCGCAGCATCCTGCATAACATAGCGAATTTCCGTTTATAAAAATCCGTTTTTCTGTGATTTTTCACCCTTTTAAGTGATTTTTCCTCCTCTTTCTAATGGTGTAAATCAAGCCCTAAGCGTATGTGTAAAAAATTGTGGATAGCAGTGTGCCTGAGTGTGCTTGATACCGGTTAAGGCATTTAGTTAGTCGATGTCCGTCACCGAATACAGAACGCATTGTAATGTATTGTTAGACCATTGTTAGCTTGGACCCCAGCTTGCTCTGTCCGACAATACGTGTTTTGTAATTGTGTGTGTGTGACAACTGACACAGTTGTAAATATCAAACCAACACCACTATAAACAGTGTATACCTACACAACATAGTGGTAGGAACTGGAGGGGATTTTTTGTCTACACTGGTATCACTAGTGCAGAAATAGCAACTTGGCTTCTGATTATTCTGTGGTGTAAATAAATGTCGCAAAAATTTTTTGACTTGAGGAAATTTTGGCAAAAGACTAATTTTTTTCACGAAAAATGACCAAAAAAAAACCATATTCCAGGCATCCGACATGGCTGGCTAATGAACTTGTCCAACGGTGTGGGACTAAATAGAAATATATAAATTTTAGTGAATATTATTTTCGGTTTCTAGAGACCGCAAAATAAATTTCTATTATAGCCCCGAAAGATTTCTTTCGGAGCTCTAAAATTAGGACTTTCTTAGGAACCCTAAAAAGAAGGCATATTATAACATACAAACATAATACCTACATATGTATGTGACTATACAAGCCATTATACGACAAGCCATATTATCGTGTTATGTACATACGTAGTATTATCCATAATATGTGGTAATATAAGTACCTACTTTCATATACATAATTATATACACCCCTGTCGCAGCATCATGCACAACATAGCGAATGCCCGTTTATAAAAATTAGTTTTTCTCGGAAACTAGTTGACATAGAATAATAGTTTAAAGACCTTTTTTATGTAATTTTTTCTCCTCGTTTAAATGGTGTAAAAAAATTTCGCAAAAATTTTTGAATAAGTGGAAAAACTAATTTTTTGCAAGAACAAACACCATGTTCCTGGCATCCGACGTGTCTGGCTAACGGTTTGGGACTTCCAACATTTTCACCAAATTTCGTAAACCTAGGACATTTTGTTCGAGTTATCGTGCGGACACACACACACACACACATATATATATATATATATATATATATATATATATATATATATATATATATATATATATATATATATATATATATATAAATTTTTGTGAATATTATTTTCGGTTTCTAGGGACCTCAAAACAAATTTCTGGCCATGGTCCCGGGTTCAAGTCGCGTCATGACAGTGGCTGTAATAGCTGAATTCCATTCTGGAAATTCGCTAATATCAAAAAGTATCTGGCAATGCTGAGGAAAACTAGTTTTGTGTTGTACCAGGGCAAATGCTCTGTAAATGCAAGGAGCTCTAGACACGCGGCTTTATGGTCGTTTTAATAGCTTCATTCAGCCATAAGAAGTCACAAAGCTTTCCGGTCATTTTAAGTAAAAGCACATGTGCTGTGCGTGATAAAATCTCATAATCAGTGTTTTCTGCTGGAAAGGTCTTGCAAAACATCAAAAATTAAAAAAAAAAACACATGCACTAAGTCCTCGCCCTACCTCCTGGACAATGGCATGGCTCGTTAAGTGTGGATAAAGATAAGTTGGGGATAATGAACCTTAAGAAGCATGTGCCCTAAACAAAACTATTCAATAATTGCGGTAAAAATTCAAGGATAACTTGTATTTAACTATTCAGTTTACCTTTTTGTGATGGAAGTCATATTTTTTGATTTATGATATTTTGTGAAACCTTTCCATACTGATGAAAACACTGGTAATGAGCCTTAATCACACACGCTTGCTTCTTTTAAGGGTGAGGGGAAGGCGTCGCCATATTTTATGGCTAAACAAGCCCACTAAGGCGGCTGCAATACCGAGTGTCACTACAGCCCGTTGTATTTAAATCTGTAAATTAGCCTTACTTGGCCCAATTTTGCGAAATATTTTTAGACATATATTTACTAATTCAAGGGCGTAGATTTCAAAAATCGATGTCTCATTTTGGTCCAAGGTCGCGTTTTGTGTGTTTCTATAGGTCATTTGGAAATTTTTGAAAATATCTTCTTCTAAACACCGTGTTTTGGAGAGCTGCATGCTCTTAGAACCCTATATGCATATACATATATAATACTTATGCACTTGGGGGGGAAGGAAAGTGGAAAATCGGGAAAGGTCCAAAATTGAACATTTTGGTGCAACTCGAAAACGCAAAGCAACCTTGACCTAATATTGTAGCTATAAAATACATGTGCAAGAGCGAACCCTGCCATGGCACCGTCGACCCAGGTTGGACCTTAGGCAGATTCACCTATCTTATCCGGAGGAGTCCTTTCGTGCCTGTTTCGAGAAAATAGGAGTGCGCACTCTTACCGATCGCGCCATCTTACACGACCCTACCCTAAGTAGTACTGAAATAAAACAAAAAAATGATAATTATTTTTTATTCAAAAACCCAGTTCTCATCTTTTGAACGGAAAGTTTCGAATAAAATTAGTATAGCCATTTGGGGTTTTATTAAAATTCCACGTATTTGCTTATATTTACAATGGAGCGATAGATCAGACACATAGTTTTTTTTATGATTTAAGTATATTTGCATGTGCATATCAATTTGTGATACAATTAAAATAAAATCACTCGGCATGTCAAACATGTATGTGTGTGTGTAGAAGCTTTCATTTAGGCTTCAACAAAAAATTGCAAAACTTTATCTATTCTTAGAAATGTAGACTTTAAACTAAATAGATGTAGTATAAATTTGTATTTAATAATAATGCAGTAATTTGTATAAAGCTGGTTTTACACAGATAAATATATAAATATAATGCTTGTATAAAAACAGTAAGTAATTAAAACAACTCACCAACTAAAATTTTTTGAGAGACTGAGATAACATTACCAATTTATAGTATAGATAGATATTTATCTTCTAAAAAAATATTGAACTGATTGTAACAGTGCCTTTATGCAGCAACCCGACGAGAATTCCTTTTGAAGCCAACTTATATAGGTATATGATATTTAAAGTATTATAAATTAATTAATATTAGAATTGTGGGCTATCTAAAGTCCAAAGTTTATAAATTTATAATGGTTCAATAATGGTCTTTTTCTAACAGTATATATTTCGTATTTTAGATAAATTTTTGACTTTCTAGTTCTTCCACCACGGATATGTTATTTACTTTATCTAATTGGGCTACTGTGTTCATATAATTAGGTACCATAATATACTATTTAAATTATTCTTCGTATTTCGCTGGTTTTATAAACGTACTGTTTCGTTATATGGCGGCCTGTACACGATCAGTAATGCTGTCAGTATTTTGAAATATTGATAGTATTACTGATCGTGTATTGACAGTACTGAAGTAATAGTGTATAGAATTTATACTGTAAAAATAATGAATCATTATTTTTGTCAGTAAATACTGACAGTATTGCTGATCGTGTACAAGCCGCTTATGTAAGGTACTTTTGTAACATTTACATAACCGCTCTAATAACAAACCTGTTGACAGATTAACAATTCAATTTTCAACAGCGTATACGTTTTGGCGCATATAGTGAATGGAGTTAAACTGTTTCCTTCCTAAATCATACGGGTCAATTTGGAGCATAGTTATTGTTATAAGTACTATTTTCTTTGTAAATTCTCAAAATATTTGATCATGTACAAAATGTAGAAAGCAGTTTGTGTTAATTGTACCCGGATAAAAGTAACTTTCAAATGCATAGCACACCTTTTCTTTATAATTTTCCCCGAAACTGATCAAAACGTAGATACAGAATTGTTTATGTTTTTCAAAAACTAATTATTGGTATATTAAATACCCGATAGTCGATGTGCAATAATATCCAAAATAACATAAAAACACTTTTTGTGAAATTTACTAATATTATTGAATTTCAATTCCCCTAATTTCCCTACATTATGACGTAGGGATTAGTAAATTTTATGTTTAATATGTATGATTCATCTGTTATTATATAATAATAATAATACTGATATAGTGATATGAAAGTGAAAATTTGTTGATATACATAATATGTTTAGATATTTTGCTGTAGCAATTTATTATTATTATTTTAATTTATGTAAAAAAATAAATTAGTCATTTATTGTTCTAACGTCCTATAGTTCTAACACTCTAACAGTAAATATTATCGGTTTACTAACAATAAATTTTATCTTATCATTATCAATAAGAGTTTTAATAACACCCAGAGTTGCTATGGTTGTTATCACAGAACACTACAAGGAAGCTAAACTCAAAATTGTGTTGTTCGCTTGGAATCATTTGTTGGTCTGTTATAGCATAAGGTGAGTAGTCGTGCACCAGCTATGCAAGAGCAAAGATATTGTTACTAATTGTTAAGATCATTGTTAGTTACACTGTATGTTGCTCTGCCGCAATACGTGTATATGTGGTTGTGTGTGTGAGCATTCACACAGATGCAGATATCAAATATACACAACTAGAAACAGTGTGTACCTACATTTACATAACATAGTGGAGGTAGTACAGAGATAGTAAGTTCGTTTCTGTATTCTGCGGTTGTTATCTACAAATAATACATGTCTTAAACAATGACTGATTTTTTCCCATTCAAAATCATTTAAAATTAGAATAAAATTTCCAAAGTAGTTATCTTGAAAATCAATTGAAAGGACAGTACATCTTGATAAGCTATGTTATAAGTTAAATGATTTCCAAATTTAAGAAGTCATGAATAATCAAAAGTAACGTATATTCCAATGATTTATTCATTTGCCTATTATTATGATTTGATCAATCCACTAATGGTACTAATGGTAAACTAACCTAATCATATATATATATATATATATATATATATATATATATATATATATATATATATATATATATATATATATATATATATATATATATATATATATATGCTAAAGCTAGACTATTGGAAATCACGTAGAAATAAATGAAAGAACTCTATGTTCCGTTTTGGCGATGAAAAAGCAACTATCGGATTGCTTACTAGAATAGATAACTCAGATTTAGCCCGTTAAGATCAAGTTTGAGCCTGATGTGTATCTTACAATGAATTTACATACCTCATTGGGACATAAGAGTGAGGCTAACTATGATGTATGCTGCTATTTTTGGCAGAAAATCATATTAGTATTATTAACTACAATAAAACTAACTATTGAATCAAATTGTAAAATTTTATTTTACAAACTTAGGTGGTAGAAATTGCTAACTCTCGCATAAATTCAATTGGTAGCCTTAATTCCACACGTATAAATTTCTATTTAATAGCATTCTCAGAAGTGTGTTAATCGTTATACTTACTACATCTGTGTCATCAAATTTATCTTGGCTAATTTCATGTTATCTAATCAAAGTTGTTAGTTAAATTGCACTGCATCAAAAAAGTGATTAGGATTACATAACATTTAAGTATTTTTTTTTTTTTTCATTATTAAAATATCATAAAATCAATAATTAGTTAACATAAAAGCGAAATTTAAGTATCTGTATTGCATATTTTATCTTTTTATAATAAAAAAATGGTTTTGTTTTGCTACCGCGCCACACAGCAAAATGTCATATAAGTAAAAAAATTACATAGGTGTTGACATAATATGTACCTATATAGTATTTTAATGTTAATGTATGTACATATCAAAGTACATTTAAGTAAAAAAAAATATAATTAAAATAATAATTCTTTTTTAAAAGGTAGAACATATTTTTCTTGCATTTATGTAGCTATCTCTGCTTACATAACTGCAAAATATAAGTATCTGAAGTTAATTCATTACTTCATTAGCATTTTAATTGTTCAAGAAAAATGAATTCTCTTTGTTAGAAATTTCATTTTTCTATGCATACCGTCTACAAAGAAATAGGAACAGTTTGTTTAAAATTGATGTAGGATACAAAATTAACGCATTCGTGAAAAAAAAATACATTATTAAAATATGTAATATATTGTTAAATTTTTGCAAAAATTTTTAATTTTCTTTTGGATACTGAAACAATACTTTTTCATGTAAACTGGTTTTCTTTAAATTTTTGAGTAGATAATAGCGACGGAAAATAAGAAATGGCAAGTTAAAACGTTATTAATTTTCTTTTATTTTTTCACCAAATGTTCTAGGGATGGTCCATTTCACTTAAATTTAACCATGCTTCATCACGTATGAATTTAAATAATTTCCGTTTTCTTGGCTTTATCTCTTTTATTATTGCAATCACGTAAATTTTAAATTTGCAGTTTGTTTTTAGAAAAGAATAGAAGATGGACTTGTTTCGAATATAAGAATTATTTAATTTTTTAACGATGACTCATGATTAAATGTATTTGAAATAGGGTATATTAGTTTAGCAAACCTTAAAATCGTAATTTTCCAAAAAGTTTTTGGGAGTTCTTGGAGCAATCTGTGACTATATTCATGTATATAGATATTTTTATCTCTACCTCTATTTTCATAACAAAATATTATATTTTTTCCCCTGATGCATCCATTTCTTATCTTGTGCGGTGATTCCAAACAGAGGGTATATATGCAATTCTCTGAAGAAGTACATTGTTTTTTTGTACAATATAGCTTGTGGATGAAGAAATGTACTAGACAAAAGAAAATAACCTTTTATACTATACAGACTGATCCAGGATGTTTTAGTTAAACGACCTCTGTAAAATATAAAGATGGCAAATTTTAGTTTATGATATGAAACAATCTGGGTTACTGACTGTTTAAATTTTAATTTTGATATGAAGTACCTACGTACTTCATAACTCAAGATTTCTCGAGGTTTTATATTTTTCTTTACTGTTTTTCAGCAAAGAAATTGAGAATTTGGCAAGTGTTGCCATGTGCATTATATTTTATATAAAGTAAAAAATGCATACTTTATTCTAACAAGTCAATTGTACATTGTAAGTGTTCTAAATCTCAAAATTGTTTGAATACTTTCAAAATAAAGTAAAAAGGCATGTTTTTTTATACACACATATAAACTTAATAAAATATCCATATTCAGATATACTTGAATACTTTCTTTAAATTTTATTTTTAATGTGAAAGATATTAATCAATAACTTTTTGTGGACCAGTGGCCAGTATGTAAATCAAAATGAAAATTAATAATTATTCAATTTTTTTTTTCATTTATTTCGATAAAATCATATGATTAATTACTTGAATATGAGACAAGGTCAGGTAAGTAAACGTAGGTATACCTATTTAATATATATCTGAATGTGAATTTATTTTGTGTAAAATATTATTTCTATATTATGTGTATTAAATATATTTGCTGTCAATTTCACCAAATGACGCCGATGTGATTTGAAAAAGAAAATGTACTTTATCTTGTATCAATTAATTGAAATAATTATTTTTACAAAATAATTACAATACATACTTTTTAGTGTTCCGTACCAAAGTTGGCAAAACGGAATTACTTTGGTGTACGTCCATTTGTGACAGTTGCTTTAGTCTCAAAGTAGAGCATGGAACCGGTATTTCGGTACTACCGAAAAACCGGAATACCGGACATTTTTATACGCTTTATAAAACCGGTATCAAAATTTCAAATACCGGTATTTCGGTTTCGGTATTAGCAAAATTAGATACTTTATATAATTACCTATTTTAAATATTTTTACGTTAGATTTACTATTGGTACTGAATGGTTATAGAGTATTTTGTATATAGCAGTATAAGCATAGATCATAAATTATTACAATATGTATTTCTTCAATTTTGTTTAATGTTTTCCGCATGTCCACATGTCCAATTGACCAAATACCTTGTATGTTCATATGTTTTTATACATAGTTCTTACAATTCTAGAATACATATTATTAAGTATTTTTCTGTCGAAAAAAATACCAAATTACCTATGTTTGGGTAAAATATTTTATTATTGTTGAATAATATTGTTAATTCTAATGGTATTTAAAAAATTCCTTGCTCTGTGTAAATAAAAGGGTGAAATTTAAAAATTGATATCCATGTATTTTATTAAAATTATTTTAGAATTGCCACTATGTCTTTGGACTATTTAAACTGTGATTTTTCGCTCTTGCAGTTCGTGTGTATATCTCTTTAAATTAAATGCGCAGTAGAATCGAAGAAAATTTATATTTAATTATTATTTGTTGTTATTCCGTTTACTTTGTTTTACTATTTTATATTTTGTATTTAGTTTTAGTTAGATCTTTAAAATCTAAAAATGATGGAATTTGTTATTATTACTGTTATCAATCATTTTCAGTAAAACATATTACCTACTTATACAAAAACGATTTTCATTAAGAGTGTTTTTAATATTTTTATTTTTTTCTATACCACTTTCATTCAATACCGAAAAATACCGAAATACCGGAATTCCGGTATTTTAAATTTTAATGTCATTTTTGACGTTTTCTTCATTGGGCTTTGGTTGAGACATGACTTTGTCCTTACTCCGCGGCATCTGGATAGATAAAGACAAATATTGAAAACAAACTTACCTATAAATCTCTGTAAAAAAAGCAATGCCTTGTACCTTAAGGGCCCCATACACGGTGAGATCTGTATCGATACCTTGTATCGATACAAATAGCGATACACATATATATGAGATTTATATCATGTTTATTTAGCACACACACGCTGAGACTGAATCGTAAAACTTCAGTACAGATAAAAATTTTTATTAATAAAGAAATGTGCGATCTATACGACCTGTGGCACCTGTGCTATTAGCAATTGCAATACAAACATCTTTACATTTTGAATCCCGTAGACATGGGTATAATTTATACATATTAATAAAATCTTCCCAAAAATCTCTATCTGCAGACATGATTATTCAAATAAATAACAATTATTTACTTTATTAACTGCCAAAATAAAAATGCAACCATAGTTACCACGATACTTGAGACAAGCACGATACAAGCTGATACTTGCTGATACTGATACAGTGATACCGAGACAGTCACATACACGACGAGATCTGTATCATGATACTGATACCTGTAACATGTAGCGATACAGATCTCATCGTGTATGGGGCCCTTTAGGACCGTCCCAAGGTACAAAAAGTTTGCTGTCCCAAGGTACAAATTTCAATTGCATACAATAAAGTGTGGTAATATTTTTTAATTAGGGAACTCCAGTGATATACGTCAAAATAAATAGTTACGAATGTGTATAATAACGATTTGTATCTTTAATCATTTACTCACCTCAAAATACTTCGAGTAAAATGAGGATTTATATAGATTACAAAAAAAAAAAAAAAAAAAAAAAAAACGACAAAAATCTCACAACCTTGCACGTAGAAGAAACGAGTCAAAATGGCCGAATTTACTGCGCGTGTTTTGAGTATTTGTGTCAAATACACATTAAATGTCACTACCAATCATTTTACAATACATTGGTTCTCAAATTATGGGCTTGTCCCGAGGTATAAGGTGTTCCAAGGTACAAGGATCTCCCCTATAAAATGTTGAAATTTGGTTCTGGGATTAATTTAGGGGATAAGGTTCGTTCGTATCTACTAACACTGAATATTTCAGATACGTAAAAAAGTAAAATTCATAAGCATAAACAATAAACATACCCACAGACTACAGGCAGTGAGTTAGGTACGTATAATATTTAGTACGCATAGGAAAACTTTTTATGAATTTTTTTTAAAAATATATATAATAAGTGAATAAAAAATGACCAATAAATATAAAAAAAATAAAATAGAAGTAGAAATATATAAATATAAAAAAATTAAAAACCGCAATAAAATAGAAATATATTTTTTATATTTATATTATTAATTTTTATTTTCATATATATTTTATTTTATTTCTATTTTATTGCGGTTTTTAATTTTTTTATATTTATATATTTCTACTTCTATTTTATTTTTTTCATATTTATTGGTCATTTATTATTATTATTTTTATATTTATTTAGGTATTTTTAACGAAGGAAAATATTTTTCCTAATCCTTTATTTATTTTTTATTATATTCTGATATTTCTGATTTCCTATATTTATATTTTCTAGTTTTATGATATTTCTGATTTTTTATATTTATGGTTATTTGTTGTTTATACTACTGAAGAGGACTACAAAAGTAGTCGAAACCGGTCTAGCGATTTTTCATTTTTTATTTTTTTATTTTTGTGGGTCCTTAAGGGGAACATTTTATTATTATGTATAATCCAGCCCACAGTACGGCTCAATATAGTGATTTGAAGTCTAATTTTGTTGCGTTTATTGCATTTGTTTGATGACTTTATACCTAATTGTAGTTGATTTGAACTATTCTATCCAATTTTACCGAAAAAGACTGCATTTTTCAAAACAATTAACTGTGAATATCATAACCTCAAAACCATCTAACGTCATCTGCGTAATTAATTATGATCAAAATTATTTTGTAATATCAAGTATGAAGAATTATAAATTATCATTATCCATATTTAGTCAAATTTTAATATTAACAACTTCTGTTACATTATGCGTGTGCAATGAAGGTAACAAATTTTTATTTAGTTTTTAATCATATTATCATTATTGTCCTATACATATTATTATATACATATTTATGTGGGAGTGAAATAGAATAAAATAAAAAGAGATAGAGAGATGACATATGGGTCTCTACATATTTGTTTTGCTTTGTATTCTTTGTTGAGTTGACGTCATTTAATATTGTTCAATTTTATATTTTATTTTGTATTTATTAAAGTGTGTAAGATTTACATAGAAAATGGCCTAGAAAAATCAATCTCATTTTACAAATTCATATTTGAAATATTCAATTTTGGTAACCATTTTTCAATTTCTTTCTGAAACGAAATGACTTATAATATACCCGGCACCACCATCATGACCGAAGTATTATTGTAATTATATCAAGTAGATATTGTTTCCCAAAAAAAAAAAAAAAAAAAAAAAAAAATATATATATATATATATATATATATATATATATATATATATATATATATATATATATATATATATATATATTGGGGGATTTACCACGTTTTCCTTCTTCAGTACTTCGTTCACATCGAAGCGGTAAATAACAAATCGTAAATAAAATGCATATGTAGGACAGAAAAATACACTACCGTGACAGGATAACTTACTTATGCGTTCTACTTAGAACATAAAAAAAAATTTTTCGAATGAAATTCTTTTAAAAAAATATTTTTTTAAAGTAAAGAAGATTTGTTTGATTCTGTTGAACGAAATATTTTTTTAACGTAGTTCTATCACAGAAACAGTTTTCATAGGAAAATTTCCAAATTTTGTGTACTTATTATCCCACCAGAATGTGATGATTACTACTTGTTTTGATGAAAAAATTATCTACTGTTTGGGAACAGAGAAAATCGTTGTAAATGTGTGCATCGACATTTCCTACTTCATTTAAATTAAATATTATAGTAGGACTTAATTATATTTCATTTTATAAAAAATAAATAACTACTCTCATAATGTTGACAATTTAACAATGTGTATCAAGTCCCATAAGAATATTGTAGTTTTTTCACTTTTACCATGGAAAAAGTTAGGGCAGACTTTTACAGCGATAAAAATGGTACAAAATTGGTCATTTCATTATAGGTAAACAGGATAAAAAAATTTTACTGGCTTCAGAACCATAATAACAATATATTAAATTATAATATGAGTTATGCTACTTTATTTTATTCGTTAAATTATGTTACCGTATTACACTTGAGTTTTATATTTTTTCCGAAAGTATTTTTTCTTTCTCGTTAAATTGCTAGGCAACAAATTTTCGTTAGACAAACCCAAATTTATTCGAAAAAATATAAACCTCCCGTGTAATAATGAGTGATAAAAAATTTTTTCAACCACTTTAACAGTAAGTTCAGCTTTACATAACAGGTAACTTGACGAGTAAGCAACATTTTTTATCATTCTGTTTTCTGGTTACTAAAAAATAACAGGTCATAAAAGTTAATAATGTGTTAATAATATTAATTCACAACTGATGTTAATAATATTAATTCACAAGTTTGCATACTCACATATCCTAATAAAATTTTCCTTCACGTGAGATGCGTAGAAAAATTACGTCATTTTTTTTTAAACAAATGATACTGTTTAATGGGTAATTTTATACAACTTTATTTACTGTTCTGAGCTATTTTTTACCTATGAAACGGATGGATCAGTATCGTTTTGGATTTAAAAGGAATAAGACCTGACTTTTTGATAATTATAGCAGTTGGAGAAAAAAATGTTTTCTGTGGCATCTTGTATAAATACATATTTCAGATTACCTTACACTTTACTGTACTTTGTACAACAATTACTATTTGTGAGAAAAGAAAGAAAAAAGAAAATCACCTCAGCTGAAATATTGTTTGAATTTCAATTCATACAAAAACGATTCAACTAACATCAACTTTATTAATGATTTTTTAATCCATAACTTTAATTTTGTATCATGTTGTCGTCTAATGATTTTGTTTTATATACAGTATGTATGTAATATTCATATTATACTGAACTTACTTTGGCTGCCCTTTGTGAAAAAGATAATTGTAATAAATATGTACAAAGAATATTATAACAATATTAAAACTGGGTCATTATTCATTATGTACAATTATAGAGAACTTATTACCTTATTTTGCTATAGGGAAACAGAAAACCCATATGATCATTTAGATATAAATTATTTGCACTTATATTAACTTATATGTATATCTTTTAAATATGGTGATTTGTTTTCTTCCCAATTTATTTAAATATGGCATTTTCCAAGTAAAATATTAAAAGAATTAGTTATTCTCAATTATTTTTAACAACAGCTAATGTAAATTTCAATTTCGTAACATTTAGCATTAATGTTTATCAAAAAGTAACTAATTTCAATTTCTTTTCGTTTTTTATTGTCTTTTTCTAACGGCGTTATAGACAGAAAAACTGTCTATAACTGTCCCGAGGCCGGACCTATCGATTTTCATGAAACTTAAATATGTCGTAAAACACTAAAAACTAAGGGACACATATTTTTTTTATCGGCGGAAAAACGGTTTGAAGGGGTGAAATCGCCCTTCAAAAATTGCGATGAAAATTTAATTTTACAAATATCTCGAAAACAGTAAGAGATAGAGCAAAAGTTTAAATTGGTGATATTGCTCTTCTTTAAAGAGCTATCTATTGATATGGAATTTGTTCAATTTGCATCAACAGGGGTGGTTGGGGGTTAAAATTTGAGGGTTAATTTTGCAAAAAGGGGTGAAAAATAAACAATATAAAAATTTTGTTTACAGATTTGAAATCTACGTCAAAAACGTTTGCTCAATGTCCTAATATTAAGTCTAGGGGTAGTTAACTAGGGGGTGACTGTGTCGAATATTCGTATTGCTTGGGTAGTTCAAGAAGTTCTTCTTCATGGAAAATAGTTTAAGACAATTAGAATAACGTAGAAATGAAATTTTCATTTTCAAAATTCAGTTTGAGCAACACTGGAGAGGGAATGAGTCACCCTCTTAAATTACATACTAGTTTACATCGCTAAACACGAATTGCAGCCGGCGGTCAATATTTTATTGCTTTTAAAAGTGTAGTTAATTACAAATACATACATACTTACAATTTATTCGTTATTTTATATAAAATAATTTTCAAAAAAAATTTTTTCCAAAATCATTCATATTTTTATTTTAATTAAGTTATTTATTGTATTTTAATAAAAAAAATTGCCAAGTACATATTCGATCTGCCTTAAGTTAGGGTTCTGTAGTCAGTAGTTTCTTAAACTGTTTTTATCATTTTTAATATTATATAAGTTGGAGAAAATTTTACCGGGAAAACTATCAGTATAGCTAGCTATTTTTTTACAACTTTCAGGGTTCAGGAAAATTTAGCACATTCAAGTGGTTTTTACTACGGAATTTTGTGATTTTTACTACGGAGCTCTAAAAATAATTGAACACAGAAAATTTGGTTTTTCCAAAATTATTCACTAAAAAATTCATTAAAAATGTTTTTTGTTCAACCATTTATGGAAATTGTCTACATAAATAGCCCTGTCTTGATAATAGTAAACTACATGAAACTAGGCCAAAATAGCAAATTAGAGTTCCAGATTCAAAGAAAAATGAAATTAAACTGTTTTCCCGATAAAATTTTCTCCAAGATATTTAAAATTAAAAATAATAAAAAAATTTTAAGAAATTACTGACTACGGAACTCTAACTTAATGTAGATTAAATACGTACTTGGCGATTTTTTTTTATTAAAATACAATAAATTGGTGAGATAAAACTTGAATAAAACAAAAATATAAATGATTTTAGAAAAAATTATTTTTGAAAATTATTTTGTATAAAATAATGAATTAATTTGTATGTATGTATGCATTTGTATTCAACTACCCTTCAAAAGCAATAAAATACTGACCGCGGGCTGCAATTCGTGTGTTTCCCTTTTTACCTTTTTTTACAACTTCAGGGTCAGGTAGACCTTTTTCAACCGCGGGCTGCAATTCGTGATCAGCCGTTTATATACACCCATTTTTACTATTAACACACTGACAGTGGGTAATAAATAATAATATCACAATAAGTGGTTCTAAAGTTGGACTATCGTATGTAAGGTTTTTATAAGGTTTGTTTTTTAATGGATATTATGGTTTTCGTTATCGAAAATTATCTATACCGAAAATAACGATATTTTCAAAATGAATGGAAATCTAATAAAAATACAATAGTCCAACTTCAAAACCCCTTATTGTGATATTATTACCAACTGTCAGTGTGTTAAGGGGCCGTCCATTAATCACGTGATGTTTTTTTTGCATTTTTTAACCCCCCCTCCCCCTTGGTGATACATGGTGAGGTTTAAGGCTACCCCCCTCCCCCCTATATCACGTGTATTTTTTCGTACCAGCAAAGAATCTAATTTTTTTTTAATATTTATAAAATACTGGTACAAGTATCATCTAATTTTATTATAGAAAATTAAACACTACTATAATAACGTTCAGAGGTAGACAGAAAGGTTGCAATTTTTTTTTTTTTTTTTTTGATTGACATAAAAATAATAGAAATGCGAAAAACTTTTTTGTACTAATACATGAACATTACTTAATGTACAGTATTTTCGGACCACGGATTAGCAAGACTTTCTTCAACACCAATAACTGGATAAGCATCTTGCAAATCAGTTGTTGGCACAGTGCTTTGTTGAAGATCAACATTGGTTTCATCAAGCCACTCGGCGTCATCATTTTCGCGCACTCTCTCCAAGCCGTTTTCGATTTTGTACGCGTTTGACGAAAAAATAAATACATGTAACGCCGCTTTTCGGTTGAGTATCGCGCACTTGCCGAAAAAATAAATACACGTGATATATTACTTTACCCCCCCCTCCCCCTTGTGATATTTCGTGATTTTTTATGGACCCCTCCCCCCCTTTCAAGCCTCACGTGATTAATGGACAGCCCCTAATGAATGAATAGTATTTATTTGATTTATATCAAATTTTACAATATAACTTACAGTGGTGTATTATATACAATTTATAACTTAAGTCATCTATTACAATTGTCGATGAAAGTTGTATCATTTTATTTTTATTAAGTATATATTATACACTTTTTAGTTTAAGGTAGACATCCTTGGAACTTATGGTTGCTTATTCTTGATAATATCTAAGAAATCTGTTATGAAACGGCTTAGGTTTGTCAAAATTTCAATATTTTTCTGATTAAATAGTTGGTAAACATCATTTTGATCTTTACAGCTTATTGAATATTTTACTCTTAACAGCTTTAAACCGCGACAATCTATAAAGAAGTGCTCCGCTGTTTCAAGCTCGTTACACAGCGTACATAGTCTGTTTTCATCGTACTTGCTTCTACTCACATTCCATACCCAATTGCCAGTTCTAAAATTTGCAAGTACTCTTCTTAGATCATCTGACAAATTATGTACATAATATGCATTTTTATCATAATGATTTAAATTTTTGAAGAATCTGAAAGTTTTTTTTTCTTCAATTCCAAAACAAATTGAACAAATTGCACATCAATAGATAGCTCCCTTAGTTTTTAGTGTTCCACAACATATTTAAGTTTCATCAAAATCAATAGATCCGGCCTCAGGACCATTATTTGTGAGATATGTATTATGATTTCACTGGGAATAAAAATAACTAATTTTTTTCAGAAAATTTTAATTTATAGAATGTAATAGTAGGGGAAAGTGGTGTAAATTATGATAAATGATGATTACAACTTCGTTCATGTAGTAGTTTTAAATAAAAACCGTAGTGCCAACATATCTAAAAAAATATATACAGGGACTAACTAATCCGCATAAGCTCTAAAATTTTCATCAAAATCGGTGAAAATTTTTTAAAAGGATTCTTTTTAAAATCCAAAATATAAGGTGGGTTATTTTTGAAAATCGAAAGTTTTTTAAATGCAAAACGTATTTCGAAAAATAAATATATGTATATTTTGAGTTTAAATTTATTTTTAAACTAGAGCCAGACATCCAAATCTAAAGATTTGGTTTATTTATAGGTTTCTTGCAACTTTTCGATTGAGGAACGTTGATTTCGATCAACTGAATTTCGGAAATATTCAATTAATAGTTAAGTACATTTATCAGGATTTCGTGTCTCTTTATTGTAATTACTTTCAAGTAAAAGAAAAGAGAAAATATTTTTCTAAATTAACAAAAAAATTGCTTGTTTCCTCTGTTGATCTTCTGCTAGTATTGTGTTCTATATAAATAAAATAAAATTTCTATCAATAATTGCAATAAAGAACGAATAAGAATGGTTGCAATTTATATCACTCTAAAGACAAAGTTTCCTAATTTCAATAATAAACGTACAAGTATTAAATTGGCACGCAGACAGTGATAGTTGTAAAGTTAAAACGGAAGTTTGTAACATTAACAGAAATCCTACTTCATCAAGCGGAACAGGAAATATGGATATTTATAAAAAAGAAAAAATGTTATAGATGTTTTTTAATGTAAACTTCTTTTATTTGATTTAAATCTTTTATTCTCTTTGTGTGATAAAAATAACAAATTGGGTATACAAAAAATTTAAATTAGATGTAATTTAATCTTTTTTTTTTTTTTTTTTTTGGTTGTTTAACCATAATCATAGAAATTAAAAAGTATTGTATTGTACTGTGGTAATTTGGAAAAGATGTTATGTAAAATGTCTGCATTGAAATATAAAAAGTTAATAGTAAATAGAGTAGAATGATTAAATTAATACTAGGCAAAAATTCGATTAAATCTCGACAAAATAGGAATATGTAGATCAATTTCCTAGCACTCTCATCGTAATTTTCCGACATGTATCGAATTTGTAGACAACCCTAGAAGAAGATAAGGTATTGTAATTGTCATAAAACCTTTGGTAGGCTGAATATGAAGTAAGAAATAAGCTCGGATGGCTTCGAAAGAAGGCCAAGGTCAAATTTAAGGTCACCATTTAATGTCCCCCTTCGTACCTAATAATTATTGTAAAGGTCATTTTTTGATAGGTGGTGCCTCTGGCGAGATATTTAGAAGCATAGATTAAAATAACCCACCCTGTATATATTAGACTGGGCCAAAAAAATTCGACTATTTTTTTTTTTTTTTGAAAGTTACTCCGAAATTATTATTCGGGATGACGAAAAAGAATTCTTGTGAAAGTTAGAGCCCTTAATATTAACATTAAGGGGTCTATCATCGCGATTTCCGGTTTTATTTTCCTTAAACGCATTTTTTGCTCAATACTCTTAAACTATTGATCCAAAGGAACGGAACAATAGATATTCTTAAAGGAAATTAAATTCTCTACAAAAAAAGTCTGATTGCAAATTTGTGTCTTTCCAAGACTTGAACATTCATTTGTTTTCACGATTTGACTTTTAAACTTTGGAATTTTTTAACTGATGAACAAATCAATATTCAGCAAAGACCAAAACATATTTTTAAAGGAAACTGAATGCTTTACAGAAAGAGCCTCAGACATTTTTTGATAAATCCAGTCCTTTTTAAGTTATTTTAGGTTAAAGTAGGAGATAATATAAAAATTTCTTAATGAGTAACTTTTTAAGGAGTGGATTTATCAAAAAATATCAGATTCTTTCTGTAGAGCATTCAGTTTCCTTTAAAAATATGTATTGATCTTTGCTGAATATATTGATTTGTTCATCAGTTAAAAAAGAATTTTTTTGGCCCAGTCTTATATATATATATATATATATATATATATATATATATATATATATATATATATGTAAATATATATATATATATATATATATATATATATATATATATATATATATTATTTAAATTGGTTATGGTATGATGCTGTTATGCAATATATATATATATATATATATATATATATATATATATATATATATATATATATATTTATATATTGCATAACAGCATCATACCATAACCAATTTAAATAATAAAATATGTAATATATAAGTAAATATTATTTATTAGATCATAAATGAAATGATTAAAAAAAATCAGTTTCGTTTTTTTTATTAATTAAAACCGCACATCAAAGAATAATAATATTGCAATAAAATAAAAATTGATTGATTCTAATTGACAATTATTTTATTGTAAAAAAATATAATAAAATAATACATTTTTTCAAATAAAACATTATAAATCAATTGAAAAATGTCAATGACATCATCTTTATATTAAAAGTTAAAGCATAAAACATTTGTACATGCGGTTGGTACCGTAACGTCATCAATTACTGATACATTTCATATTGGACAGATACAATATCGGGTTCAAATAACAAGTTTATATTTACTGAGTTTAATTTCAAATACCCCTGTCGCAGCATCCTGCATAACATAGCGAATTTCCGTTTATAAAAGTTAGTTTTTCTTGGAAACTAGTTGACATAGAATAATAGTTTAAAGATCTTTTTTATGTGATTTTTTCTCCTATTTCCAATGGTGTGAAAAATTTTCACAAACATTTTTAAATAAGGGGAAATTTTGGCAAAAAACTAATTTTTTTCACGAAAATTGTCAGAAAAACCATGTTCCGGGCATCGGACGTCTCTGGTTAACGAACTCGTCCAACGGTTTGGGACTTCCAATATTTTCATCAAATTTCGTAAAAATAAGACATTTCGCTCGAGAGTTATCGTGCGGACACACATACACACACACACACACACACACACACACACACACACACATATATATATATATATATATATATATATATATATATATATATATATATATATATGTATAGATATAAATTTTAGTAAATATTATTTTCGGTTTCTAGGGACCTCAAAACAAATTTCTGCCATAGTCCCGGGCTCAAGTCGCGTCACGACAATGGCTGTAATAACTGAATTCCATTCTAGAAATTCGCTAAAAATAATGATAGTGAAATTATTTATTTATGTGAGTTCAATGTTATGTCAATGTATTGTATTATTAGTGCGATATATTAATTGAGATCTCAATCTGTAGAATGTACAAATCTCATGAGCTATGAGAGTTTATATATTTTTCTTCGGAACCCTAAATAATAATCTCAGCTTATGTTATAATATAATACATAAACCAACTGTTTATATATATATCAACTGTTTACAATGTTGTGTCGTATAGATTGTGACCAACTTCACAGTTTTTACGAGATAACGGTCACAGTCTAAAGAACATATAGTGAATTTGGTTATTTTTAAGTTATTTTTCTCGAAAATTTGCTAACATAGGAAAATGGTTTATAAGTCTATCTTATGTGATTTTTTCCGTACTTTTCAATGGTGTAAAAAAATTTCGAAATTCTTTTGAATTTTGGCAAATATTGGCAAGAACTCATTTTTCGAAGTTCTGGGCATCGGATCTCGGAAACTAGGTGACATAAAAAAATAGTTTAAAGACCGTTTTTGTGTGATTTTTTCTTCTCGTTTCAATAGTTTAAAAAAATGTCGCAAAAATTTTTTAATAAAGGGAAATTTTGGCAAAAAATTAATTTTTTCACGAAAATTGGCAAAAAAACCATGTTCCGGGCATCGGACGTGCCTGGTTAACGAACTTGTCCGACGGTCTGGGACTTGCAATATTTTCACCAAATTTTGTAAAAACAGGACCTTTCGCTCGAGAGTTATCGTGCGGATATATATACATATATATATATATATATATATATATATATATATATATATATATATATATATATATATATATATATATATATATATATATATACCGTCCGAGTTTTTCGAGAGTTGCCATTTTGATTATGGCTAAACTATTGACTTAATCAAAAAATTGTTCAAATAAAAGTTGTAGCCACTGGCAGGGGACATTGATTGATATCCTTCCGAGCTTTATAGATCTTGTGGTTTTCGAGATACGATATAAACTTACTTTTTTTTAAATGGAATAGTATACTTATTTGTTGGTAAAAATTATTCAATAAAGCAACAGTTTTTTTTTTTTTAAATTTTACAACTTTCGCGCTTAAAAGTGATTTTTTTAAGTGAATTTTGGTGAGTTTAAGAGCGCCTACTTCAAACAAACCTCATAATTACGGAAAATAGCTAAGTGGTAATTGTATTTATGCTGCATAGATGGCTATCTAGTAAAACTCGTGTTTCCAGGTAGGTAAAACAGAAATTTTTAACTGATTTGAACGACATAATCTGACATGCAGAAAGATATTTCTATATTTTCCATATTTAATCACTTTCGTGATGGTTATTTGCGCTGTGTTTGGTTGCAATAATAACAAAAAACTTAAAATTAATAATGTGATTAATAATGTAATCTATTTTCAGTTCTCAAAAAATGATTCTTTATGTAAAGAATGGATTGGTAAATGTTCCCGGTCAGATAAATTTGTAATAAAAAATGCAAGAATTTGTAGTAAACATTTCAAGGATGACGATTTTGAAAGAAAAAAGCATGAACTGCTAAATTTAATTTTAATCGTTAAATTTATTTGGAAAGAAAAATGAAATTCCTGACAACCGTAAAATTAGAATGGCTTGCCGCAAAAATAAATTGATGGTTGCAAAATTATTGTAAGTTGTATTCTCGTATTAAATTTATCATGTATCTTTTTTAAAAATACCACTTTCATGTCATCACATGAAATCATTCCAACTGAATCGGTAACAGATTTGCTATCTTCGAATATTCCAAACAACCTAAGGTATGCTATAAAAAAAAATTTAAATTAAATTTCAATTAACGGAATACCTTCTTTTTAGTGAAGGAATAGATCTAGAAAAAATTAATTTAATTGACGAAAATAAAAGGTTAAGGACTGGAAATCGAAAATTTGCCTAAGGAAAATGATAAAAACAGAAACTGATAAGCATTGTGATAAAATTAAAAAAATGGAAACGACAGAAATATCACATAAGGCATTCGAAAAATCTGTGAAAAAATTTTCACTCCAGCTCAAATTCGAAAAATAAAAGGCACCTCTGGGAAAACTGTTCACTGGAAACTTCATGACATTGCTCAAGCAATAGCTTTGCATGCTGCTGGCCCCAGAGGATACAGATGGATGCAAAAGAATCATTACCCACTTCCAGGAGAGTCTACGCTTCGTAGATGGGCAAATAAAATTGATATTTCTCCAGAAATTTTAATTTTGTGTTTAAACTGATGGAATCACATTCTCAATCGGAAATTGACAAAGTTTGCGTTTTTATGGCCGACGAAATGCAAGTTAAAAAGTCGTATGAATATGACCGACACATTGATATCCTTTTAAAGCCTGCCAATTACGTCCAAGTAATAATGGGGCGTGGTATATTTTCCGATTGGAAACAGCCATTGTTTTACGATTTTGATCGTAAATTAAACAAACCACTTTTATTTGGAATAATTTAAAAGCTGGAAAGTACTGGATTTAACGTTGTGGCAATAATAAATGATTTAGGAGGCGGAAACAGAGGATTCCGGAAATCACTTGGGATAACCGAAGAAGCTCTATTCTTTTCACATCCCACTAAAATGAATGAAAAGTAAGTGAATCGTGTATAATAATATAACTTAAAATTGTCTTGATTTTATTTCTTTAGGGTTTATGCATTTGCAGACGTGCCACACTGAATAAAATTAATCCGAAACCATTTCTTGGATTCAGAATTTTATATTAATGGTAAACTAGTAATTAAGAGACCTCTGTTGGAACTTTTGAAAAATAAAAATAATGATTTAAATATAGCCCACAAAATAACTGACCATCATTTGAATGTTAAAAATGCAGGAAGGCAAAAAGTAAAATTTACAACACAACTCTTTTCACATACAAATTCCAAAGTTATTTCGCGTATGGGCTCATTGGGAGTGATAAAAAGTGAAGATTGGCAAGACTGCAAATTTACTGAAAACTGTACGTGATTTGTGAATAAAAAATCATTCAAAATTATCATTTTAGCGAATTTCGAAAACTCGAAATTCAGCTATTACAGTAGGTGTCATGACGCAATCTGAGTCCGGGACTATGGCATAAATCTGTTTTGAGGTCCCTAGAATACGAAAATGATATTCACTAAAATTTATATATATATATATATATATATATATATATATATATATATATATATATATATATATATATATATATATATTTATGTGTTCCCACGATAACTCTCGAACGAAACGTCTAACGCTTATGAAATTTTGTGTGCGGACTGGATTCTGAATTGGCTTGGCTAAGTTCGTTAGCCAGACACGTCGGATGCCCAGAAGTAGGTTTTCTGGCCATTTTTTATCATTCGATCCTATCATAAGGCAGTTCGATTTTTACATCGTTGAAAAGGAAAAAAAAAATTATGAAGAAAATATTCTTATAATTTTCTTTCTATTTTAAGTATTTTTCGAGAAAATGTAAATTTTCACTTTTATTTTTTCTTTGTTAGTCTAATAAGTAATTTATATTTATATCTCAGCTCTTTATGAAGTATAAAATATTTCACTTTTTTATTAAAGAATTTTGTGAGAACAAGTGAAAACTATTTACATATATGTGTTATAACACACATACATGTATAGAGTTTTGTTTCTCATTTATTGCATTATAATTGGCATGGTTCTATCCCATGTTAAAAAATGTAAATTAAACAGATTTTCTAAGCTAATGTAATGAAGAATTTTTTTTTTTTTTTATTGAATTTTTAAGTAAACAAGAAATTGAAGATTATGTTATGATATAAATATTATTAAATATATGAAACAAAACAAAATATGTACAATGTACATATGTATGTACGGAAAAATATTTTGAATCGATTTTGAAAATTTTTTCACTAATAATTAATAATGTTAAAAAATTAAACCATTTCAAATGGATTTAAGGTATTTTATGTGAGGTCAAGGTTTTTGGGACCTAAAAAGGCCAGAAATTAATTAACCAATCGATTTTAAAAATTTTTTCACAGTTAGTAAGTTAAAGTATTTGAATTAATTAATTAAATGATGTCCGCAAGAAGCTTACGGACTGCCATAAGTTATATGAGATCCTTAGAACCCTTTTCTTACTGTTAGAGTATTAGACTTGTATGAGTTTCGCCAGGTTTTACTGATCCCATAATTGTAAAAAATAAACTAAACGACCAATTTTAAAACTTTCTTCACTGTTACAGAGCTAAACTATTTTAGATAGATTTAGAATACATTATGTAAGGTCTGCCAGGGTCCGCAGGACCCAAAAGTGTCAAAAATAAACTAACTGACCGATTTTGAAAATTTTTTCACTCTTACAGAGCTAAACTGTTTTAGATAAATATAGATTCCGTTATGTAAGGTCTGCCAGGGTCCATAGGATCCAGAAGTGTCAAAAATAAACTAACTGACCGATTTTGAAAATTTTTTCACTGTTACAGAGCTAAACTATTTTAGATACATATAAATTACGTTATGTAAAGTCCACCAAGGTCCATAGAACCGAAAAATGTCAAAAATAAACTAACTGACCGATTTTGAAAATTTTTTCACTGTTACAGAGCTAAACTATTTTAGATAAATATAGATTACGTTATGTAAGGTCTGCCAAGGTCCATGGGATCCAAAAGTGTCAAAAATAAACTAACCGACCGATTTTGAAAATTTTTTCACTGTTACAGAGCTAAACTATTTTAGATAAATATAGATTACGTTATGTAAGGTCTGCCAGGGTCCATGGGATCCAAAAGTGTCAAAAATAAACTAACCGACCGATTTTGAAAATTTTTTCACTGTTGGGGAACTAAGCTATTTTAGATAGACATACATTACGTTATTTAGGGTCCGCCAGGGTCCATGGGACCCAAAAGTGGTAAAAATAAACTAACCGACCGATTTTGAAAATTTTTTCACTGTTACAGAGCTAAACTATTTTAGATAAATATAGATTACGTTATGTAAAGTCTGCCAGGGTCCATCGGATCCAAAAGTGTCAAAAATAAACTAACCGACCGATTTTGAAAATTTTTTCACTGTTGGGGAGCTAAGCCATTTTAGATACATATAGATTAGGTTATGTAAGGTCTGAAGTGTCAGTAGGACCTAAAAGTGTCAAAAATAAAATAACTGACCGATTATGAAACTTTTTTACTATTACCGAGGTAAACTATTTTAGATAGGTACAGGTTGTGTTATCTGAGATCCACAACTGTCCTGCGGATGCAAATGCGGCGTAGAATGCTACACAACGGGTTTTGAATATATATATATATATATATATATATATATATATATATATATATATATATATATATATATATATATATATATATATATTACATAAAGTCCGCCTAGAATATACGGTCGAGCTGATTTTTTAATGAGGTCCACCGGGATCTTGCAGATCCGAAAACGCCAGTAATAAGCTATCGAACCGTAGCTAAAAAATTTCTCACTGCTAGAGAACTAAATTATTTTAGATGGATACAACTATGCTGCACAAAATTCGTTCGGGTTCTTGGGTCCCCAAAAATACCAAAGCTAATTGCCCAACCGATTTTAAAAATTCTATTACTCTTAGAAAGCTAAACTATTTTAAATAGGTACAGGTCTTAGATGAGATCCACCAGTGCCCAAGATTTGGAAATTCGCTATGTTATGCAGATGCTGCGACAGGGGTATTTAAATATTTTAGGTGAATGACTGATATTTTTAATAGTAGTCACTGAAAAAGATTCCCGCAATAGAATAAAAGCGTACGGTCTTGCTAGAAATATTCAAGGCGGTATAATAAATGAAATGAAAAGTATGATTTCGAATCTTAAAGTAAGAAAATCAAAATGTCGTCTTCCTTTTCAAAAAGGAATTTTGATAACCTCTAATGCATTACCATTATTATTCGATTATTTGGTAAAAAAATACAAAACCAAATATCTATTAACCTGCAGATTCAACCAGGATCCGTTGGAAGGACTTTTTGGAATTATAAGAGCAATCGGTGGATTGAACAACCATCCTACGGCTCTTGAATTTAAATATAGGCTAAGAAATTATTTGCTTGGTCGAAACGAAACAATTATGTCGCAATCAATGAATGTGATACGAGACGCTACTGAAGATAATGTTTTCAAAAATTTACCAATTAATTTTGAATCTATTAACAATTTTGAACGTGACTCTGATTTATCAATTACTGGTAGTATGTTGGAACACATTACGGAGAAAAACGATGCTGTTGAATGCAATGATGATTTTGAAAATACTCTTTCAGAACTAGAGTGATGGAATTGAAAATATCTAATAAAATTATTAATAAAATGGAAGAAAATGTTTAATAAAATTATTAATAAAATTTTACACAACAAGCATTTTATTTATTATTATTATATCCTGTTTCAAATGCAACTGATCATGAGTCAAAGTTAAAAAATTAAATAATTCTTATATTCAAAACAAATCAATCTTCTATTCTTTTCTAAAAACAAACTACAATTTTAAAATTTACGTAAGTGCAATAATGAAAGAGATAAAGCCAAGAAAACGGAAATTATTTAAATTCATAAGTGATGAAGCATGGTTAAATTTAAGTAAAATGGACCATAGTTAAATAAGAAAATAAATTTAATAAAATATAATCGTGCCAGACGTAAAACATAGTTATTACACAGAATACTTATTTAAAATCAGCATATCACAGCCATAATTCAAAATTTTTGTCACGCGATAACGACATGCGCAGACCGAATCCACTTTTGTATAGCTATTGAGCATATCATATTATTTACTATATCGTGAATACATCTGAATAAATGCAAGTTCGTCCACTAGGTCGACAGAGCGGCGCAATACTGCCCCGGAGAACTTATTGATGTAAGAATCGCACCGCGTTTCCGACCTAGTGGACGCTCAGCTATGAGTCAATTAGAGATAAAATATTTTTAATAAAAACTTTATTATTTTTTCAAATAAACTTTCTTATTTTTAGTAAAACCTGTTTCATTACAACATTTTTTTGAATTACAGAAACCATTTTTGTCTTTTAAAATACAGAATACATTTTTTTTATAAAAATGACTGAATACTCGGAAAGTCTTTGGTAATCAAAACTTTTCATCGGGTTCGAGAGTAAGCTCATTACACTGTAAATGTACACTATAGAACCATTATTTACATGAGTAAATTTCATTATTGGGAATTTTTTCATTCATGTGGAGATTTATTAAATCACTCACGTTACCTGCAGCAGACTCTACATGCACGTTGTTACTTCCAACGTCATTGTCATTGTTAACATTATCGGAGGAATCCTCACTATCTGTATAGATTACGACAGTTAAGTCTTTCCCTTTTTCCAAGTTCGACAGATCTGGCTCGCATCGCTGTCCCGAACTAGACTTTGCACACATGACCTGAGGTTTCAGATAAGGTTTCAGATAAACACGATTACGTCTGTAAGTCGAGCCATCATCAGCAGTCACCAAATAATCATTGCTACTCAACACTTTTGTGACCATTGCAGGAATCCACTTTCTTAATTCCTTTTGCAAAAGTATAGGTTGACCAGTTTTAAATTCAGGCAACTTTTTTTAATTTCGATCATGATATTCTTTTTGAATCAACTTGTTGCGTTTTTCCATTACTATTGCACCCTTATACGGAAATTTAGGTACAAGTAATTTTTTATGAACTGGTACAATTGTTCTTTGACGTCTACCAATCAATAATTCTGATGGAGGTTGGGCGTATTGTTGTAATTTATTATTGCTAAGAAAAGATCATTTCCTAATTTTTCAAGCATAGCTTTCAAATTTTGTTTAGTACGTTCTACCATACCATTTCAATTTTATTAAAAACTTTATTAAATTTTTTTGAGCTTTTCCAGCTTTCTTTGCAGCTTTTTCACTTGCCTTTAAATGTAAATGCTTTAATTTTAAAGTAACCATTGCATAAAATGAACTTTATAAACTTTTATTGATTCTTACTGGAAAATAAATTAAGGTTATGAATATGTTTAAAATACACTTCTTTCAGACGTATTGGTAAAATATATACCGCAATCTAGAATATTTTTATATTAAAAATATTTTTTTGGGCAATTGTTTTCCTTTTTTTAAAAAAAGGTTTAAAAATTTAATAATTTAAAATAATTGGTAATTTGAAGTAACAAACTAATTTTTAAGAAACATCTCAACATATGTTTCCATTTGAAAAAAATTTTTTTTTCTATTTCAAGAAAACCGTAAGTCCTAGAAGTCTGGAACAATTTTTCCTGAATGGCCCCTTCTATTTTGAATATTTTTTGCATAAAATTTATTTCGATTAAATGCATATTTTAGGAATAAATCGAATGACAATTCTCGAAAAACTCACACAGTATATATAAATTTTAGTGAATATTATTTTCGGTTTCTAGAGACCTCAAAACAAATTTCTGCCATGGTCCCGGGCTCAGGTTGCGTTGTAACAGTGGCTGTAATAGCTGAAATCCATTCTGGAAATTCGCTAAAACTAAGTCTGTCAAAATTGAAACAGTATCACTTATCAGCAGGTATCGGACTTCTTTCGGATCAGACAGTTTCGTGTTTAGTATATGCAGGTATACATATTGCACTCAATGTGACTAAAAGTTCAAAATATTTTGATAAAAACAACGTACACAAGTTACACAACACACACATATATATGTGTATAAAAATATTATTTATACATTATACGTATTTTATGTAAACATTCTTTTTAATTCTTTTATTTGTTACCTGCAGACTGAAAAGTGCGACTGTAATTTTAATTGACTATCAAAAGTATTTTTGTTTATATTATGTATGTGATTTATGTGATGTCAAATTCACCTTCTTTTTTTATTGTTTTCAATTTTGAGAGATAGAAGTATAGTTGCTTATTAAAAATTTGTTTTCCAATAATAAAAAATCTTAGCAAATACGTACATGTTAGGTATTATAGTGAACCGTCTAAATATTCAACAACTTTTCAATAAATTTTACAAAAATTTTTTCCGATTTTTTGAATTTTCTTACTTTTGTCAAATAAAAAACCGTTAATATTCTAAATGGTGAAAAATGTAATTTTTGACCAGTTATATTCATTCAAATGTGCACAATTTCATGTAATTTAGTTACAAAATTTTATTGCAGTAAGTACGGTCCTGACCTGTCCGGCAAAACCCGCTACCTGCTTATCAGATTTTCTTATTAAAAATTAGGTACATAAAATTTATTATGAATAATGTTAAGAAGGTTGGGTTGCCACCTTTACATTAAAAAGTGATTTTTTTTTTAAAGAAAGAAAATCAAAAATATGTTGCTAATCGATAATTATTTATCTAACTAAATTATTATAAACAGTTATTTTGTTCTTCTGCAAACTTACTGAAATGGAGTTGCGAGGTTTGATTACATAAGTGACGATATAAACTTCTAAAATTGCAGTTTGGCACAAAAATTTTTTTATTAACCGCAGAAATATTTTTAGACAGAAATCGAACTAAAAAGTAAATTTCTTTAAAAATCATCTTTTAAAATTGAATTTTTTGTTTTAAATATACAATCCAAGTAATAATAATTATGTTACTTAATTACGTGCTCATATTGTAAGAGTATGTACGTCTGTTCAACTTATTCAGTTTGCCTATATTGTACAATCGTTTTATAATATGCAATATTATCGTGCTCAAATTTTAGTAAATCTCCAATTATATACTGACAAATTTGTAGTACAGTTCTAAGATACAGAGACTATTAAAAATGGAATCTTTATTAACAGGTTCATGATTAGAGCCACAAAATGTTACAAAACTCCTTTCGAGATGAAAAAATGAAGCTAAAAAAATATAATGATATCAATGGTGAGAGCGCTGGAAAGACAAAATTTTTTAGGATAAATAGAAAATCCTCTGGATAATGCACACTACGTAGTACGGATATATGTAAAACAAAATAAGCTTTGAGGCTATATTTTAAACAAAACACAGATGTGCACTACTTGATGAATCAAGATGCAACTTTAATTTATTTTACCATACACATACCATTTATGAACCTATAAAAGAAGTATCTATCCTAAACGTTAAAATGGGCTTCAAAAGGATCTATCAACGGTCCCGAAATAATAAAGATTCTTTGAAAAGTATGGAGTTAATAGGATATAATATAGTATTTAAACCTAGAATGTTTACTATGCAACTTTCTTTTCAAAATGTTAAATATTTTGAAAACAGTTTTTCACAAATTATGTTAAGTTGCATAGGCAGACTAAGTTTTTAAAATTAACCTCTACATTTATTATTAATTTTATATTATTGATAAATAATGAAAATAATGATCAACAATTCCATTTATTAGATGAGGAAGTGTTTTTTTTATAATTATTACTTCATGTGCTTATGTGTAATGTTAAATGTGCAATATAATTTTTTTTCTTGTACGTAATATTAACTGTATATAAATCTAGCAAATGATCTGACTATGTATCTAGGTACATATTAGGTATGAGTCTCTGTTATATTTTAAGTTGATAAATTGATAAATTATTAACTCTTTGCACTCAAGCAAAAAAAAAGTGAGTTGTAAATAGGCTGGTAAGACATGTAGTACATGACAACGACCGACGTTCTTTTTTTGACGGATTCTTTTGACATTCTAACCTTGTTTCCCCAAAGTTGAATACTAAATGCGCTAAATACGTCCTCAATGCTGTTTTGATTAGTTTTTAATTTTAAAAAGATAATTCAACGTGATTTTGTATTATTTTATTTACAATTTTTCTAATAAATGAATATGTTTGCAGTTATTAAATAAAATATTCATGTAATGTGAAGTATGAGCAGTCATTACAGTTCAACATTCAGTGTGTCATGTGGTACATGTCTTATGATCCAACAGACAAAACACCTTTAAATATGGTAGAGTTAATGGACAAACCACCTTGTCATGCTGTACATCTCTTATAAGCGCAAAGGGTTAATTTAATTAAAAAAAATTATATGAATTTTCAAATTCATTTTATAATATTTGTAATGTGAAAGAAAATAAAAGATTTTTTTATTTGTTGTTACTAATTATATTAATAATTTAATTAAAAATATAAACACTATTCGACTATTCACTGTTTTATACGGATTTATTACATATTTGCCTGTAATGGTAAAGTTATTACACTCGTATCATTCTAACACTTTTCCGTCTATTTTACACATTTAGTATAAAAGATAGTGGCATAGTGGCATATTATAATTTAATAGATAGTGGCATATTATAATTTAATGGCTATGTAAATATCACGATTTTTGACGAGTAGTTTTACAAAAGAATAAAAGATTTTCCACTTTTAGGGTTTTGTTATCAAAACCATGGTTAGGCGCCTGACTGATTACTAAAAATCCTAGGTTCAAATCCCACCCAGCCGATCCAGTTTGACAATATTTCAATCACCACGAGATTTTAAATTAGACATTTTGCTGTAACGTTTAACAAATGTTGAGCTCAAAATTGGATTTGTCGGTTTTTCTGTAACTTTTCAATCATTGGTCCAAAAAATTCCAGCACTTGATAAAACACTCAATTAAAATTATTTCGGCTAAATTTTGTTTGTATACGTATCGCCTATTCGTAGATATAGGCAATCAAATTTTCACCAGCCAAATAAAGAAAAATGAAGTAGTAGAAAAATCGTTTTTTGTAATTTAAATCGTGATGAAAGTATGTTTCAGTACAAAAAAACGTCACTCAAAAATTCAAATCTAGATTAATTATTGCTGGGAATTGTGAAAAACGAAAAAAATTCCGTTTTTCGCAAATAACTCGGGAAATAATTTCACGTACCCTACTGTGTGAGATATCGTTAGAAACATTTTCCAAATAAAGTTTAGGTTTTTTAACCTTTCCATTTTCAGGATTCTTCCTTAAAAGGTACTTTCTTTCATTTGGTTACGTTAGCATGAGTGTTTAAATTATTTTGAATATCTGCTATAAACTCACTTGTCGGCGCTTCCACCATTGCTACAATTTGAATACTTATTACCAGATACATTAGTCTCTCTCATTGTCAGTTGAAACCTACGATACTTTTTATAGATTTATATGAAACTACATATATGGAAAAGAAAACATTATTCCATTTCTTTAGCGTATTAGATATCGAAACTGTCGTCACCTTTAATGATATAAATAGTAATAGATTTTTAAAAACTTGTGATAAAAAAAAAATTCCTGGGAGGTGCCGGCCGAAATTAGGTACTGATGGGTTCCTAGTTTAGTAATATTTTTCTACCAAGTAAAATTGCATTTAAGAGAAACAATTTCATTTCATTTTCAATAAATTGATAAAAAACTAGGCCATAAAAAAGATTCATAAGAAGTCTTTATTTTAATTGTATGTATGAATTTATTGTAATTCAAGTCCGTATACATTCATAATCGCAAGAATAAAGAATAGATATAATTTGTTCATATTCTAAACAAAATAAACAAACTATATTTATTATATTTTTTTCTACAAAAAAAGGAAACTTAGTTTTTTCAAAAATAATGTTTAAAAATCGTTAATAATATATTCGAGGAACAAAATTGTTTGAAATTAAAAATTAAGTGAGTATAACTTATTATTCTAATTAAGTACAATTAAATCACAATTTTTCAAATGTATATCACATAGGGGTATTTGAAATATGTATTATTGTTATTTAAATCTAATGAAGGTTTTTAACTTTTTTTGTTTTAAATAATTAATGAACGTATCTGGAAAAACAGCCGCTCTAAAAAACATTAACAATAAAGGATGTAGACACCAAAATACGATATTTAAATGAAATGCTGGTTCGTTAAATATTTACATTTTTAAACAATAAAAATTTTATATACTCTTACACATTGAAAATGCTACTTACAACAGTAATTTACTCAGACACTACGGTTGCTACAGTGTTGTACCTATATGACCGATTGTCACTTAGACTTACTATTATTATTGTGTACATACCCGAATTGAATTCATAATATAGTTCAATACACTCTCTTTTCTTGATACAGATATAATTTGTCTAATATTAGTTGTATTTTTCGTCATTTTGAAAAAGCGCATGAAAATGTGCTGAATTATTAAAAATGTGTCCAAAATAGAGATGTCGATTCTCCAAAAAAAAGATCGATTTTTGGATCGATTTAAATCGAACTTAAAAAAATCGATCCAAAAAAAAAAAAATCGACTAAAAAAAATCGATTTTGTAAGATCGATCTAAAAAATCGAAATTTTGAAAAATTTAAAAAAAATTAACTAATAGTTTGTTAAGGAATTTAATTGATAGTACATGGGAGGTATACTATGTTAAAACGTTTTATATTATACTTGGAAAGACGATGAGCTAACGTGGATCTGTGAAAGTAGGAAAAAATTGGAGTGATGCAACTGAATATATAGAACGAATATTACGGAATGAACCAAGTTTATTTAAAAATTTCAAACAAACTGACAAAAAAACTTTTCTAAATATGTAAGTCCTTTTGTAGAAGAGGCATGGGTGGCCTGCCTTTCTTTTTGCATTCATGGCCTTCATAGTAGTGCACATAGTATATATGGTAGGTAAATATATGTTATATGGTTGTAGGGTACACATATTGGCTATTGACACATTGGATACTACTGGAACTAATTAGGAAAGATAATGCGTATATAGTTATACATACGAGTATAGCCACATGGGGAGTTTTACCCATTGTTATCACAACGGGTAAAAAGTAACAACTAACAATAATATTTTTGGTGTTTCCTTTTAATACATGTTTCTTTGTAGAATTAAAATAAAAATGAAATTATTTTTCAAAAAAATCGGTTGTCCATCTCTTACTTTTAATAATCGATTCATGAATCGATTCAAATGAAAAAATCGAAAAAAAATCGATTTTTTAAGCTTCGATTAATCGATCTTCGATTAATCGATTTAAAATCGACATCTCTAGTCCAAAAAGCATTAAATACGGAACTACAAGTTTTCAAGCAATAAAATTTTATATGAAAATAGTCCACTTGGGTACCTCTTTTTTGTGAAACTAGTCTTTTTATACGATTGCCTAAAAAAGGAGATATAGTGTTTTCAGAGTTCATGTATGTATTAATGTGTTATGTATGTATGCGTATGTGTGTTTCTTTATTCTATTTATTCTATAACTTTTAAACGCCTGAGCCTATTTAAATGTACGATATCGTCAGAATCCTTACGTCATCTCCAAAATATAGGTTAGATGAAGTATTAAAAAAATTAGTGAAGTAAGTATTTAAAAAATTAAAAACACGACTGCCATAACATGTAATTTCCGCACTTTTTTTAAAATGCATCAACTGTTTGTGAATTTATGTGGTAAATTCCGCACTAATCAGAAAATTAACATAAGTATGTACACGACAAACCTATATACCGGGTGAGTTTTTTGATAATTGCCATTCCATTTATTCCTAAAATATTCACAAAAAAACAAAACTACTTTTTTAGAAATTTGGACGAAAGGAAATGCTAATTATGAAGGTGATTAATATTCAGCTAGCTCCTTATTATCATGAAAATTTAGGCAAAGGAAAATGCTAAAAATGCTAATCAGACAGGTGACTCATTTTCAATTAACTGCTTTTATTTCATAAGAATTCGGGCAAAGGGAAACTAAACTAACTAAACCTTAACTAACCTCACCACCTAGTTTTATATCAAAGTCGAAGTATGTTATCAAAACTAACTAAACTAACCTAACCTTAATTAAACTCACCACTTAATTTTATATAAAGTCGAAGTATATTATCAAAACTAACTGAACTAACCTAACATAAACTAACCTCACCACCTAGTTTTTATATCAAACTCGAAATATATTGTCAAAACTAAACTAACCTAACCTAACCTTAACTAACTTTACCACCTAGCTTTATATCAAAGTCGAAGTATACTGTCAAAACTAATTAAACTAACCTATCTTCAAAAAATATTCCATAATTTAATGTTACGTGTTTGGTACTAATGAACAGCATTTTTAAAGAACTTTCTAATGATACACCATAAGTGGTGTCTTACAATTTAAAAAAAATAGGATTGAGGTGGCTGAAGTCTAAGGAGTTGGTTGTAAAAGTTTCCCATGCTGGTCATAATGGTTCCCCTTTCATGTTCTAGAAACTATTTTAACAGATTTTAATTACCTATTACTGTCCTAAAGATACAAGGCCTGGCTTGTTTTTAAATTGACACCCTGTTTACGTATCATATACACCAGTTAAATATAATTTTATCAAAAAATAATTAGTTTTATTTTCAATTGTTTAGTGCGGAAAATACACATAGGATTATGATAGTTTCAAAAGATGAGTGCGGAATTTACCTATAATATTTTGTTTGGTGCGGAAATTACTACCGCCCTAATAGAAAGTGGACTAAAAAGTCAAAAACAATTTATTGCTGAATTTTTATCACAGGGGACAGTTTTGTTTAGAAATCATGTTTCTGTAGGTCTTCCGACTGTGATAAAAATTCAGCGATTACATGCTTCTGACTTTTTATAGTTCACTTTTTCACGTGTTTTTGAATTATTTAATTATTTAGTTTTGACTGAAGATTACTTATGAATTTCTGTGATTCCAGTCAGAATAAGTATTCTAAAAACATTAAAAATTCGTCGTTTTCGTCGTAATTCTTTATGAAAGTCTATTTTTATTTTTATTATCTGTTTACTAAATCCAAATAGAAATAAGATGAGTCAATATTTTATATTGTGACATCATACATACTTTTCAAAGATAGGAAAATACAGAAAAATATGTAAGTATTTGTTGTAAAATTGAGTTAAGCAATTTTTTTAAAAATTTTTTATATAATTTTAGTGAGTCATTATTTTTCTTTTCCTTTACATACTACATAATATCTACATCGTTTAAAATGTTAACAGAAAACGTAAAAAAGAATATTTTAAATTTTATATTTTTAAATACATTGGATTAAGCAACGCATAATTTATTTTAAGCAAAACTGACCTAAGAAACAGATAAGTCATGATAAAGTCTACAATTTTATAACAGTGTTAAAACAATATCAGGTGTTCCAACTATAGACATTTATTATATTATTTTATGATTAGGGAAGTTGTTCAATTGTTTATCGTATGACCTCCCTCATAAACATGCAGTGCACCTCCTATTGTTTATATTTTAGATCTAACAATAAAACCGAATTATAATACAATAAATAAATCATTTATCTTTTGTCTTAATGCTCTAAATATTTAACAAAAAAATCTTTTATTAGAGAAATTAAAAAATAAGAATTTAATCAATCAAAAATCGAGATGATATTGTTTTCTATATAATATTTAGGTTAATATAAATTTGAATTATAAATTTGGACCTGTAGTTAAAAGGCTACATACACTTAACAGTATATTTTAAACAATAGTGCACACATATTAAAAAAAATACTGGCACATTTTGCGTTTAGAAATTAGGCCGGATTTACACGAGTTTAGTAACTAAAGCAGGTTACTAAAGCAAGTAGCTAAATTGAATAGTTTTTTTGTTTAGTGGCTGTCTACACACAATTTAGTAAATTGATTTAGTATTAGTTGAAGTAGTAATACATAACCTAGTAAAACTAAATTAAAAATGGTACATAGTCATCAATAAATTCGTTGTGCACTATAAAAATGTATCAGATATGTTTGAACTGACTTGTTGGTTCGACCTTTTAATGTATTTATATATGATTTGTCCCAAATATATTCCATAAAAATGGAAAGAAAAATATTATATACATTTTTTTATTATTATTAGATGAAGAGTGGTTGTCAGACGAATTTCAGTTTTTTATCGAGTTGCCTTCAGTGACTTTTTTTGATATTTATAATTTATATACTACAATAAGTATAAAAATTCCCAAAAAAATATTTGCAATAAATAAATATTTACGCGCCTATATTTGTATATTTGAAATCTACTAAACACTTTACTAAACTAATGTGTTTACACTGGTACAAATAACAGCAAGTTAAAAAAAAATAAAGTGGGGGTAAGCTACTTGCACAAGTAAATAAAACAGGCTTCTATTTACTTGACTAAACAGATTACTAAATTTCTTACTTGCACTTGCACTAAATACAACTGTCTACATGACAAAAGTAACTAAATTTAGTAACTTGATTAGGTAACCTGCTTTAGCTACTAAACTCGTGTAAATACGGCATTAGAATGTGCGGTGTTGAACCAATGTACTGAATTTAGTTAAAAAAAAATTAAGAAAAAGTAAGTCTTTCTAGATATTATTTAACAAGTTTATGTCACTTCTTTTTATGTCACCAATAAATTTGAAACGAATAAAAGTAAATATAATCATAAATTTATCGTATATAAAAAATTTCGAAAATATATTAAATAATTAGAGCAACGTTATTCTGATATACATAAATTAGTTGAGATCAATAAATTTTGCTATTCATTCTAGAAGTATTATAAGGTAGAATCTTAATTAAGTATACAAGGAATCTAAAGGATTTGAAATAAGAAAATTGTCTACACAATTTGGTATCAAGTATTTACTTGTTGCTGGTAATTTTTAATTGTACAGAATTTTTAAAATTTTATGACTTACCTACATATGTTTGTGTAAGAGTATTTGTTATAAATAGAATGGAATTGTTAAACAGAAATTACTTTTTTATTTCAATTTAAATTTTTACCTTGATTTATTTAATTTAAATTGGGTTTTTTAAACCATTTTATTAACCTTACACATAATGTATTCAGAAAAAAACTTTTTTTATATAGGCAACAAACATAACAGTTAAATTATGTCGGTAGTATTAAAAAACATTAAATTCAAATAGACGAGACGGCGACGACACCAATGTATACCTATGCATATATATTATATTATATATAATAGGTAGGATACCTACATATATAGGTATAATAGGTAAGATACCTATATAGGTATATTAGGTATTTCCTATTTTAAATAAATTTATTAATATTTCTAACTTACCTGACAGAATTTTTAGTATCTGAAAAGTACGGGTCTACAAATATCATATAATGTATGTTTTTGTTGGAGGTGAAGTTTGAATTAGTCCGTCATAAGACAAAATTATTTTTGCCAATAATATTAAGTATATTATTCTACCAACAATTCTGATGGGAAAAACTGATTTATAAAAATATATTGTATGTTTTAATTATAATAATAAAAAATGACCTTTTAACGCTGGTATAACATAATATAGGTGTATAATAGAGCTTGCCAATTTTTCAGTTTTCCATGACCGTACATCCTGATTCGTAAAAGTTACCGAGGGAGGAATACACTTTCGTAAAAGTTAATTCAAAACACTTTTATTTAATTTTGTTAAAAAGTACCTACAATTTATTTATCTACAGTTTCACAAGAAACCAATTTTTGGAATTATTTCAACTATTTTTCATTACGGTGATTACTCATTTCATATGGTCATATTATGTATTTGGAAAAAGCGAAAAATATGATACATACATACTTCCCACTTTATATAAAAAGGTGTCTGATGATAAAGCCAAAACGAAAGTTATTTGACGACACATACTATAGTTATAGAAACCTTCGCATCTATTATCTACATACCTTATTTTCGCAAAAAACCGGGAAATTTACATACCTCATACTTGGGGAACCTGGTTTGAGAAAATGGCGTCATAATCAGTTGGCAAGCCTGTGTGTAGCAATGAACTATAAAGGGAGAAGTGGTTGATGAATAATATAATTTTCTAATTGGAGCATTTTCATTATGTAAAGAAATTTAATTTCCGATGACAATCTTGATGAAAAATTTTATTTAAACGTATTTTATAACTTAAGGTGGTAGTAATAAGATATGTTTTTGAATGAGTTATTCAATAAATTCAACTAAATTTCAATTGCACTTTGTAATAAAATTTTTCTCTACTCCTGTTGCAGAACACACTCATTACATGTTAATTGTTGAAAAAGTTAGGCATTATTCAGAGGTGTGGAGGAATGATCATTACTCAATACCCTTCGACCAATGAAATCACCGTATTACCAATTATTCAATGGGCTGACATTTGTTTTGTGTATAATATGTATCAAATTTTAATTTTATATATGTTGCGTAATAATGTGCAAGTAAACAAAGTAGTTTATATTTTGTTTTGATCGTTTCCATATGTACATATTATACAAACATTTAATGTTATTAATATTTAATTAGAAATAGATTAAGAAATTTATTCTTTTGATTTAAAATTTATATTCAATTTTATTTAAATCAAAGAGAAAAAAAGTAGAAAAAATATAGTATTCTACTCGCTTGCAATGGCTATTACTCACTCAGATGCATTACGACACTCGCCTCGTAAACTCGGCTCGTGTCGCAATTTCATCTTCGTGAGTAATCGTTATCATTACCAGCTCGCTGCATAATATACTATTAACTGACAATGAGACTGAAATTGTTTAACAAGTGCTTTATTAAATTTACAATGACATTTATTAAACAAATTGAAAGTTTTAATTGTAAAAAATGTAATTATATTCAGTTTAAAAAGAAATACGTTTCAATGCTAAAATAAATAAAATAATCATATTTTTATACTTATGTAAATTAAGTATTGAATATTTTGCACTTAAAATCATTTTTCTTTAAGTGCCTAGTTGATATTTGCAGTTACCGGGTTCATTTGATCATAATTATATATTGTTTAAAAAGTCACTTGTTCCGTAATATGGAAGTAATTATAGTAAGTAGATAAAAAGTAGTATTTGACGTAAGTGATTTATTTATTGGTACAATAAAATAATCTTTGAAAATTCAACCAAAATCAAATAAATGAACAAGTAGTACTTACGGGCTCAGGCTACTACCAGAAGACGATTTTCCATCATTTAATCCATCCAATTCCATAGTTTTCGCCGACATAACTCCATGGTTTGGCATCATATATCTGGGTGTCATCATATCTTCATGATTTTGTTGTTGTCGACTTGAATTTTGTCGCATACTTTGATACGTCTTCGATTGTCGAGGTTTTAGCGGTGGTGCATTCGTGTGATGACCGTTTTCAATAACTGATTGTGTCCGCGGCCGAAAACTGTTGTCTTGGTCGGACGGGGATGATGGCATTAGAGAATTTGAAATAGGAACTTGAGGTGCAGGTATTTGCTGGTTTGTTTCTTGTTGACGTAACATATGATGAGGCCGTAAAGGTTCAGCACGAAATTGTCCTGACACAGCAGGATTATTGTGAACTTTCTGACTGACAGCCACAGAAATTCGTCCGTTGACTATTAGTTTTTGAGTGGATGGATTATGTCGCATACTAGTACGTTCGGTTGGAATTTGACGATGCGCAGCAAATCCGACGGTTGAATCTTTTTCGTAAGAGGAGGAGCGAACGAATGGTGAGCGTTTTGTTGTGTGTTCATCAGGGGAATGCGGAGATTTTTGGTGTTGTGATGGATAGATTGAATTTGAACGGTTATGTTGTCGCTGAGACGCTCGTATGTCGATATTTCGACCAGTGATGCTATGACGGACTTGGGGTTCGGCTAAGTTTGGAATATTTAGAGATCTTGGAGGACTATATCGTTGACGAGTTTCTTGTTGAAAGTGTTTTTCTTCTAAAACTATTGAGTTTCGGATATGTTGCCGAATATTGCTTTCAATAAAATGTTTTTCTTCTATGATGTGTTCAGTTTTTTGACGACTGTGTGATATAACTGTGGTGTGATCGTGGTTGTTTGGCATGTCAAGTGACTTTTGTGACCAAGATTCTACTTCGAGTTCTGATGGTGGCGGGGGTAATGGTTCATCGTTATTTATTACTTCTGTCTCCAAAACGGTTGGTGGCGACGGTGGCGGTAGATCGGGACTAGGTATACGCGGTTCCTGAAACAAGTCAGGAAATGCGGTTCGTAGATGTGGGTTTTTTGGTGGTCGTTCAGGTACCCAATCATCTACTGATATTGCTGGACCCATAATAACAGGTCCTAGTAAATCATTTGATAAGGAACCACAACTGTTACTGTGTTGATGTCTTGGTGAAGGTGGTGAGCCTTTTACTTCTTCATTACGTTTCTTAATATTTTCACGCCATGCTCCTTTTGCATAATCGGATGCCGATGAAGCTCGTCTTGAGGTAGGATGAGCTTTTGGCCGTGGAGGTGGTTGGGGTGGTGGCGATTGTGGTTTTGGTTGCATAGGTGCTTGTGCCAGCTGAGGTTCAGATCTCCATGACATTGTGGAGGAATTCTGTTTATTTGAATTTGTGGTTGTATTATGGTGGCGTTCGTAAAACGACAGTAACGCTTTCTTTTGAATAGCTTTTAACGTTGGATCTGACACTCTGTGTTTCTTATCTGGATCTAAATATGTATATCGGGTTATCTGTTGTCGTTCTAGTTCACTTACGCGATCGGCAACGCTTAACGATGTCTGATTTGGTGATTGTGGTCCCATTCTGTAAAAAAATGGAACGTAAGTATTTGGATTAATATATAAAATGTTATTTTTATTTAACCTTTGGGGGCCGTGCTAGTTTTTCATAACTTTCTCGAAGGGCCAACATAAACTTGTTATACCATATTATATTGAGGCATTATTCCAAACAGATAAAGTGCATAGTCACTGATAGTCTGATAGTGAGTAATAACATATTTATAGTTGTATCATGGCTGTGTGCGTATGAATGTATCAAGTGTATATATTTGTTCCTCATTAGTTAGACTACATAGAAATGGCAATTCTTTAAACAAATACAATGCTGGCATATTTAATACCAATTTTAATAAAATTAAGGAGCTACAATATATAATCTATATTAAATTTTTGAATGTTTGATAATGTGACAATTTTAATAATAAAAAAAGCGCCGTGAGCAGCGGAGCTCCATCACGGAAGTCGAATTTTTCCTTTCATCTTCGGTATTGAGTGTCTATAAGCGAAATGTAATTGAAAGTCCACAAGCGATTTGTCATTTTGGTGGTTTCAAAACTGATGATGAGTGTCCGGTTGATCGGGGCTTTAAAAAAAGGTTTTAAGTTTTTAAGGGCTGAATCTCATTAAATTTCAATTTTGTGCCGATAGCAGTTAACAGGGAAAAAGCCAACACAATTCGTACGAGGGCATTCCTACCCATGCTTATCCACCAATTGCCTTTGTGTTTTATTTTTAAATATTAAAAAAGGAACTTAAATAGTAAACTGGAAGGCTTTTATGAAGATATTTTTTCTTTCCAAAAAAATCCAAAATTTCTATTTTATAAATAATAAAAATCCAAAATTCCTAATTTATAAATAAACAGTGACTTTAATAACATTTTTTAATTACTTAATATGTATAGGTAGTTGCAAAGTTTCTGAGCGACTAAAGTCCACTTCCAGTTTTACTACAGTACTCCGTTAAATAAATGAAAGTAAGGGTCTACACCATTAAAAAAATCGTATTTATAAATACCAAAATATGTTATTATTACTATGTAAGGGTATTTTTCATAAAAAATTTTCCTGTTAGTATTTAATATTTTAAAATTGGTAGCGTTAAGTCGTTTTGAAACATTAAATTTCTTATCATAGGTATTTCTAGTTTTAATTATATTACATATTTCTTGTAGTTTAAAAACGTTTAATTTTCAATATTTTATACTTTCTGAACAATTTACTAAATATTGCAAATAATAAAACGGTCTACACTTTTCTCTTTTAAAGTCTGTACTTTTCAGTGGTCAATTAATTGAAATGTATTCAATTTTATTGAACTACCTGGATACAGTCATAAAACCTGCATAAAACCTACCTTTGTAAATATTGCTATTATTATGAATTTTTCAATAAAATCTGTTTATTAGTTTTACAAAATTTGTATGTTTACAAATAAATTTGTAATTTTTAGAATCAGTACTTTTACTTAGCTTTGGCTAGTCAAGTGCTTTACCTGCGAGATACAATTTTCGATATTTTAACAATTTTTTTTTTAACTTATCGTATCCTTGATTATTATTATACTTTTTTATACCCTCTATTTTAATCGGGTTTTTATCTATTGATATTTAATTAATTTAAATATGGAAATGAATACGAGTATTAAAAATAAAATGTTAAATCCACAAGCAAAACTTATCATTTTAAATGTGTTAGTGTTTATGAAAAGTGAAAGTGACGGTGTGAAAATCCCATCAACTCAAGTTAAAAATCGTGTTACTGCAGCTACGGGTATATCGCTGGCAACTTTAACTAGAATAGCTAGTGAAGCAAAAAAAAAATGATGAATCGGAAGCTATTTTTGCTGAAAAAGAAAGAAAAAAACATGTAAAACATAAAACAGATCTGGACAGCTTCGATAAGGGAGTACTTAATAATATTATGCAAAATATTTTTACGACGGAAAAGATTGTTCCCATATTGAAAAACATTCATAGGAAATTTATTTAATTTAAAATTACTTATTTAAGTAGTTACATCATTGCATTACTATATAAATAAGCAAACTATTTCAAAATCGATTACTTTTTTTTACAACGTAGTGTATTTTTATACATTGTATGTATCGTTCAGTATTACCTGAGTGAGAGATATAACAACTAATAGGGGGAGTTTAGACATAATTACTCTATATCCATCTTTATTGCAAAAGTATTTTATCTTCTTAATATAATAAAATATGTATATCTCTTATTAAAAATACATCTTTCCTTTTTGTTGGACTTTGATACCTCAAAAACTCTGCAACTAGTTATATGTATTTCATTTGTTATAACAGTAAATTCACTTTTTTAAAAATTTTTTAAAATTACTATTCGCCAACTTGTATTTAGAATAAAAATAATGCATTTAAAACAAATTTAACAATAGCATTCAATTCCGATGTAAAAATGGGAGAAGTGGGGGGAAAAGTAATGTGGACTCCCTAAAAGGTACTAGCTGGATACTAACTGAATACACGTACAAAATTTCAGCCCTCTAGGTTTCCTTAGAGAGTCTCTAGACGTGTTAGAAAACAAGCAAAAAAATTAAGGAAATATTGGCGTAAAATTCGTGGGGGTAAGGGTTAAAAGTTGAAATCTCCAAAAAGCAGTGTCTGGTTATTAGCTTAACCTGTACACAAAATTTCAGCCCTCTAGGTTTATTTGGGGAGATTTTTATCCGAACGAAACTGTTAAAAAACAAGAAAAATCATCTTCTTTTGGGTATAAAATGGTGGGAGTAGGGGGTTAAAGTCGAGACCCCCAAAAGGCACCCCTTTGATACTAACTAAATCCGAATACAAAATTTCAGCCCTCTAGGTTTATTTGGGTGACCTGTGCGAGTGGTACAAACTTCGAAAACGTCGAAAACGCATGAAATTGTAGCTTAAAAATGAGGGGGGTGGGGGTAAAATATTAAAACCTCCAAAAAGCACAACCTAGGTACGAACTTTATCAACACACCAAATTTCAACCCTCCAAATCATCCTAGGAAGCTGAATTTTGGATATGTTGTAGATAATTCACCGAAACATTATTTCCAACCGGTTTGGAAAAGTTTTATTGTCTTACCGCCACCACCACCCCCTTAAAGTTGGGGTCGGATCAAAAATTTACCCAAAATTTGACCCACTTTGATAGTATTGTTGTGCATCAGAATGAACCCCATTTACCAAATTTGAGCTCTTAACTTCCATAGGGGGGCCCTACACATATTAAAAGGTAGCGGGAAAATATATATATATATATATATATCAGACATTCTTTTTTCTACATATTCGTGTTCTACGGGTCCGAAAAACGGATAGCGCCCCTACTCTCGCCTCTCGCCGTTCTTGTCGTATAGACTGTATAAGTCTAATTTTTCAAGGAAAAATTCGACTAAAAACAAATATTTTATTTCGGAAAATATCACCTTTATTTTTGAAACGGTGGCAATATTGTTTCGGACAGTCACTTCATTTTCATACAGAATGTAATAAACTATTGTCACAATTTTAAAAATAAAAGTGGTATTTTCTGAAGTAAAATATTTGTTTATTATTTACAAATATGGAATACTACAAATGGAATACCATAATAGAATATGGAATGCCATAAAGTAAGGCTCAAATCTATTAATCTGGATAAATATAAGTGTCTTCCATTTTCCTCTCTGTATTGAGTTATATTAATATTTTATATTACAAAGTTTATATGTACATATATGTTCTAAATTATAGTGAAAATGTATTAGACCATAAGTTCGCTTAATGTTAAAGAAATAAAAATGTGAGAAAATACGTTAATAACCCTACGGATAAACTGGAGTGTCGGGACACCGGTAGCATGGGACCCAAAAAATGATTACATTATTACCTGTTATTTTGTTGCATGGAAGACGAATTCGAATTGTTATGGTTCTGTGACTGTTCATCTGGTTGTACCGTGTATGTGTTCACAGCGAACAATTTAAGTTTATTTTGGTGATTATTTCTAATTTCACGTTCTTTCCATCCGCCATTTTCATAATGCGCCTTATTCGATTGTTGCTGTTCACTGGGAGGTCCAATATATAAAACACTTTCGGAATTATGTCTCTGTGGCGTTTGAACGCGTGCACTATGAGCAATTAATTGTTTCGATGACGAGTTATTGTTATTATTATTATTATTATTGTTATTATGCGTACAAGAACTACTTGCTACGGATAGGTCACTCATAGAACCGTGCCATTTTAATGTTTCACTAGAGGATGCACTACCAGAGGATGTTGTCACAACACTATCACGACCACCTTCTCGGTGTAATAAATGTCGTCCAGAAATATCACGTTCCCGTTCGGGTGGCTCGTCCCAACTATTTGAATGGCTACTGGTGCTAATTACAGTGGACGCAGTCGACGAGCGATTTATAACAACTGCTTCACTATCTCGTCGTAACCGGTCCAAAAATGGGGTGGACATTGAGTCGGTACTTGAAACATAACTGTGATATCCTTCGGATTGTGCATACGATGGCTGTTTCTGATGTTGATGATGACTATTTATTAAAGCTTCTTCGTAAGATCTTGTATACTCTTCAAGATCAGCCTGTGTCAACTGTTGATACGACGGAGTCTGCTGTTTCTGATGTTGATCCTGATACGATCGCGTGTACTCATCTAATTCTTTTTGACTAAGAGTTTGTGTTTTATTGTTTAAGTCACGTTCAGGAGGAGATGGCACCATATAATCTAAATCACCTAATGCTTTTCCTTCTCGATCGACACGTGGTAAATATGCGACATCCATTTCGACGTTTCCACGATGACTTTTTGTTTCGAACGTTTCCGGTGGTATTTTTTCACAACGTTCCATAACCGTCTTCAATTTCTGAAATGTAAAATTAATAATAAATTAATTTTTAATAATTAATAATAAATTTATGCTTCGTTCTTTATTTAAATTTCAAATTTGCCCTAATTTGATTTAATATTAAAACAGTTATAGCAATACTACGAAAGTTACAATTCTGATTTTTTTTACCTTCTAACATTTACTAAATTTTCGAAATGAGAAAATACTGAGAAGAATTTCAGGAGAAACGCTGAGAGACAGAGTAAAAAGTACTGATATTCGAAAGACTCTAGATATCAACCGATCTGCAATTGGGTCTTGAGAAGTGACGGCAATGGGATGACAATATAAGCAGGATAGATCGTCTTAGAATTGTAAAAATAGCAAGAGATAAGTCACCGCCCGGAAGAAGACATGTTGGAAGGTCAAAGAAACGATGGAGGGATTCATTGTAATTAATGGTTATTAACAGCTCAAAATTGGCCTACAGAATAAAGAAGTGAAAGAAGAAGAAGATTAGTTTTTCAGTGATCTGACTATAAATATAAATGTTTTCTTATAAATTAAACAATAAAGGTCAGTTGGTGCTAAAAACATTATAATGTACTTATCTTAGCGTAAATCTTAATAAGGAAAATGTAACAATAGCTAGTATTGTAGCTTGATAAAGGAAATGTAGAATGTCCAAATTTTTTATTATTATGCACTTAATTTATTGCTAGGTACTCACAATACTTAAGTGAACTCAGAATCAGCAAAATAATATTTGGAATCAAACTGAGTTAGTTAATTAACTAAAATTCACAAATAAAGGTAGAATTTGAACTTGTGATCCTTCGTACTATTCACTGTGCACTAATGATGAGAAAATTAAATTTTGGTCTTGGATTTTTGTTTAGATTTTTTTCTCTTTTGTAAGATTAAGTGTACCTACAATATATAATCTAGCAAAACTAATACCAAGATTATAAGTAAAATTGAAAGGCCAATACCAAAACTCAAGTGAACAAGGATAAGAAAAAGCAGGACTCTTGTTAAAGTATAAGAAATCCTCGAGATTTACCAGATACTGTTATTATAATATTTGGAAAATCTCCAATATGGTTTATTAATTTAATAATTTACTAGAATTCTTAAAAATTTGAAAAATGTAAGAGTGAGCAAGATCAACCTTGCTCCTGTAGTATTTTTGAACAGGACCATTAAGTCCAAAACCAAGACTGAATTTTAAAGGATTAAAATCAAGATTATATTCAGGGATAAATATTTACCTGTTGCGAATTGGGCCGTTTCATGTATGGTCTTGTGTACGTCATAACTTTCTCTTTTGGATAATTGGTATGATCCGTCCACGATTTTGATCGATGTGAGCCGCCACTTGGTGGACCACGTAACACTTGCGGTTGTTCAGCGGCAGCGGCAACTGGCCATGACGGGTATTTTTCATGTCCAGGTCCATATTTGACACTTTTCAAACTGGAGGCGTCCCGAACGGGTGGTACGGGTGGTGGCGGTGATGAGGATGATTCAGTTCTCAGTTCGTCTCCACAATGTTGTTGCGATGACGAGGATGTGACAATTTGTTGATGTTGAAAAGTGGAAATTGGCGCAAAATTCAAACCAGACTGATTTTGCAAAATGGTATAAATTGATGAAGATTGCGAATTGGTTGTGGTATGGATTATTAATGAGTTTGATATTATTGATTCAGACAATGTGCTATTATTGTTACGACCACCAGATTGCTGGAGATTCGGGGTCGAATGCGATGACATCATCCCTTTACTATGAGATGTTCCTTATCATTATTTGGAATTGGAGGTGGCAATTGTCGCGACATTGATTCCACTTGTATATTCCCCCTTTTGTTAGATAATTGTTTAACCCTGAAATTAAAAAAAAAATTATGTAATATAAATTCTGGTTTGAATTCTTAAAAGAAATTAAATAATTTTTGAAGAGGACTTGTAAATTGCAGTAAGTTATTTACATGAAAAATAAAAAATTTATCCTATTAGAAGCATTTAATATTGTCACGTAAAATTTCTCTAACTTATTATTTATAGGAATCACCTACAACATATAAAAGGAAACCAAATTCATAATTTTAAAATTTGACGTTATCTTAATGAAAAGAAATCTGAGAAAATAGTGTTCAAATGTTTCATAGAAAGTAATTTGCTGAATCGATTTCTTAAGATCTATTTGAGAAGTTAATTCCGATTTCGTCTCTATTAGTCCCGATCCACACTATTGTGCCGCTCTCGGTCCAGTACCGATACACTCTCAGTTCAATAAAATATTTTTACACAAGATTACAAGAAAGAACGAATGGATTTACAGCGTCGCGTCGCTCCGATCTAAGTACAGTATCACGCGCGGCCCAAGCCCGCTCCAGTACCAATACCACTCAGATAATATTTTATCGAAGCGATATCAGATTTGTATCAATAGTGTGAACATCTTTTTAATTCCACTCCACTTTGTTTCCACTCAGTTGAGTGCACGAACTGGGAGCGTATCGAGAGCGGCATTATAATATGATTGGAGAACGAATAGGTACCAGCATGGTATCAGCACTGTGATATGAACACAACAAGATTTTACAGGAGCGAGACTGGAGCGGGAGCGGATCGGTACCGGCACTATAATGTGGACCGAGGCTTATTATTATTTTATCATACTTCTGATTTAAATAAATAATAAATATATTCCCGATCGTAAAGATTTAATAAGTAGTACTTTTCCCTTAAGTAGTACTTAATCGAAAGAATATAAGAGGATAATGTACTTGAATTTTGTTTATACGAAGAAACCACTATTTAAAATAAATTCGAAAGAGATTCTTGCGAGTGAAATATGGAAAGGAAATACGTACGCCCATACTTGTTTCTTAACAGCCAGATGTCGGTATCGTTACTAGGCGCCATAATTGGCAGTACGTATTGGCATTAACGTATTAAAAACATACGAGATATCTCCCATTCGTTGTTCAATTAACTTATTCATAATTATAGATTCTATTTTTAACCGGTCACATTGTTGTATACGAAAGAGAAAAATAGAGAGATGTGAAGGCAGAAAAAACGAAAAGAAATGGAACAATATTAAGATATTGTAATCATTGTTGATTTCCGTTACCAAATGCATAAATTGTCGTACATACATTCATTACAGTGTTTTAGCATGCACGTATTCACGTATATGAACGTGTTTGTTGCATGCATAGTAGTTGCCAAAGTTACAGGTATAAATATTTAGGTAAGAAAATGACCAGAGTGTATAACTAGCTCAAAGCATGATTTTGTGGGACTCACGAAATGCAAGTATGAAAATTTATTACAACAAATTCAAATATTCAGCATGATTAAAATTCATAGTTAACGGAAATATCTGATTATTATTTTGACTTTTTCTCTTAACAGTAAACAGAATGTGTATCTGTCATCCCATGTCAATTACATTACATATCATTAAATTTAAAAAAAAAAAAGAGATCTAAGATTTTAAGAAGAAAACACTTTTTTTTTTGGTGAGCGGTAATTCTGGACTGTCCGGAAGGCAGCACAAATTTCTAAGTGTGATTTCTTGTTTTCTGAAATCTAATGGAAAACAGCGACGTTATAAACATTTATTTAATTTCATTTTACTTATTAACATGTCACACATATGACATAGTATAGACATGTCGTATCTTCCTAGGTGTGTAGCCAGGCAATGCTTGCAGTTATTTTATCCAGGATTCTATATCACGGATACTGTGTGTACGGCTCAAGACTCAAAGAATCGATTATTATTTGTTAATTTGGGTCTTATACTTTCTCAATAAGAATTCATAGTTGAATAAAAGTAAAAATTGGCTTGATATAGTAAATAATCTAATTGTTGCTGTTTTGATAATAAAAAGTCTTCACAAAGTAACGCTTAAAATTTTAAAAATAATAAAATAATGATTGGTGGTAAGTCCTAGGTTAGTTTATAGGACCATTTACATTGGAAATAACTATACTTTATATACAACCAATAAAACTTTGATAGGTAACGATAAATATTACTTCACTTTAAAATGTATGCATTTAAAATAACAGCTTTTAATGTACTTATGTACCAATATAGCCACATATAGCCATATACACGACAATCGTGTAGCCGTGTAGCAATAAAACATATGTCAAAATTTATCATTTTAAACTTCCTTGACATTACTCTTTGTTATAAAAAAAAAAAAAAAAATCGCTAAGAAATGCAATGTACCAAGTATGGAATGTATGGATTAATGTGTTTGGGATAACATCGAAATGAAATGAAATTATGAATGGCCGCTCAAAAAGAACAAGATTTTTAGCGAAACAGATCCTGTTGTCTAGATTACATTTGTAGTTCGTTTATCTTAATGTTTGTAGTGCTCGCTATAAATTTCACGTAGGTACCTACATAGATGATGTAGTTATCTGTTTTATAATGTTTTGGTTCGATGTTCAATTTTGGTTTAATGGTTGCCAGTAAGCTGGTTTTTTGATCACGGAGATAGTTTCTCAGGTCATTGGTGTTTGGTAATGTTCGCGATGTCCTACATTTTTTCGATGTTGGACGACGCACTATAAAAGAACAAAATATTATCTTTCTATGGAAGAATTACTATCTCAGCCAGTGAAATATGTCTGAGAAGACTGAAGAAAGACAAATGGTATTAAGTATTAAATTTAGACTTCTTTAGAATACTTATAATAGAATAAAGGAATAGATAAGCCAATTTCAAAGTATGCTCCGACTACAGAAAAAAAATTATCATACTTTACTTCAATTTATTAAGTCTAATAAAAGCTGTACAGTATTACTCGACTGAAGAGTCGATTCTTCTAACATTCCTTATCTAACAATTCAATATAATTTCGATATTCGAATGCGCATTCATAACTATGTAATATTACCATAACAGAGTAAATCAAAATTTTGAATTATTTTGATTTAGAGGACTGATATTGTATGATTATAGTAAATACAGCATATATTCTATCACAATTCTTTGATTATTCGTTTTTATTCTAAAACATACTTTTATTGTGTAACTGACTCCAAATATCTTCTCGAAATAAAAAACCAAATATCTGCTTCGAATGTCAGCATTAGACTCCTTTTATTTTATTATTTTAGTTGCTAGGAAAACCAAATCAATAGAAATCATTTTTAACTTTTATATTTTACAAGGCAAACTATTTGCCAATTAATTAAAATTTTTACAATTAGAAAATTTACATTTTCACGGCAATCTTGTGCCGGTACACTTTTCATATGTAAATATAGATTAATTCATTAGACGCTAACTGTTAAATAACAAAAAAAATCAGCTGGTACTAAAAAACAAAACATCAGCTAAAAGTTGGAATTAAAAAAATTATGTTAATTTAAAAAATTCGCACTTTAAAATAATTTTTTAGCACCAACTGAAAGGAGAGGTATCGATAAGGCCTTATTTTCGCCCCATCCCCTCCATGAATTCTTAAATGTGCATTAGGTTTACATCAAGGTAAATAGTAAGATGGAATAAATATTATGCCGGAATATTCTCATTTATCATTTATTTTTCAGTTGATCTCAATATTATAGGAAGGTTTTATGAAAAGACAAAATTATGAAATTAATCAACTTTATTTGGATGATTTTAAAAGTCTCAAAATTTTTTTTAAACTTTACACTCCTTTTCTAGTCTTCTTCATTCTTGTCACTCCAATATCCTTGAACATCTGCGTCCATTTAAAATTTTCATTGAAGTCGCACGCGACTCTTCGAGTAGTACGATCCTGATATCTGTTGTAACTTAAATACCAGATTACCGAGGCAATATAAGCGCAACAACCAACAAGTCTTGTTCTTACTTTGCACTGAAAGTACCGGGGTGGGATTGTATTCTATTCAATTGGAAGCTGTATGCCCTAAGACTGAATTTTTGTTCTCAAAATATCATTCGATTCTTTATGTAAAAATATTTTATAAAGACCTTGGTCATCTATTTAAAAGTGGGAAATTTTCATTTTTGTCACTTCTATACGCCGTCAAAACGACGAACTGATACGTTCCAACAAGTTTGTGCCGTGGTGACACTTCAATAAATTTATTTTATCTATTAATATGATGATCAATTTTATAATTGTAAAATCATTTTATTTGCGTTTACCTGTGAGCGTAAAGTGGAAGCAGCGTAATTTTTAAATAAATTGTTCAGTAACATGAGAACATTAAAATAATATAAAAAAGAAATTGCTTCCACCATACGTTCTATATAAAAACAAATTGAAATGTTATTGAAAATGTGTTATTTTGAACGAAAATCGCTGTTAGACCAAAGTTTGGCGTCCCACAGGTAATACCAACTGTAATCTATTTTCTTTTATATACATATTTTGTTGTCAGGCACACTGCTTTCAAGATATATGAAGAAAACATTAAATCGTAGACATTCTTTTTTTCGTTATTTTGGAGCGGAAATAAGGCCTTATCGATACCCCTCCTTTTTTATGTTATTAGATAGCCACTCTCTCTATATGTATACGCAAAGTTTCAGATTTTTTGTAAAATTTCGAGTTCGTGAACTTCCCTTATAAGTCGCTAAGTTTGTTTAAGTTCACTAAAGTGTTTTAAAACTTTACGTACTTGTAACTGTAGGGGAGAGGTGTGTCAGTAGTAACAAAAAAAATATACAGGCTAGTAACTTTGTATTTATTAGTCACAGAGAATTAAATTTTTGGCATAGGATACGGACATCTTTCAGGTTTTGAACGAGCTGCACAAAAATATTCTATGTTGGTTTATAACTGAAATAACTGCATTTATGTGGACCAAAGTGTAATGTTACAATCGTCACCGTCAAAGGACCAATTGTTACAGGGTTTAGGTTCAATTGTAACACTCATTATTTAGTGGAATTTACATGTTAGTTATTATAATTAATTTGGTTTCCAAAATTCTTCCTTACATATTGAGTGACTAAGGTGACAAATACCACAGTTTCTGGCAACAGGTCTGATTTTTTTTCCTTCTATTACTTACTCTTTTAACGACATTCAGGTATACATTATCGAATACGGTTCCTATCCTAGTTTATGTTTTGTTTTACATAGCATTTTTCTATTTGTAAAACAGCGTGAATTAGATTAAGGACTGTTTCAACAGGCAAAACTAATCGTGGTGGCTTTGAATCTAACGATAACCGTAACCGAAAATCGATATAAAAAACAAACGGATTTTGCCAAAGTGTAACCATTAATGGAAGCTATTTTTCTTTTCTTTTTTAAATTATTAATCGAAACCGTTTACCTTTATCATTCGATTCGTACCTGAAATATAAAGTTTAATTTTGTTTAACATAAATTTTTAACACAATACTAAACATTATTTAGAAAAATAATAATATAAACTAGAAAAGATTTTATTATAGCCGTAAAATTTAAAATTAATCCTCAAAAATTAGAATTCTGAAAAACCGTAGAGTTTTTAAACTTTATTGAAAACCCTATACTCACTCTCGGCTCTATATGCTCAGTTCCTTAAATTTAAAATACTAAAAATAAAAATTATGGATATATAAAATTACTGGAATGTCAGTTGTAACATGTTACAATTGACACTACTAAATTTGTTACAATTGTTGCAGTGCTGTTTAATTTTATAAAAAAATTCGTAAAATTTTAACTATGATTAAAAAAGCGAAATTACCTATTTGATAATATTATTTGTTTGCTTGTGTTTTCAATAAAATCATTTTATTTCCAAGTGATGAGGTATTTACTGTAAAAATCAAAAAATTGTCAACCAACTCAAAATTTACAATTAGCTTATGTAAACACATTTGGCATTACTGAGAGAAAACCGCCACATGGTATTAACTGAAAGTTTTGTCAGTAAAGCACAACTTCAGGAGCCACCTTATGATATGCAATATTCTTCAATAGGATTGATAGATGTCTCGCAAATTTCAAAGTTACAATTGACCCACTGTTACTACTGACACACCTCTCCCCTACCCATTATAAGATTGTTATAGATTCTTATAAGTACGGTGACAAACTTCTTTTCCAAATTATGTTATCAATCCACGCATTTTTAGGTCAAATTTTATTTTTTATTATTTTAGTTAGGTAATATAAATATTAGAAAATAATATGATTGACAGTTTGAATAAAAGAAGAAAAGAAAATAAATATAAAATAGATATTTTTATTAATGGATTCATAATAAAATAGTGAAACAGGAAATTTATTTTGACGTTTTCATTAATTCAATTATTAAAATATTAAATGACACACCATCTAATAAAAAAAGTCAATTTTTTTTATTCTTATATATTCAGCTACTTGATTATTTTCATTTTATGAAGTTTGTTTGAATGTTTTAATATTACGGAATTGAAATTTAAACGGGAGGAAAAGATATTTTTATTTAAGTATTTAAAAGATACTAAATCAAATTCGAATTGAAAATTGTAATGGCAAAAGTAGGATTGTTGTGTAAAGAAACTAAAAATTTTATTTCAACTGCACACTGTATACATTTTCATCAACATTAAAAAAAGTTTTACCCAGCGTTCCGATCATTATGACAATATTATTTAAATAAAAAGTTGTATAAAATTTATGCCAGTCTTACAGCTGAATTTTCAATTATCTAAGGAAAACAAATTTATAAATTTTAGCGTTAGTATTATTTTTATTAACAAAGGAATTTTGGTAGAGTAGTTTTGACGTTTTTATAATTTGAATACATCATAAATTCTTATTTATTAATTTTTCAAATACAAACAATTTTAAAAGAGCAAGTGAATTTTTTTTTGAATAGAAATATTATTTTTTATTGACTAACGTATAATTTAATTGAATATTGGAGTCGTAAAATAATTACAAATCTATCGCAACACGATTACACAACGATTACTTCGTCATATAAAAAAAATTTATTCAACAATTAAAAAATAGTTAATATTTACTTTTCAAGTTACAGAGTACAATAGCGTGTAAATCAAGTACATTATGAATTTATATAACTAGACATGTTTAAATATGACTTGGTGTGTAGGTGGCAGGCAGTTCAATCGCTGGATGTTGTTGTAACTAGTTAGGCCTATAAAACAGGTTCAGAGTTAGAATAGTGGTTTGTTTCGATGAATGGACTAAACATTGTAATTAATCATTTTCCAAGATTTATCTAAAGAAAAATTGCAAAAAAACTTTTACTAAATACGACACCGTTGATAATTCTTACAAGTAAAGGTTCCGAGGCCGGTCCTATTAATTTTAATGAAATTTGAAAATGTAGAATAATAAAATACCCCTGTCGCAGCATCTGCATAACATAGCGAATTTCCAAATCTTGGGCACTGGCGGATCTCATCTAAGACATGTACCTATTTAAAATAGTTTAGCTTTCTAAGAGTAAAAGAATTTTTAAAATCGGCTGGGTAATTAGTTTTGGTATTTTTGGGGACCCAAGAACCCGAACGAATTTTGTGCAGCATAGTTGTATCCATCTAAAATAATTTAGTTCTCTAGCAGTGAGAAATTTTTTAGCATCTTTTCGATAGCTTATTACTGGCGTTTTCGGATCTGCAAGATCCCGGTGGACCTCATTAAAAAATCAGCTCGACCGTATATTCTAGGCGGACTTTATGTAATATATATATATATATATATATATATATATATATATATATATATATATATATATATATATATATATATATATATATATATATTCAAAACCCGTTGTGTAGCATTCTACGCCGAATTTGCATCCGCAGGACAGTTGTGGATCTCAGATAACACAACCTGTACCTATCTAAAATAGTTTACCTCGGTAATAGTAAAAAGGTTTCAAAATCGGTCAGTTATTTTATTTTTGATACTTTTAGGTCCTACTGACACTTCAGACCTTACATAACGTAATCTATATGTATCTAAAATAGCTTAGCTCCCCAACAGTGAAAAAATTTTCAAAATCGGTCGGCTAGTTTATTTTTGACGCTTTTGGATCCGATGGACCCTGGCAGACTTAATAACGTAATCTATATTTATCTAAAATAGTTTAGCTCTGTAACAGTGAAAAAATTTTCAAAATCGGTCGGTTAGTTTATTTTTACCACTTTTGGGTCCCATGGACCCTGGCGGACCCTAAATAACGTAATGTATGTCTATCTAAAATAGTTAGTTCTCCAACAGTGAAAAAATTTTCAAAATCGGTCGGTTAGTTTATTTTTGACACTTTTGGATCCCATGGACCCTGGCAGACCTTACATAACGTAATCTATATTTATCTAAAATAGTTTAGCTCTGTAACAGTGAAAAAATTTTCAAAATCGGTCAGTTAGTTTATTTTTGACACTTCTGGATCCTATGGACCCTGGCAGACCTTACATAACGTAATCTATACTTATCTAAAATAGTTTAGCTCTGTAACAGTGAAAAAATTTTCAAAATCGGTCAGTTAGTTTATTTTTGACACTTTTGGGTTCTATGGACCTTGGTGGACCTTACATAACGTAATTTATATTTATCTAAAATAGTTTAGCTCTGTAACAGTGAAAAAATTTTCAAAATCGGTCAGTTAGTTTATTTTTGACACTTTTGGGTCCTGTGGACCCTGACGGACCTTACATAATGTATTCTAAATCTATCTAAAATAGTTTAGCTCTGTAACAGTGAAGAAATTTTTAAAATTGGTCGTTTAGTTTATTTTTTACAATTATGGGATCAGTAAATCCTGGCGAAACTCGTACAAATCTAGTACTCTAACAGTAAGAAAAGGGTTCTAAGGATCTCATATAACTTATGGCAGTCCGTAAGCTTCTTGCGGACATCATTTAATTAATTAATTCAAATACTTTAACTTACTAACTGTGAAAAAATTTTTAAAATCGATTGGTTAATTAATTTCTGGCCTTTTTAGGTCCCGAAAACCTTGACCTCACATAAAATACCTTAAATCCATTTGAAATGGTTTAATTTTTTAACATTATTAATTATTAGTGGAAAAATTTTCAAAATCGATTCAAAATATTTTTCCGTACATACATATGTACATTGTACATATTTTGTTTTGTTTTATATTTAACATTTATATCATAACATAATCTTCAATTTCTTGTTTACTTAAAAATTCAATAAAAAAAAAAAAAAATTCTTCATTACATTAGCTTAGAAAATCTGTTTAATTTACATTTTTTAACATGGGATAGAACCATGCTAATTATAATGCAATAAATGAGAAACAAAACTCTATACATGTATGTGTGTTATTACACATATATGTGAATAGTTTTCACTTGTTCTCACAAAATTCTTTAATAAAAAAGTGAAATATTTTTATACTTTATAAAGAACTGAGATATAAATATAAATTACTTATTAGACTAACAAAGAAAGAATAAAAGTGAAAATTTACATTTTCTCGAAAAATACTTAAAATAGAAAGAAAATTATAAGAATATTTTCTTCATAATTTTTTTTTTCCTTTTCAACGATGTAAAAATCGAACTGCCTTATGATAGGATCGAATGATAAAAAATGGCCAGAAAACCTACTTCTGGGCATCCGACGTGTCTGGCTAACGAACTTAGCCAAGCCAATTCAGAATCCAGTCCGCACACAAAATTTCATAAGCGTTAGACGTTTCATTCGAGAGTTATCGCGCGGATACATATATATATATATATATATATATATATATATATATATATATATATATATATATATATATATATATATATAAATTTTAGTGAATATCATTTTCGTATTCTAGGGACCTCAAAACATATTTCTGATATGGTCCCGGGCTTAGGTCGCACCATGACACCTGGCGTAAAAGCTGAATTTCCAGTTTTGGAAATTCGCTAAAAATAAACGACATGTATTTTTGTTATTGGCTAAAAAACCGCCTGAACGGTTGAAACCGCCACAAAAAATTAGCGTAAAAATTTATTTTTTCAGATATCCCGAAAACGGTAAAAGATACAAGTAAAAGACTAAATCAGCGATGCTATTCTTTAAAAAAAAAATATTAAAATTTTGTTTCCAGATTTCAAATCCACGTAAGTAAACTGAACTGACCTGTTTTTATTAAATTTCGTAATATTAAGTATAGGAGTAGTTAAGTACGGGGTGACTGTGTTGACATAACTGTATACTATTTGAGTAGTTCAAAAACATCTTCCTCATGGCAAAATATTCTGAGACAGCTAGAATAACGTGGAAATGAGATTTTCGAGTAAAAATTTCAGTCAGAGTGACACTGAGGGGGTGAATCACCCCCTCAGATTACGAACTGGTTTTCATATACTCATTAATAACATACGGAAAGTATGGAAAGTAACATCACAATAAATACATCTGAAGTTGGACTATGTATGTAAGGTTTTCTTATTATGTTTGTTTTCAAACGACACTTTTCGTTATCGAAAACTCTGATCGTAAATATTTCATGAATGGTGCATCGTAGCAAACAAATAATGGAAAGCTTAAGTAAAGCAAGATATATGTTAAACATTATGTGATTTTAAAATGTAGTAATTAACATTTTAAGACACTTTCTGCAACTGTATACAATTCATATAAAGACTTAGATCACGCATGTGGTAAGATTTATTAAAATTATTATCAACTGATTTTTTTTCTATGCGTATAATCTAAGTGTCATCATTTTTTTGCGTACTATCTGATAAATGTATCACTGGAAACCATTGATAGTCAATTGACAGATAAAACTTGGATCATAATCATTTTTTTAGAGTAGTCTAGCTAAATGACTGAACGTGCTAAAGGACTGATGAGTGATTATGCTTGTACAATTTTTCTGCCGTTTTCTTTCACAATTATAGATAAATACCGGTGTTTTTACCTTTAAGAAGACGTATTTGCAAACTCATAACTTTCAAACCTTAAAATCCTTTCAGGTCCTCCACGCATATCATAAATATAATGCGATTTTAATATGAATAAATAAAGAATTAAAATTTCTGATGTAGTTGGGGTCTGGGGTAGACAGTCTCAAAAAAAAAAAGTCAGTAAGTTTTACATGATTAAATAAATGACTACAGGTTAAGCGTTTGAAGAATTGGCATTTGGAAAGAAACTGGCACAATATGATATGTATACGTAAGTTCAACCTTATACGAACGTAGATTATTATATTACTCTACTTACTATTAATAGACTAAGAAAGCTGCTATTATAAACTACTTTAAATATATTTTTCGATTATGTTAAATATTGAATTTCTTAAAACAATTCGTTAAGTTAAAAAATAACAGCTTTTGGGAACCGTGGTGAGAGAAATAACTACAAGTGCATTTATACAAGTTGTGCATTTTTATTGTGCAATAAGTAAATGGAAAATATACAAAAAAAAGAATTCTACGCAGCGCTTACACCATCGTGTTTTAGAATATAAAATTAACATACTATGGACATATCTTAACGAACTTCCAAGAACATAGAAAGTATTATTCACCTTGTGGAACTCACTTTAGTATGCGTTGAATGAGTGTAATATATGGCTCTGGGCCTTGGGGCTTAGGGTCATTACTAAAGGATTTTCATTGTTTTACAATTCAAATTTAGCTACACTTGTCAGACACCGTTATCGATTAAAATAATATTAATTGCGATCATTTTTATAAAAACTTTGTCTTTCAACGTAAAGAAAAAAACCAAATTGATAAAACCAAAGTAAAATTATAAATTAAAGAAACTTGTATTTTGTTTAACATATACTGCGGTACTGGTACGATGGTATACATATTATATTAATTCAGGTAGTGGTTTTTTTTATTTACAGGTGAGTAAACGACATCCCAGTACAAAATCAAATCAATAATTAATAACCTTACAAAAAAATACGTTATCATTTAAGTACGGTTGTCGTCAGTATACTCAATATCAGTAAGTTTATCTTATGTAATAATTTATATCATTTTTATTTTATTTTTTTTTTTTTTGGTTTTTTTATTTTTAAAAAGAGGATATTTGTTACATACAGGATGTTTCAATTTTATATGTCAGATTGATATGGTGATAGACATGAAAGGAATGTGTAAGTAAATTTTGGAATAATATTTTTAATTTACGGTCCAATAGTTAGTAATAATGCTAAGTGTGTCCGAAAGCAAGTAATAGTACCTGCTGTTTAAAAAGTTCAAATGATCAAGAAAATTGCATGTTCCTTGTTTTTGAACATGTTACTGTGAGTAGGTACTGTGAGAATATAATTTACCTTTTTTTTTAGCTAACTATAAAAATGCATTTAGAATTCGAACAAATGTAAGAGTACCGTCAGTTCCAATAAAAGTGTACAAATAAGTGAACTAAAAAATAAAATAAAAAATAAATTTTCACTGAAATTTTATCGCTATAAAAACATCGGCGGACCTATCCTATGGGAGCTGTCGTTTGCCAAATCCCACCAAACCTAAATGTAAATGCTTCACACACCTAAACAACATTTGAGTAATTTAATCTAAAAAACATCACATTTTCTTTTAATACTAAACAATTATTACTAAAAGATTGTCTTTTTAGCAAATTTTCGATTCGAAAATTCAGCTATTACATCCACTGTTATGGTGTCACTTGAGTCCAAATTTGTGTTGAGGTCTCTAGAAGCCGAAAATGACATTCACTAAAATTTATATACATTTTTATATTTATGCGCGTACCTATATATATGTGGCCGCATGACAACTCTCGAACAAAATACCATATTTTACGAAATTTGGTGAAAATATTGGAAATTCAAAAATCTTGGATGAGTTCTTCAGCCAGACAGGTCCGATGCCAAGAATCTCAAAAAATATGTTTTCTGCAAAAAATTGCCAAATTTTTAAAGTTTTTTTTTTGAATTGTTTTTACACCGTGGAAAAGAGCGGAAAAAATTATATAAGATACATTTTTGAACCATTATCCTAGATAAGCGGGTTTTCACGAAAAAGTAATTTTGTGATCGAGAATTCGCTATATTATGCAGATTGCTGCGACCGGGATATTTTTCTTTTTCAGGTTTAGCTAGAGTTTATAATGAGCGTTTGATAAATAACATATAATTTTATACAAAAATTCTAAAATAAACTAGCATTGTTTCATTCAAACAATCCATTTGAGTTTGCTTTTAAAAATCAGTAATAGCATAGTTCCTAAAAGCAAGAAAAACAAAACAAAACGTAACATAGTTTAAAAAAAAAAATTTAGGCATAGGTATTTATGCGTTTATTGGGCCCCACTGATTGTAAGTTTCCTCGTAACCAAATTCGCTAAAAAAGAAATTTCGAAAAATAAATAAATGACAGATTTTTGGGAAATTTAGTAGTACGTAAGCTTCAACACGTCACTTATCTTAATTTGGATTATTAGGTACACGTAAAAATATAATTAGGTATCAATGAAATTGGCGAGTATATCCTACTTTCAGAATGGCTGAAATTTGGTAGCAGACGAAAATTAAAAAGACGTGAAGGCTTAAAGTGGTCTTATTAGCAAAAGTGAAGACATGTAAACACACTTTATATCCCACTCAATGGATTATAAATGCGGAAAAAACAAAAAATGATAAAATTCAGTTAGTGATTTGAATGAGTGAATGAACGCGAAACATCATCATAACCAACCAAAACTAATACAACTATACACGCATGTACATCGCACTGTGTGTGTGTGTGTGTGCGTGTGTGTGTGTGTATCGATGGATAGGACCGGTTATGTAAGTTAGTGGCCAAATCACACAGAACGAACCAAGTGCACACACGAGATGATAATGATGGCATCACTGTTTTGTGGCTGATAACCACCAATAACACCGTGAGCCGTGAACAAATACAAGTCACCGTAAATATCATATGTACTGCGCGCTATGCTGAGCTGTGCTGAGCTGGACTGACGAAACAACGGTAATGTCAGTCAGTCAGTACGATCAGTACGACTGCTCGGCTCGACTATATATGTACATATATACGTATACATACATAGATATGTATGTGATAGTATTCAATGGTTTTGCTTGTCTTGTACAGCGCACTGTGTAGTTACGAGATTATATAAATTGTGATTTTTATAACGATATAGCATGTTTTATTAGTATTGGGATGTTTGTTTGACTTCGGAAGGTAGAATTTATCCCGGTCAAGTAAGATTGTACCCTTTTTCTATTTAGAATTTGTATTTACCCTAACTGCCTCGGCACGTTTACGCTAGGCTTGCAACGAATATTCGATAACTATTCGGTATTCTGCCTATTAGGTTATTTTTAGTCGAATTTTCCAACTGAAAAAATTATACTTATACAGCCTATACGATAAGAACGAGAAGAAGCGCGAGTAGGGGCGCTATCCGTTTTCGGACCCGTAAAACACGATTCTGAAGAAAAAAAAATGTCAAAATGTCAAAATATATTTCAAACTTTAACAAATTTAAATGATGCAATAGCTTATGTTCTTATGCAATGTATTGATTAAATGTTTAAAAGCCGTTAAAAAGTATTTTTATCAAAGAAAGTTATTACAGTAATTGTTTAAGTTTCTTACTGTCTCGTGATTTTGATTCACATTATGCATTTTAACGGCCATTTTTTACAAACCGCAAACAAAAAAGTTCATCTGTATGTAAGTAATTTAAAAAATGTTATTGATGTAATTTTTTATTTTATTACTGACATTTCTATTTGTACAATTTACTTCCCTATCTACAAACCTGAAAGTTCAGGCAACACTGCTAATTGTTACGTAATTTACAAATCTATATTTTGACATAATATTTTACCCATTTATTCAATACATAGAACACAGTTATGAGAATTTTCAAAATCGGTTCAATAGTCTTAAAACAAAGTGCATTTTCTAGATGAAATTCATAAATAAAAAAGTTAATGTCGATGATAATTTTCTTTTTTTTCGTATTGTGGAAAAAAACCCTTGTAACTGTCTTTCCTGGGGTGCTAGGGATATTTTAAATTTGAGGTGGCTGCATTTTTCAAAAGACTTGCAGAGTTGACTTTAAATTAGTGGTACCAAATTTCAAATTTTCAAGGCAATCGGGTGAGGTCTACCATTTGGACGGCGTTATGTAATAATAGATTAAGCGCCAAATTAGTTCAGGTAAATAACGGTATATCTTCTTCTCAATGGCAAAGAAGATGTACCGTTATTTATCTTAATCTATTTGGCGCTTAATCTGTTGTTACATAACGCCGTCCATTTGATCAATAAAAAAAAGTAAAATAAAAAAATCACAGACTAGATTTTGAGAATTTAGACAAGAAAAGTAAGGAGTTTTTGAATTAACTTCATAGTGAACACGTTTGTAAGAAAGGTATTCTCGTATTTTACATAAAACGCAAGCAGTTTATCCTGAGAATGGATGTCAGAATAAAAATTATACTAGTTCTTTAGTGTAATTACAGAAAATTTTCTATTTAGGTTGTAACTAAATGAGGAACAAATAATTAATTAATTGTCAGTGATTATTAATATTTTGTTTTTTATTTTAGAAATGTTTCAGAAAAAGTGATGTCATATTTGGCACATCTAGACAACCACTAATTTTTATATTAACAATCGTTCTGAAAATGAAGAGTATCTATTCCGTGTATAAGAAAGTACGTATGAGACATTGATACCGATCGAATTACAGTCGTTATTTTGTTAAAACACTCGGTGTACATACATTACATACAATTTATACCATAATATATGCATGACAAAGATAACGAATAAATAATAAACGGTGGTTGTAATGGTGGTGTTGTGTTATCTTTGGTGGTCAGCAGGGGTCGCATCAATCAAATCGAACGGTCCATGGACTAGCCTACCTTTACAACTACATCTACAACCAGTCTATTCCTAATGTATGTATAATATATAAGTAAGTATTTGCAACCTATACAATGAGACAGACTGACTAACTGAACTGACCATGCATGCCTCTATCGTACAAATGTTTAAAAAAATCACCTGTTATTATCTATAATCAATAATGAATCAATAAATATACCCTAATGGTTAGAAGTCATGGTTAGCACTGGTATTGTTGTATTATATTTACAAGTTAAAATGATTTTGCAAAATTTTTCCGTTTCAAATCGCTATTAATTTTAACGTTTATTATTTTGGTTGGTGAGTACTAACTTCTTATACAATATACCTTATGTAAGAAGTAGTGCTGTTTTGACCAACAGGGGAGTGTCTGTCTGTTTGCATGTTGCTTATATTGCATGTGTTGTATGTTGTGCTGGACAACGATGAAGTCATTGTCCTTTTATCTCTCAACGAAATTTTGTTTTAAAAATTTTTTTCTTCTGAACATAATCTACATAATTTATTCACTTACAAAAAATATATTAAGGCGGTATTTCCAAGTGCCGATTCAAAATTTTCGAATTTTTTTAAAATATTTATTTTAAAAGTAAAATACATTGAGAGTAGTTATGGGAATAATCACTCTTTTTAGTGAATTGAATCTTTTGAATCCGCTCACTATGGTGAGTCGATTCAATGAATTGAATCACTCACTCACTTGACACAATTCGTTCACTCGTTTCTATGAACTGAATCACTCACTTACTTTACACAACTGATTGGTACAACTTCAAATACGAATCAACAAACAAATTCAATCATACAGTTTACAAGTGAAACACTCACTCAAGGGAATGAGTGTTTGGAAATAATTATTGTATCCGAATAAAATTAATATAATTATGTACTTAAAAAGTTAAAATTAATGCACGTAAGCGACACAACAAATTAAAAAATTAATGCAGCATTAAAAATACACAGTTGAAAAGTGATAACAATGAAAAATATTGATTGTGAAAATTTACAATAATTTTATATAGGGAGATATCCACTCAATGCTATTTTAATTTAAAGGAAAATAATTTCTGGAGACGTAATAATCTGACAATAAACGGGAAAATTTTATTTTAAAACTTGAAAATACTGTAAAATAAAATTTTTCTGTTTTGTGGAAAATATTATACATCTGTTCTGACCTAGGTATACATAAAGTTATAAAATAAAATGTAAACAGCAATAAAATTAACGTTTAAAACAAAATTAAAAATATTTTTTTCGTTTATGACAAAAAAATAATTCATAGCCTCCCCCCCCCCTAGTTCAAAATATTGTACACCACGACTCTGTTAGGGATCATTTTGTCCAATGTCTAGTAAGTGCATATTTTTTGGTAATTATGATATATTTTATGAAAATTTGTTAATAAAACTTTAAACAAGTTTTCCTAAAAACCGATCGGGCTATAATTTTAATATGTTATTCTACACATTATTGGTTATCGTTGGAACTAGAATAATTTATTTTTAATAGTAATTTCTTTTTTTTTCTCGATTTTCAATGAAAAAAATCACGATATTTGAAAATTTTTTTTAACCGTCCGCCAGTTTGTAATTTATTAATATAAATGTTTAATCCTAGTTCGGACGATAGGAACAACTTTATAAAACAAGAATGTGGTTGATCTTCTCATTTCCGGTCATTACGAATGGAGATCTATTGCCCACCACTCACTCATGTTTTTTTTTGAGGAGTCCACTTTAACCTCAAAAAACATAAACCTAAGCATTGTAAAATTGAGTGAGAAAAAATTTTTTCTTACAATCTAAGATGCAGAGAAGAACATATAAAAAACTGTAAAGATTGTATTTTGTTTTGATACAGAAAAAAATCCTGAAATTAGCTTTAAATTGCACGCGTCACATAGGAATACCGCCTTAAATTATTATGGACGGGTTTAAATGTGTATGTGCAGTGAATTTAACATCAACGCGCACAAATTCTTTAATATTTGGGTTATTATGGTTTAAAGTTAGTTTTTGTACTAACTACAGAGTCTCAATTTACAATTAAAATCTCCAGCATAGGAATCTCGTAGACGGTAAAAGATAGTTTTGGTTAAATTAGACGATTACTAAACTCAAGACTACTATACCGCATTGCGCATTTATCAAAAAAAGAAAGGATGGTGGTTTTCATCGTGTTTCGAAGTAAAAAAAAACCCAGAAAATACAGGTAGGTTCAATTTCTTTCTTAAACTATAGGTTTGTGTGTTTATACTTAGTTCCGTTGTTATAAAGAACATATGAAAATTTAGAAGTTACTAGGCACATCCAATATTGTAGTTATCCTCCAAATATATAAAAAATAACTGAAGGCAATTTTAAAATTATTTCAAGAAATTAATTCTTTACGCTTCCACCATAACTGACAATTATAAAGTAAAGAAAACGGCATAATAATTACTTTTGTACGTATTTTAAATTTATAAATAGCAAGGTTTTGTTTCGGGAAATTAAGACGTATTAAACAAAAAGTTTTTTCTTTGTTTGTATTTGTTTTTGGCCGGTTTTACTTTTGCGGCACCAAAATAACATATACATTATACATACATTTTGATTGCTGCATGCCGCATTTATTTTGTATTGCAGATTTTTTTCTTGGAATTACTTGAATGCCAAATTCTATTTATGATAATTTCTTTCCATGTTTTTGACGATTAGTCAACAGACGCGACATGACGGTCCGTTTTGAATTGTAAACAGTTCGGCCCAAAACTTTAAATAAAAAACAGTTTGTACATAAAAGTAAATATGTGTGTCTTTTCTTAAATAAACATAAATGATTACCTAACGATAAAAATTTGCAAAAAGTTAATGACACCTGAGATGCATAGCTGATGATACAACTTAATTATTACTCTACTTTTTACTTTTATTTTATATATTTACTGCTGCTGTTGAGTATTTAACAAAAATTTATTCTTCATAAAATGTTATAAATATTGCTCATTTAGCAACCGTGGTACTGCCGCAAATGAAATTAAAGATTATCACGAACTATGTATGCCATTGTCTAATGAGAATTTCCCTCTTCAACTTAACAATATGTACATCTGCGCTTCTACAAGTAAAATACCGCACACAGGTAATATATTATAAAAGAAAAGTTAATATGTACCTAAAATAAAACTTTTTAATGCAAAAAAGGTAAGAAAGTAACATTGTTTGAATTTATTAATAAAAACTTACACAGTGTTTAGTTAAAGTTATATCAAGTTTTTCTGAAATGGTTTAATGAATAAATTTGTCGAAATAAATTAGTGTTATAATATTGAAACAAAGTTTATACAATAAATCTTACATCATTTTAAATTCAGGATTTAAAATTTTTTTCATGTTAAGTCTACAAAATGATTGAAGTTGTTAAAATAATTAAAGCCCGGTTCAGACGCAGCCAGTAGTCTAGTAGAGTATAGTAATTTAGTCAAGTGGACATGCTGTTCATACAGAGCAAGTAATTTAGTAGAGTTTGTTGAAATACTGCGAGTCAAAACAATCGTTCTCATACAGCTAGTATTTAGTTTAGTCAATTAGTATAAAGTCGAGTGCTTCAGTCTTTAAATTTCTTTCTTTCCTGAGAATATGTCGATCTTATATTTTTAATTTTTTTACGATTTTTTTTTTGAACAAAACCTTCTATTCCCATTATTTCTTGCAATTTCAAGTATGCTGCTAAAATTTGTTTATTTTTGTAATTTTCATTTCTCACATCCCACAGACATTTATTTGTATTTAACATATTCGGTAACGAATTTAAGAGCAGGGTCGGATCTAGGGTGCAGCAGGAGCACGTACCCCGGGCGCCAAAACTGCAAATTCAAGGCCGCCAAATTGTTGAATTTGACGTTTTTTTTTTTGCTCGCCACTTGCTTTTGGTAGGGAAAAAAGTTAAAAAGAAATATTTCTTTTGTCGTTTTACGGAAAGACAGGGGCGCCGATTTTTGCACCGTGCACCGGGCACCACTTAGCGTAGGTCCGGCCTTGTTTAAGAGTGGTGTCTTTCATTATTAATTTGTTATTATTTCAATAAGAAATCTATGAAAGATTAAATACAATAAAATTATACTTATTTCTATAAAATATTTAACATTTTTTTTTTACGAAAAATCGAAACTGACAAATAAAACAATAACCCAAATAACTAAAAAACAACAATGACTACAATAATTATGTGTAAACAACTTGTGTATTTCTGTTCACACGTGTTTAGTTAGCGTATGCGTTGACTGAAAATAGAGTGGGGGAAGACTACTCGACTATAAAAATAGAATAGAGTTGTATTTACTAAACTCGACCGCTCGCTCAACCAAGCCAGTTTACTTGACTAAAATGAATGTGTTCAAACTGAGCGAGTACTAAATTACTCGACCACTCCACTAAACTACTGGCTGCGTTTGAACCGGGCTTAAGACAGCGAACAACGTTATGACCAAGCCCTAAGCGTGTTTGTAGAAAACTGTGGATAGCAGTGTGCCAACGAGTGTTTGATACCGCTTAAGGCATTTAGTTAGTCGCTGTCGGTCACTCAATGCACAACGCATTATGTTGTATTGTTGGACCATTGTTAGCTTGGACCCCACCTTGCTCCATCCGACAATACGTGTTTTGTAATTGTGTCTGTGACAACTAACACAGTTGCAAATATCAAACCAACACCACTACACACAGTGTGTACCTACACAGCATAGTGGTGGGAAATAGAGGGGATTTTTTTGTCTACATTGGTATCACTAGTGCAGAGATAGCAACTTGGCTTCTGATTATTCTGTGGTTATGACAGTACGACTTATATCCGACTGATACTCGTATTAACATTTGCAAATATTTCACCTATTTTTCAAATTTGACATTTTTTTTTGACGTTACATCTCAGACAAACTGACTGATTTGCTTAAAATTTTTTTCAAGTGATTTTTTTCAATTTTGCTTATAGGCATGCGCCACCGACATGCTAATGTTAACAGTAAAGTAGCTAGAGTATGACGTTTAGACGTACATCGTTGAACGCTTTTTGGATGGATAAAATCTTGTGAGTTTGCGTCACTGACATGCTGTAATAGCAATATATGTATATTTTAAGTGTTCATTTCTATTGGCAGTCCCCGTGTTTGCATATATGTATACGAGTATATTTTCTATATAAAGAACAGTATATATGAATACTTTTATGAATAATATTAAAGCAGATAAATATTTTTCACGTGCTGAAATAGTGTACTGATAAATGAATTAAGGCACCAAGCGAAATCGATATAGCATTATTATAACGACTAGGTAAACACAATAGTAAAATGTCATTTATAATGGAAGCGCTGGTAAGCTTAAGTAAGTGTCTTCAAGGCAAGAAGATATATTAGTGTACATTTGAATACAAATTAACATTTATATTTAAAGCTATACATATTTCAGAGTGAACATTTTTTCAGTAAAAAACTACCACTTAACTCCTCGTGGGAACATAACGAAAATTAAAATGAATTTTCAGGGGGGTACTGATCACTAAAACGATTAAGAATCATTACTATATTCTAAATCAGTGATTTCCAGTGGTTTACATCGACCCCTAGGGGTCGATAACGACCAATAACATGTCCACATTGGCGGAGGAAAAAATTCGGGGTCTGTGAGATGTAAACTAGGGTCTACAACAGCAGAGTAGACGTACAGCAGGGTAGGTTGGTTTGCTTGTCCTAAAATGAGAAGTTGGTGACGTTTGTGTTTTGCTCAGCACCTGCATTTTTCCGGAAAAAAAGGAAGTTATAATTTCGGAAGTTGTTGTTAAATTTGGTCGAATTTGTGAATTTGTATTAAAAATTTTGAAGGTACATGAACCTGTACGAAAATAAAAAATGTGAATGTTCTTATTGTCACAAATGTTTAAAAGAATCTTATGATTTCCTTCAATTATAAATTACTTACAAGCGAGTACATACAGCCATCTGCGGACCCTTGGATATTTCAACATAATTGGTTTTCTGTGTACATCGATAAAGCTTTATCAAAATGCTAACAGCATTCGTGATAAAAAAAAAACTAAATATTTATATGTAGGTATATATATATATATATATATATATATATATATATATATATATATATATATATATATATGTATTTATATATATATATATATATATATATATATATATATGTATTTATATATATATATATATATATATATATATATATATGTATTATATATATATATATATATATATATATATATATATATATATATATATATATATATATATATATATATATATATATATATATATTTTAAAATATATGAAAATTATTCTTGTACGCTGATAATTTATTTCCTGAACGAAAAAAAGTAACATTTTTTTGTGAACATCCTGTAAACATGTTACAAGTAATAATGATAACGGCAAATCGGCACGACGCAACGTGTTAAGATGCAAAATTTTACATGTTGTGTTCATACTGTAAAAATACTGAATCACAATAATTAATATTACCATAATGTAGTAAACAGGAAGACTGTAGCTAACGAAGTATAGGTATCGTCACTAATAAATACATACTCATACAGTTAAATTATGTATAAAAAGAGGTCCGTGAAGTTGGCCCCCCATTCCAGGGGGGCCCTGGAACGATGAAAATTTTATAGTCGTTCGTGTTACGTAAGTGCTGCTTAGTGCTCAAATTTTAGCGTTAGTGCTCTGTCGGTTCAGATTTTATAGCATAAAATTTGTGGGGGGGGGAACTTCACGGAAGTTGCCCCCCCCCACATGAGCTATAATGATGAAAATGATATCGTTGGCTAGGGCTACGTTAGCGCTGGTTAGTGCTCGGGTTGTAGCGCTAATGCTCAATTCGTTCGGATTTTAGAGCCGAAAATGTTTTGAACACATAATTCAACAATTACTTTTGCGCGGCAAATTTAAAATTAATTGTTTTAGCGGGAAAAATTTAACTTAGAGCACGATTCAACTTTCTAAAATTAGACAGGATTTTAAACGATGTTTAATGAGCTGCGTCTGCGTTAATTTAAAATAATACGGTGGAGCAGCTCATTAATTAATTATCGTTTGAATTTATAGATCTATGAAGTTTGCGCCTCGATTTCAGCATTAAAGACAGAATTTTTATACTATTAAACAATTTATTTGAAATAATCCGGTCGTACGTCGCTTAGCGTAATAATTAATAATTACTGAATTCTTTTCGAAAGTTTCTAGAATACAAATGTCTTTGTTAGTCATATTTTTTTTTTTACTTCGATTTTACTTTTACGATTATCTTAAATCGATTACGATATCTTACGATTATCTAAGAATACCATATTTCAAGAAAGTATTAAATGCGAGTTCAATTTAACATTATTTTGTCCTAAGCTTAATCATTGTATTGTCTGTATGTCATAATATAACTTAAATACAGTAGAACCTCGATAATTCGGCCCTCGATAATCCAGACCCTCCAGTAATCCGGCCCGATTCTAAAAGTTGTAGTTTTAAGAGAATAACTGATAACAAATAGTAGATACAATTAAAATAGAATTGTATTGTACCTACAGTAATTAATCACGCGAAACGCCGAACTGCCTGTTACTGTACTGGTGACGAGTATACAGGGACTCTTAGCTTTTTGTTTTGTAAATAAAGATTTAAAATTTCAGTAGCGATTTGGTAGTTTGTTGCGTTGGATTTAATTTACTTTTCAAATAAAAAGTTAGGTACTGTATTAAATAAAATGCGGAATTATTAAAAACCTCCCACTTTAAGATTTTATTGTAAATGAATGCACAATGGCTTTTTTACTCTACGCATGAAATTACTGTGTTTAGGTTTTAGTAATTGAAGGAGCCAGTTTTGAGAAATGTCTATAAACCCAATACATAGAACACCAGTGCTTGCTATTAACTTCTTAGAGGAGCAATAAGGGGTCTCAAATTCATTACATTTTAAACGGTCTCTCGATGGTCCGGCTTTTTCGCAAATCCGGCCTACCGATCGCCCATTTAAGCTGGATTATCGAAGCCTTACTGTAACATGTTTTCTTGGTGCATGCGAAAAAATAAAAAAGGACAGAGTTAAGATTTCAGAATATAACGATAAATTATTGTCCCCCGCTGTTAATGTTAGCTAATATTATAAATCCGAAAGTGAGTTTGTATGTTTCTTTGTTTTTTTGTTTATTTATTGCTTTAACCAGTAGATTTGAAATTTTGCCCAGAGAAAACTTAGGGGCTGGGAGGTATATATAGCCTACTTTTGCCCTAGGGAAAAATTTTATTTCCGTTGCAGAATTCCTAAGAAAATATCGGTAAAGAGCGAGTCGGGCTTGTACAATTAGGGTTCCGTACTACTTGTTGACTGACGATCTATGTTGCGCAACCACAAAACCTAACATACCAAATTTCAAATTTCTACGTTACAAAGTTTTCGAGATCATATAAGGATTCCGCTTTTCCTTTTAAAGTAGGAAGCCCTAAAAATAACAATTCTCAATAGCGACATTAAGTTCAGTATCCATGTCAGTATTGAGAATGCTTTTTGTTTTTGAAGAAAGATTGAAATTCCATAAGTATGCTCTATACGTATTTAAATTCATGTCATAATTTCAAATAGAATCCGCGGCAAGCCTAGTACTGGTTCTAAATAGACCTAAAAAAATTTCTTGATGATTTACATAGTGTATATTTTTCCATATTTTTCTGCGTGAAAATTAGATTATCAGGCCTCGAAGGAGATATAAGTATTACATAAAGTAATATAGGTACATTGTAAAGGACGGGAACTATTTAAAATAAAGACTAAATATAAAAATTTAAAATAAAACTTTTCGTATAATAACTAGCGTTAAAACACTATAAAAATTCCGTCTTTAATTCTGAACTCGAGGCGCAAACTTCATGGATCTATAAATTCCAACGATAATAATTAATGAGCTGTGCCTCCGTTTAATTTTAAATTGTCCACGCGGAAACAACTTGTATGTTTTGTCAATTTAGAGTAACGCGCAAATGCAGCTCATTAAACATCGTTTAAAATCTTGTCTAATTTTAGAAAGTTGAATAGTGCTCTAATTTAAATTTTTCCCGCTAAAACAATTACTTTTAAATTTGCCGCGCAAAAGTAATTGTTGAATTGTGTGTTCAAAACATTTTCGGCTCTAAAATCCGAACGAATTGAGCATTAGCACTACAAACCGAGCACTAACCAGCACTAACGTAGCCCTAACCAACGATATCATTTTCATCATTATAGCTCATGTGGGGGGGGGGGGCTAACTTCCGTGAAGTTGCCCCCCTCCCCACAAATTTTATGCTATAAAATCTGAACCGACAGAGCACTAATGCTAAAATTTGAACACTAAGCAGCACTAACGTAGCACTAATGACTATAAGATTTTCATCGTTAGTGCTGGAATGGGGGGAGGGGGGCAACTTCACGGACCTTACAAAAAGGTATAAGTTTGTAAAGTATGCACGGAGAGAAAATTCCTATAAAAATTACTGTGCTCAGCACTACAATCGACGTGTAAAGGACGAACATATTAAATTCTGTAAGGTAAAAATATAAAGATTATAATTAATCATAAAAAACTTAAAGGATGGAATGTTCTTTTCGTAATATTATCTCCGTAAAATTTGTAAAACAGCACAGTAAAAAGTTCCATTACCGACAAAAAAATAATTTTTAATTGTATTTATTAAAAAAATTTCCATGATAACATGCTAATAATAGAAAGAAAAAAAACAGAAAGAAGGTTGGTTGTGTTGGGATCGCTCTAATGAAATGTACAGTTCAATCAGCGAGTTAAGCGGGTTCTACACGATGCTACGAACGTTCCTTCCAACGTTCGATCGAACGTTTGAGGCAATTAAGTTCGATAGTTGGTGCGACGAATGTATCTGCTACACGGTGAATCGAATGTTTGATCCAATACGAATGATGATGTGTTGGTACTCAGTGGCGAGGCTGTTATCTGTCTGATGTTATCTCTAATGTTATACACTGATGTTGTCTCTCTTCACATGAACGAGTCGTGCAGCTGCTGAGTCGAACCAACCAACGCAACCAACATTGACCTTCAAACGTTCGAAGCATCCCTTTGACTCGGTGCAAAAATACCGACATCGAACGGGACACGACCAAATGCGAACGTTTGACGCTCGACATTGGACACTCGTAGGTTCGAACAACGGCTACACGATGCTATGAACCATCCAACGTCGAATGTTGGAAGGTGTTCGTAGCATCGTGTAGCAGCGGCTTTACATGGGTTACATACGAACCTATATAGGTGTGGACTGTGGAAGAAACTTTGTCAGACAGCTCGCACCAGGCCCGTTGATGCAGTTACTTGTCAGTTGCTTTTACACTCTCTTAGGGTGATGTCATCGTTTAATTCATATTTTTGTTATTTGCCTATCTTTAGTATATGTATTAGAATTAAATTGTTGGCCATCATTTTTGTATACATGTTTTTAGAGGTTATGTGCAACCAATATAAGGTCGCGAGTCAGATGCGTAAATGAAAGAGTACGACAACAAGAATTAAACTATAATATACATGCATAAGAGTGTGATAAAAGTTGTGTTAGCACCACATTAAATTTTACCATGCTAGCACATATTTTTTATTTTGGTCGTCGATCGCGCACGGATTATAGGGAGCATAATAATTTTTCTGAAATTTTCTCTATAAAAATTATAGGATTTTTCTCTCCGTGTGGAGTCCGAATTTATTTTTCAAAATTTGAAACGAACGCAGAGTCTAGAGCAGACTATTTTCTGAAACATTGGTTTAAATACGTAGACGGGCAATTTTGACACGTTTGGATAATTTTCGATACCGAAAAAACTAAGACTAAAGATTTTCTCAATTTCTATAATCAGTAAATCGGTAAAAGAATAAAAAAGAAAAAACAATTATTGTGGGAAAGGAGTATATTATTTTTATTTTACAATATAACCACATTTTCGCTATTCCGATAAAAAATCAAAATTATATAAGGAATTATACTAGGGAATTCTATCAGCAACGTTAACTTTTATCTTTCTGTAGCTTGAATTAAAAAATTAAATCGATTTGGATTATTTACAAGGTCAATTTTTGGGGTCAGTCGTGTTAAGCAAGTAGAAAACTGCGATATCATTCTAAAATACGATAAAATTACTTGAATTTTGTTGAGATTCAAAGTTAATATGTTAATAACAAAAGTGTTCTCTTAAGGATTTTTGATTTTGTACTTATTACTTGCAACTAAAGGACAAAAAATTAATTGCATGCCCATTAGTCAGACATTGACTGTTGTCAATATCATTTTATCATTTAAATTGCAAAATTGTATTCTTAGCCATAAATAAGGCAACAAAAGATACTCATGGCAAATAAATAATATGCAAATAAATTTCATTGCTGTGTTATCTGCATTACAAAACAGAGTTAGATTTTGTTATCCGATATGGAGATGGAGATTTAAACCAGACAAAACATACATACATTGCATACCAGTTTAATGTACATGTAACCCCCTTCTCCTACGTATAAATACATAAATACTGCCAATATGGCATAAAGTACTGTTGAAATTATTATTATTATAATATTGTTTATTTATTTATTCTATCTTGAATCATGCGTATTGAATATTAATATATTACCGGACCGGAGACTTCATTATAATATATACGATGTATACAGCAGAACTCATGTAAGGAAACAAGGCTAGCGGGCTAAAGAAAAGTGTATTTCCAATTACTTCGAATGGGCTTATGAATATCTGAAAAAAATCATTCATCAAATGTGAAATCTAAAAAATATCATTCATCGATCACCACAGACTTTGCACCATAAACACCCAACCGTGATTTATGAATATATAGAACAAAGAAAATGTCGGAAAATTTTCATGATTTTAACAAATTTTCAAATAAAAAATGCAGCTATTTCGACCACTGTCATGGTGAGACTTGAACCCGAGATTTTGATGAGTTTCTTACCAAAATAAGTTTTCCGGTATTTTTCTTATACCATGACAAAGAGCAGAAGAAACTGCCTAAGTGTACGTGCACACAGAAAGCGAGTAAGAGCAGAACAATGCTGAGCGCGTACATGCTATTTTGTTAAACACATACATTTTAATGCACATATTCAAACACATGGCTGTTTCAAGCCGTTGTCGAGCGATGCAATGCGAGTCCGGACCCAGCCGAATTGCAAATGTCAAACAAGTTTGATATTTTCAAGCGTTTTCAAGCTGATTTCGCTTGTTGTGCTCTCTGTTGTGTGTTTTGTCGTTTTTATCGTTTTTATCCATTGCTGTTGCGTCGTAATATAATATACAGATATAATATTTCTTTTGTATTATTTAAAACATAATATAATAATAAAATAAAAAATGGAGATCGAATTATTAATAAATGAAATTTATTTACGCCAAGTATTGTGGGATATAAAACAGAAATTACCACAACCGAGATTATGTTGCCAGATTGTGGCAGGATACTTCAAAAAAAGTAAATTTAGATGGTTTAATAATTAAATTAAAATATAATCGAAAGTACTACAAGTCATTCTAAAATATCCCCAAAATTTTTGTGAATCTTATCGTAGCTGATGTAGAAAATGATAAAATTCACCACATTCGTACCTATTTTTATTTATTTCATGGATCCAGTGCGAAAGATTTTTAAAGAGCCTTTTTTTGTCTTAAACGTAATCTTATATTACTTTCTAAAAAATAAGTACATAAAATAAAATTGTTCATTTTAAATAATTTGCCCTATTACAGATACTTTTTTATATAAAAATTTATTCAATATAATAAAATTTCGATGTGTATAATAATGTATAAATAATAATTATGGAAAATAAATTGACAATTGCAGTGATCTGTCAAATTCAGCAAATCGCAAACAGCACAAAACAGCAGGCAGTATGAACACTAGCTCGATTCAGACTCGCTCGGTACGGTAACGCTCGGTCCAGTATCGCACGCAGTGTGGACGACTACTTAGATAAGTTTCTGAACTATTTATTTCTACGTAAGCGCGTTTTCGAGAAAAACTAACTTATGGGTCTTTTCACATTCACACATAATTTTATTACTGGATATTTTATGGGCTATCTGAGGAATCAATTCAGGACGGATAGATAAATTAAAATCATTTTTGAAAATGAAAACCTTATAACTATCAGAAATACTTTTGAAGTTAAAAAGAAACTACTCGTAACTATGAAGTGCTGCAATTTTCTTTACTTATATCTACACTTACATCATGTAGATTTTGAGTCTAAACTGTAATTATTAAGTAAAAGTAATCCTTATCCTACAGAGGTCTCACTGCAATTATTTAATGTATATGCAATTTTCAATACTGTATCCTATTAACGAACGAAAATTATTGTATTATAATAAACATTTGACTGTGTATTGACTTTTTTGGACATCGTCGTGCTGTTTAGTAGAATCAAAAAGAACAATAATTCCATTATAATGATGTATATAAGTTTTGGTCAGAACCAATAACAATTATTATTGATGTCGATGAAATTTGATGACAGGTCAGTGATCTTCCTGATTTGAAAAACAATGGAAAATGCAATATGAAATAGCTGTGCATTGATGTGTCTTACGTCTTTTCCGGTTATTGAAATAAAATTTGGGTTAAGACGAATATATCGAGGCAACTGATTTAGTTTACTCATAGCTATAAAAACTTTTATGTAAGACTGAACCATAGAAGCTTATTTTTTTTCACTATTAAAAAGATATGACAAGTAGTGCTTTATGACACTAGTAGTAGAAAAGCAACAGTGTCATATCAAAAGTGTCACAAAGCATAGATTACTTGGTAAATTTTAATTTTACCACAAACAGAAAAGACAAAAAAAAAATTAATTAATATTAATTACATAATTAGAACTATTATTATGTATTTCAGGAAACTTTTTCCTTAAATATTAGTAATTTTTGTTGAAAAATCTTCTAAAAATGCCCCAGTCACAGACCAATGAACATCTATCTATACATACATATAATAAAACTGTAACGAGACCATTTCTGTACATGGAATATTTTTTGAAAATTGTACTGGTACTGTAAATAGTTATTGATGTACCTAGATATCAAAACCGTCATTTTTAAAATTTTTGTCTGTCTGTCTGTCTGTTCACGCATCACGCAAAAACTACTGGATGGATTTTAATGAAATTTGGTGTGATGATAACTTATTACCTAGGTCAACATCTAAGATACTTTTTAATACGGTAGGTAAAATGTCTCCTACCCTTGGGAAAATATAAAAACCATTTTGAATATGTGCATGCATTACGAAAAAATTATTGCTCTATGCAACTTCTGTATAATTATTACACTTATATACTTGTCATTGATTTTATAACAATGGATCGCGCGAACGACGTCGCGGGTACAGCTAGTATTAGGATATATCATATTATATATTATATAGGCTAATTATATAAATGTATAATTGAGGCAGCCAGATACGACCAGGATACGACCGGATAGTATTTTGTAATATAGTAACTAATGGCAATAACCAATGCTATCCGTAGTAACGTTTTCAAATAATTATTTTCAAAATATAATATTGATAATAAAATTTTACGTTTTGGAAAAGAAACTGCAAAATTTTGAAAGAAAGAAAGTGGTATTCGCTTTATTTTCAAAATATGTAGCTATACAAATTATATCCTGCAATAATTATTATAGTTGCATTTGTTCAAAAACTGACATTATGTTATATTCTTTAAATCTCGCCCGTCTCATCACGTTACCTTCAAGACAAATGCCTACAAATATAATAGTGTTGTTCATTGGTCTGTGGCCCCAATATTTTATTAGCTTAAAATGACAAAAAATAACAAACATAACAAACAGAGTATGCTTTAACATAATTATAATAAATTTTTCTATGCCAACTAAATATATATATATATATATATATATATATATATATATATATATATATATATATATATATATATATATATATATATATATATATAAAATAACTATTTATGCAACAAGTACATAATGAATATCTTTATGAACGACCCGTGTTTATGGCTGAGCGTAAATGGCTGTTCATAAAGTCAAATTATGTACAAGTTGCATACAAAGCTTTATGTACGACTGTTAAAATTCCTAGTTATCGATAAAAATCGAATTTATAAATCTCACGTCTATACTTTAAATAAAAAATGTATTTTGTTATATACAGTTGGCATAGACGAATTTATTGTGTTTAAAGTATGCTTTGGTTATTATCTGTCATCTAAAGCTAATAAAATATTGGAGAATTTTTAAAAGATTTTTCAACAAAACTTATTAATATTTAAAAAAGAAAGGAGAAAAAGCTGCCTGGAATAAATTTTAATAATAGTTCAGATTGTGTAATTAATATTAATTATGGCAACATTTGTAAATATGGTATACAAATAAAGTTAGTGTGTTTTCTGTTTATTGTAAAATTGAAATTAAAATTTATCAAGTAGACTATTCTTTATGGCACTAGTGTTTTTTGCTTTTCATTATGCAACTAGTGCCAAAAAGTACAATACTTCTTATATCTCTTAACAATGTAATAAAGTAGGCTTTTATGATTCAGTCGTACATAAAAGAATTTTTTTTATTTAAAGTATATCTAGATGTCAGATTTATAAATTCGATTTTTATCGATAATTCGAAGTTTTAATAGAACAATAGTTGAACATAAAGCTTTGTATGCAACTTGTACATAATTTGACTATGTACTCTCCTTTTTTATTGGCGTCGCTCGCAAATTTTCAAAAATACGGCTCGTTTCTAAAGATTTTCATCACGTATTTGTTGTAAATTCGACAATGTTTTATCACATTTTATTCTATATAATAATATGTAATACAGTTTCAGTGGCTCTTTTAGTCCTTAAAAAGTTATTCCTCATTTGTTTAACATTATTTCTTGTCTTATTAAAATCATTATGTCTGCACTTTGAGACAGCTCGCATTATTAAATAAAATTTACTTTCGTTAAACTAATTTAACCTAAATAAACTGTATACATATATAAACAATAAAGCCATAAATAAAATCATTTTTCTCGTAAAAATAGTTCAATAAGAAAGTATATATATACGTCCACGTATCAGATTTTAGATTTTTTTTTTTCAAAAAATAAAAATTTTATATCTTACAATATATAAACAAATGGTTTATATACCGTTGTATATTTACGTATAAAGTAACATTGCTTGCTATTATATTCGCTAGGTTAATGCGAATAAAACCGGTTTATTTATTTTGTATTATACAATCATTGCTACAATGTATTAAAGTACCTATCAACTATTTGCGCTTTTTTCCTTTTTGTTTTATTTCAAGTAATGTATAAAGCATGATCAAGAAATTGATGTACAATACGGCTAACTAAATATGGTAAGTCTGAGGTTTTGAATCAACTTCGAAAAACAGTTTTTTTTTTTTTTTAAATTATTTAAATAATTATTAACACATTAATGGCCGCATGTCTATGCAGTTAAACTTCGTGAAGGGTCGGTAATATTTTTGAAGAACTTGATAAAAAATTTATATAAATTCACGAAGTAATTCAACATGTGTGAACACACACATTTTTAATAAAAACAAACAATAATAAGAAATACAGTAATAATCAAATAATCGTGATATGCTTATCCTTCTATAACGTTTCTAGAAATTGTCACATAGGGGGGGGGGTGCATTAACTGTCTGCGGTAGCATCACAAACATGCTGTGTAATCGGCCACTAACATTTGTTCCAACTATTACCTACACATACGTTGTGTGAGCGGCCATTAAAGTGCTGATCGGTTTATACAAAATTTCGAAAAATTTTGTAATGAATCTTATAATGATGATAGTTGAGTAGCTGGGTGGAAAAATGACGTAAGTCTGAAAATATCGTTTTGAGAAAAGATCATTTCAAAGTTTGGTTGTATAGTACGAAAGTAAATACCTACTAAGATATAGTAATTGTCATGCTATACTAACAATTAACTATATAATTATTAAAATTAAAAAAACCATGAACATCTAACCTTTACATTATTATTTTGAATTTTTTGCAAGTATGACTTACACCTTTTTTGAAAATAAAGTTTTGACTGAATAAAAAATACAACACAATTTTTTTTTTTAACTTTTGTTAAACTTTATTAGCACAATTATTAAAGGGCATAGCCGGGTAAGATAGGAAAAACGGCCCTTGACGCAAAATTGATTGTTTTTATAGGAAATAATACTTCTTAGCCCCAGATACATTGCTGCCAAATTTTAACCCTCCGAGGCTAATAGTTTATGAATACACAAACGGACAAAAATTTTCAAAAAAAAATTTTTTTGACGAAATTACTGAGCCGATTTATTTGAGTTTAATATATATTGTGTACCCAGCTTAGGCGAAGTAATGAAAAAAAAATTAACGTTATATCCCTTTATTATACCAATTTTTTTTAATTTTTAAATTTAAGAAAATTTTTTTTCGCACTTAGGCGTTAGCGACACCCACCATTTTTTGTTCAATAATTTGTCTCTTAGTACTCTATAACATATTATATTTTTATGGAAAAATTTTAGTTGGTAGAACATAGTAATATTTCAATACAAATGCATGCCATGTTCGGTACTACATATATTACTTATGTATAAAAAGGACCATAAAGTAAAGCATCTGCCTTATTTCTAAAACATAGTAGAACTCTAAGCAGTGCAATAAAATGTTCTCTTCCCCCCTGAGTTGCAGTTCTTGGAGTTCCTGTGACGGTCTAAAAAAATATATATTTTGAGCTGTTATAAAAAATATGTTTTAACTTGCTAAAAAATAATTTTCAAGATTAATTTTACCATGAATCTGAATATTTGAATGAAATCAATAAAATTATCTCAGCATACTTACTAATTAAAATTGTATCTAACTCAACAAAAATTATAAGTTTTAGAAACTTTATTCAAATAAAGATACTAATAATAACAATAATACGTCTTAAATGTTATATTGCTTTAATAATAATAAACATTAACTTAATAAAATGGAACAAAAAACTTCAACAATGTATAGTAATAACAACAATCCGGCTCAAACCAGTTGTAGTTATTACATGTACATATAACTAACTTGAAGAAAGTAGTGTACAATTGTACGCAATATGTAGCTTGTCCCTCTCACTTGATGTTTTTGTTGCACTTCTTAAGGAGGTGCAGAAAGTGGATTTTTTCTGTAATAAAATTACATACGTTCATAACTACGACAAACAAGCTTAGACAAACGTCTAGCTTTATCTGCCGTCTGTCTTATTTTGTTAACACGATGATGGGTCATGGGGAATTATAACGAAATGACCAACTGGTATACTATTTTAATAGCTAATCAACTTTGTATGAAATTGTTGACATCGTAAGACGTGGTGTATGAGCTAACAAAGTTTCACTTGACGTCTTACAAAGGAAAAAACTCTAACAAAAGCGAAATCAATGTCTATTTTGTTTTATTGATAAAAAAAGACAAACGGCAGATCGTGTTGGACTTTTGTAAATTTAAACTAGTTTATCGTAGTTATGAACGTATGTAATTATATTATTTTAGAAATAGGGTAGATATTTTACTTTATAGCCCTTTTTATACATAAGTAATATATGTAGTACCGAACATGGCATGTATTTGTACTGAAATATTACTATGTTCTACCAACTAAAATTTTTCCATAAAAATATATGTTATAGAGTACTAAGAGACAAATTACTGAACAAAAAATGGTGGGTGTCGCTAACGCCTAAGTGCCAAAAAAAATTTTTCTTAAATTTAAAAATTTAAAAAAATTAGTGTAATAAAGGGATATAACGTTAATTTTTTTTTCGTTACTTCGTCTAAGGTGGGTACACAATATATATTAAACTCAAATAAATCGGTTCAGTAATTTCGTCAAAAAAAATTTTTTTTGAAAATTTTTGTCTGTTTGTGTATTCATAAACTATTAGCCTCGGAGGGTTGAAATTTGGCAGGAATGTATCTGGGGCTAAGAAGTATTATTTCCTATAAAAACAATCAATTTTGCGTCAAGGGCCGTTTTCCCTATCTTACCCGGCTATGCCCTTTTTAATAAAAACAGTTAGTTGCTGTTAGTTTCCGCCTGAAAGTTACTTATATGTGGAAAACTTTTTTGTATCAAATTTCTCGGAAAATATTATTCTAGATAAAAGTTAGTAGGTATGTTCTACTAAAAAAACACGCACAGAAATTTGGATATATCTGATTGTATAGACGCTGAGTTTAAAAAAGTAAATACGGCTCAGGGGTAAAGTACCATAATTAATAGAAATTTAAGAAATATAATTTGAAGAACTTGTTTAGAGTTGATAGATAATTAATGTAAAATACAACAGAATCACAGGAACTACCCCAAAAAATAAATTTCGATTTCTTCTTTCGTTTTTTCTGTACCACACTGTACATCATAAGACCATAAATACCTCTAAAGGCTATTACTTCTAAGATACTGCAAAAATTCATACTTAATTATGAGCTATTAATTAAAAATTTAATTCTCTGCAAAAACGGCATATGCGTTTTAGGTTATTACCCTAGCATAAGGGCATCTACTGATTTCCAGTCGCTGTAGAAATTTTTTTACGATAAGTAGTAACCGTAATTGCGGGTTACTTGAGCCCAGATTTGCAAATCATCTGATAATTTCAAAAATTGAGCGTAACTGTTATACTTATTTGGGATAGGAAATTCAGTATATTAATCTATATATGACTACGGTTAGTTTATTATATAATATGGATCTTTTTCTTATGGCTCATAAATTTTATAGTTTTTTAGATTTTGGGCTCCAGATAACCTCAAAATCGGGTTACTTGAGCCCAAACCTAAATATCCAGGTGATTTTCATTTGAAAACAGTTTGAGACCATGTAGGATGTCGGTTACTAATTAAAACATTATACAAACATAAGGAATTTTACTTATTCAATACTCTTATCCCAGCATCCTGCATAACGTAGCGAATTTCCGTTTACAAAAATTAGTTTTTCTCGGAAACTAGTTGACATAGAATAATAGTTTAAAGACCTTTTTTGTGTGATTTTTTCTCCTCGTTCCAATAGTGTAAAAATTTTTGAATAAGGAGAAATTTTAGAAAAAAGTTAATTTTTTTCATGAAAATTTCCAAAAATAACATGTTTTGGGCATCGGACGTGCCTGGTTAACGAATTTGTCCAACGGTTTAGGACTTTTGGGAATTTCTGCTATAGTCTTGCACCATTTTATACCAAAGTTATAATGGGCTCAGGTTACCCTAATTTTAAGGTTATTTTACTGATTTATCAAAACCTTAATTTAAAAAGTTAACGAAATGGTTGGCATATGAACATATCTGTATTTAGTTTAGTAATGAACAAAGTATTAAAATTATACACTTACCTTCCTTTGTAGACTATCACAATTATTTTTACAGTCAAAAGTTAGCAACGTAACAAAACATCAATTTCAAACAGAGAGTAAACAACACTTCCCTCGCATCTAGTGCAAATTTTCAGAACTACCTAAACTTAAACACCGTAAACCTACTGCTGTTATACCTTTTCCAACAATTTTTGAGATGACTTTTCGAGAGGGTGTAATTAGTGACCATAAACTTTCAAAAAGTTAAATTATTTTATTGCTTACAACAAATACCACCCTATGTTCACTCCAATTGTATTTAAATTTGTTACCTGTTTTAAAAGCGACGGTTTCTTTTTGCATGTATATAGATATTAAGTAGGTAACATGCTGCAAACAATACTGCTGATTATTGCCGTACTTGAAAAGTCATCTCATTTAAATATTGAAAAACTATACCTATTAGCTAAACATCTAACTTACTTCTACTACTGACTAATATAAGCACAAAACAGAAAATAATACTTTTTCCGTTTTGGGCTCAAGTTACACCACAGGGCTCAAGTAACTCGCAATTACGGTACTTTAAAGGATTAGAAAATACAATCTATTGAAAATGGATGTAAGTCGATTTACGACTTTCTTTCATCCAGCTCCTCAATTAATTATATGATTCTTTGTAACCTTCGAACGGAATGATCTTTTTAATCTTTCTTTTTTTTGGTCTATTATTAATAAATGTTTATACTAATTTCCTATCAGTTACTGATCTCAACCTCTCCCCCTCATCAGATTTCAAAAAATAAGAACGGGACCACAAAGTTCTACAACTGCGTTGTCAGCTGTTTTTGTAGTTAAGTTTGGGAAATACTTTAGTTTTAAGATCATAAAATTATCGCATTCTCAGCACAACAACAACAACAGATATATGTACACACAGTTAAAGTAAAATAAAAGCAAATTGATTTTAAAATGGAAAGTTTTCCACGCAAATACCATAAAATTATAGATCGAAAAACAGTAGGAATACCAGTGAGTAAATTAGCAATTAACTAACTGACTTTATAGGTAAAGAAACTGTTATTTTATACGTTTTATATATGTATACATAATTTTTTTTTAAATGAAGGTTGCAAATTAGAATTCCTTACCAATAATTATTATTATTGCAAGTCGTCTTTTAAACCGATACAATCTAATACATATAAAATTCTTATACATATTTCAATAATATGTGAGAGCAGAGAAACATACGCTTATTTAATACAAAAAAAAATTAGACAAGTATTGAAATTAAAGCAAATTAAGTGTACATAGGTATAAATAAGTGCTGGGACTCGAGTTAAAGGGCCATCCAGACACAACATCTTATTGAACAACTTGTCGAATCAGACGAGTCCTATTAAGTAAAACGGAACGTGTAGACCATCGAAATAAGGTTGTACACGGAGAGAAAAAATATCGAATATTTATTTAGTGTGTAGTACACTAAAGTGATCACAGACCAAATATTCAAAAATTATTGTTGACTTACACAGTAAAGATTAGAGTGACAGCACTAAAAAAGAATAATTTAGGGTTGACCGGGGTAATTGTGAATTGGGGCAATTGTGAACGGCGCCTATAATTTCTAAAATAACATTAAAATTGTTAAAAATCAACTCTTAATATGTTTTTCTGTCCTTGCTTAATATGGTATTAAAATTTCATAATAATTCTCCAAGTATTAGTATCTTTTTTATTTTGAAAAAACCCTTGCAAAATTTTATGTATCTTACTTCGACCAATCCTCAAAAAAAATTTTTTTTTAAATACATTTTCTTTTTTTAAAGGGTAAGAAATGGTTAAAAGTACTTTTAAAGAAGTGGTCTAAGCCCTGAGAGGGTTCCTTATTAGCTGCTAAAGAAATTGGACAATTTATCACCAATTCACAATTACCCCATGATTTTAAAATTGTGGGGTAATTGTGAACGTCATTCACAAATGCCCCCATTCGGTCAAAAATTTCAGTAGTGCCCTTTTCAGAGTTGAAAATGTTGATGAAGGTGCTGGTGACCTTATTGTACAAGTTTCCGTTGTACAAACAATACAAAAAAAAAATTGCTTTTTATTCATGTAAACTAAATGTATTTCCTTAAAAAAGTCTAATTTTCCTTGTTTTTGTGTGAATACATGGAACTTTTTGATTTTTTATATGATAAAATGACAAAATATCATCAAAATATCATTTTTAGCTTGTAATAAATTTGTTCCTACAATTTTTGTTATTTTTCTTTAACCTTAATTTTTTTTAGAAATTTGAGGTATGCGTAACTTGCATTAAACAAAGAGAAATTATGACCACTAAAGTATGATGAAAAATTTGAAAGTGGAGTAAATGTGAATAATTTGAGCTGTGCTTTACTCTGACGTACCACACTTCTCTTGTAATTCATTCTAAATAATTTTTCTAAGGGTATTCACTTTTACCCCGAAATTCATAAGATTTGCAAAACCGCACCGGGGAAATGTGAATGGCCTATAAATTTTTTGTTTTTCATACGAATTTGCTCAAAATTTGTGTGGTGCATCCTGAATAATGTAGAATTAAAAATAAATCAACCATAATGTGATATATAAAATAAAAAATACTTAAAACAACGCTTTTATCTTAACTCATGAAAATCCATTCACAATTACCCCGACCAACCCTATTTAATTATTAATGCTGGCACTCTAATCTTTGCTATGTAAGTCAACAATAATTTTAGAATATTTGGTCTGTGGTCACTAGTTATCGGACATTTTTCGGATCAAACAATATCGTGTTTTGTATATGCAGGCAGATAGACAGATAATATGTGTGAGTTATATATATATACCTATATATACCTATATATATATATATATATATATATATATATATATATATATATATATATATATATATATATATATATATATATATATATATATGCTTTATCAAAATATCTATTTGTTTTTATTCACAATAATCACATCAAGTCGTCGGCCATCTCACGAATGGTTGTATCTCATTTTTGAATCTCTATCCAAATTTTGAGTTGCGACACCGACAGTATTTACTCAGCATTTTAAATAAGTCTTGCGAACCCTTGTTTCCCTAGTTTTTGCCGTTTAGAAACTGTATTGATGAACGTTTTAAACATTTCTCACTTGGATTTCGAATAATTGCTCACAAATCGTCATAAATGGAAAAATCAGAAAAAAATGAGATACAACCATTCGTGAGATGACCGACGAAGTGCAAAATATCTGCATATACGAAATACGAATGCTGTTTGATCTGAAAAATGTCCGATACCTAGTGATCACTTTAGTGTACTAAACACTAAATATTCGCTATTTTTTCTCTCCGTGTACGTAATATCGTAGTATTCTGTTGCCTCGTATCCGAACGTTTAAACATTTCTTGCATTTAATTTCGTTTTTTGTGAATTTATAATAGGCCTGATCCCGTTTTATGTCTGATCTGCTTCATTATAAATTTCACAATATAGTTAAGTAATATAGTTACAATTTAAACGAAAAACGAATTTAGTAACTGTTTAACTAAAGTTGAAAATATCAATTTGAAATGCAAGAGAAAACAGTTTAGTGTCTGTGAAAAAAGTACTGAATCATTCGAATCAAAAAATCTGACTCAAGTTCCATCACTAATATTGATTTGATTGGAACGAAGTATAGGTACGCATGTATTTAATAAATAATCTTGTATAAATATTAAAAATATACCATATTCTCGATCTTATAAGAAGTGCGATATAGTGTTAACAAGATTTTACTTATTATAAATTTATAAGGCGCATTAGCGATTTTTTTTTTTTGTACGAGTACATTAATTACCGTTTTGCTTTTAATTATCCACAACTGCCTAGGCATATTCATTTTAAATAGCAGTTTTTTTTCTCTTTAAATATGATTTGAATGATCCGATTTTACGGCTAGCCCGCGGTGCGGCAGGGCCCCGGCAGCTTAGGGGCCCCGGCCGGCAGTGGTAAACTTATTAATTCCTATGATTTTTTTAAACATTCAAATGGTTTTTAAATAGAGAACACGGAAACAAAACAAATGCATTTGTCATTTGTTTAAATAATTTTTGACTCACTGTTCTGCTCTGCGGTAGAAAAGGAAAACTATCAAATACACTGTCGAAACTATCGATGATTTTTTACCGTCGAGAAATTATCGGCAGTACTATCGCTATTTTATCGATGGTTTACTAAAAACCATCGGCTACTATGGATAGTCTGCGCTATCGATAGTTTTTCTTCTCTATTCTGCGGTGCGTTGTGAGTTAGTGACCTTGACAGACAGCTTCTATCTGTGAGCGTGTATGTTGCCACTTATCAGCCAGTCTCTAATACAATAGTAAACACAATCTCGTTCTTTCACTCATCACTGTGCAGAGCCCGCTCCAGAAGGGGGGTGGCAATCGGGGAATTTCCCCTGAGCGGCAAATTTTAAGGGCCGCATTTCTATAAAAGAGGGCGGCATTTTTACAACTGACGATCAAAAAAAAGGTCGCCGGTTTCACACCGGGGCGGAAGGGGGCCCCCAAGACGATTCTCGCGGGAGGGCCTCTAATTGCTTACCGCCGCCACTGTTTAGTCAGTTGCAGTTGTAGCTAAGAGTCCAATGAATTAGTGTATGAATGGTTGCAAGTTCGATTCTTGACACTATCTTAGAATTTTAATTTATTTACCGCGTTCGGTAGTCGCTCGCTCCCCGGTTTATTGAATGTTAATGAAGACAGAAAATCTCGGACACAATCACGTATAATGGTTTCACAGTAGCTTCATCAGTACTTCATCCGTAGAATAGTCTAAAATCTAGATATGTAAGTACAGAAGTAAGTATACCCTACTACTTCTATATGAAAATGGACAAGTGCGTGTTAGACACGCATTAAATCAGGACTTCCTACTCCAAAACCTAGTTTTTCAAAATGCTCGGGATAAAATATTTCTTGCTTTTATTTAATATTAAAATTAGTGCCTACAATTTGTTATCTTTTTCAGTTCCAATTTATCAAAACGGTATAAGAAAAATAATTTTTCGATTATTTACATACATATTGCCCGTTTTTAACACAAAAAGGTACTTTATATTTAGTTAAATATAATTAATGATAAATTGTTGAACAGGTGCAACACTGGGTCTTTACGACCTAACATTCCCACTAAAACAGCTTGTTTTTAGTCATTTGAGAAACACCTATCACCATCTACCGGTAGAATATGAAATTAACATCTATGTTGTTGCCAAAAGTGCCTGGGTGAAGGGGGAATGGTCGATTTAATATTTTCTAATGTATTGTGTAAGTTGATATTGTTCAAGAATAACACTAGTACCGAAAGGATTAATGATATGATTGTCTAAAACTTTTACTCACAATTATGATTTAAAAAATTCAATAATAGTTTTACGACAATAATTGTTAAAAGCTAAATGATTTCGACGATATATTTTTCGAAATTTTGCAAACAATTTCGTAGTGTATACCTAACTACTTTAAAGATATTTATTTTATTAAATTTATTGTGAAACGGGTTATATCAATATTTCGTACGTATACCTGTAATAACTTATCGCGCGTTGGCTGTCTCTACCTCGTATATCAAAAGCTACATGTTTTAGGACACACAAAAACATATTAAATACTGTATTTACATATATACTTATCTATATATATTTATATATATGGGTAGCCAACATCAAAGGGTGTAATTAGCATAAATCTTAAGCTCATAGTGATGAAAACGCGAATTTAAAATATGTTTTTTTTGTGTCCGAAAATTGGGAGTTTTCAGATACGAGGTTGAGACAGAGTATGCGCGTTATATGTTGCTTGTCCGTGAATTGATTCGGGAATGATTTAATTTGTCCGTGAATTTTTGCAAGACCGCCATAGTTAGAATCTATATTTGGGTCATTATTTGCTATTTGATTTTAGCAATGCTATCAAAATATTTTGTAAGTTACAAATCCTACAGTATTAGAAAAAACGCTAGCATGCTCTGATATGTTCTTTACACGTTACAGAAGGTCTGAAATTGAAATACATTTTCATTGTTTAGAAAAAAAATCATAATGGTACAAAATGTCACTACTCTGGTATGTCTTTCGCAAGTAGCTGAGAAAATTACCGAACAGTTCATTCATTCTTACTTTTGATTAATAAATAAATATTTATTTTAAAACTAAATTATATATAAAACATACCACAGTGCAAATATAAAAGTAATAGCTTAAATAAGTCAAACACTTTGTCGGTTTTTGTTTGTCCTCAATTTTCATGTCTGTTCCTCTGGCTTTTTTAAAAAGCTGGAAATCTCAGCAAATGCTTACCTAAGTACTGCCAACACTTGTATATGTATAAAGTCTCTAATGAAGTTAATTGCTAGATATTTATTTCCCATTTTAGCTAAATGATATCCTCAGTTGACCACATGGTCCTGTGAATTAAGGCTATAGGGTCGGTGAGCGCGGTCTTCCTTCTGGTCAATATATAATTTATAAATTTATGTGTATTCTTGTTATATATAAACATAATTTGATACATAAATCTGCAATAATTCGGCGAACATATTGACACAAATACCGTGTGAGTTTACCGAAAGTTGCCATTCGGTTTATTCCTAAAATATGTATCTAATCGAAAAAAAGTTTATACAAAAAATATTCAAAATAGGGCCATTCACAAAAAATTGTTCGAGACTTCTAGGACCTACGGTTTTTTCGGAATAGAAATTTTTTTTTCAAATGGAAACATATGTTGAGATGTTTTTTTAAAAATTAGTTTATTACTCCAAATTACCAATTATGCTAAAATTTTCACTATTTTATTTCATATTTTTGAAAAATTGCATTTTTAAGTTTTAATTTTCAAAACCCGTGGTCAAGTTTATTTAATTGAATGCAAAAAAATACGGATAATTTGCAATTTACATTCAAAACACCCAAAATAACTAGTGATGGTATGTTTGTATTAAGCTGTTACAATAAAACAAAATTTATTAATTATAGTATATCCGCTCCCGTCTACACATTCCAATCATTCCAAAAAAATAGAGTGTATTTAGTTTATATACGCACCATATACAGACGACATTAAATTGTATTAAATCTGTATAGCGTTATATAGGTATTAAATATTTAGTTTAAATAATTAATTTTATACAGAAATATGTAATCTAATTTTAATGTTTAAATGATAAATTTCTAGAATCTACTTTTTGAAAATTCTGACTATCTGAACATCCAAAGTTACTTTTTTTTTCAAAGTTATTTTTTTTTACTTTATTTTTTTTAACTAGTCAATACAGTTTTATGTGTACTGTATTGTATTTACTGGATTGTGGGACAAGGGTATTTTATCGTAATAAAAAGATACGGAAAAATTTATGTTTTAACACTTTAATTACTTCTCAAAAAAAAAAAACAATGCAGCATTCATTTCTTTTAAATACATTTATATAAATAAAAAAATTATGATTTTAATAATAATATCATTGAAAATGGACCAAATATGTAGTAGCACTTAAAAGTTTTGGAAATATTGTAACCTTAAAATTTTTTTTTATATAGGTACCTAGATAATAAAATTATACATAAAATTTACCCTTACAATTTCTGCTGCCTACTCCACTTTTGTTCAATCTTCGATAGATGATTCTTTATCAGCGCCTAACAGACCCCTATTTTGCCTTCCAGACAGGCTCGTAACTAGGCTGGGACAACCGGAGCATTGCCCCGGGGCCCCCAACCAAAGAGGGTCCCAACAGAATACAAGAAAATCCAAAATTAACTGACGTTTTTATGACATATGATAAACATTTTGAATTAAAAAATTAAGTTGTTTGCTGTCAATAGTTCTAATGTTGTTTTACTAAATTTTTTTGTAAAGTTTGTTCAGAAAAAATTAAAGAAGAAATTGGTAAGACTCGAAGGAAGAAAACCTCCGGATGGCGTCCAGATGCGTAATACCACTTTGTGTATCAGTTTATTTCAAAAATTATCAAACTATACCAAATTACCAAAATTTAAGAGGTGCTTTGCCTTCCAAAGATTAGAGTAAAATTTAAATTTTTAAATATCTCAAAAACAGTGAGAAATAGAGAAAAGTTTAAATTGACCTTAGAACTTTTCTTAGAAGTTAGGTGTGTACAAAAACAGATAAATGTATGTTTTCGTAGCTCTGAGTACTACAGCCAATGATGGTGGAGCAACAAACTGTAGTTATCATTTTAATTTTTAAAATAAATCAATTAGTGACTTATAATTTAATTTTGTTAATTTTAACAATTAACAAAATTAGCAATCTGAATTTTTAAAATTCATTGTTTCATTGTTTAGTTTTATTAATAATAACAGTTAACAAACAAAATTATAATTTGAATTTTTAAAATCAAACAATAAGCGATTCATTAAGTATTCAATAAGTATTTTTTTTAAATGTAGTTCCTAGAAAGAATTTAGAAAGTATATAAGTATACAAAGTTATCTTGTTGGTATTTGTTCAATCTGAAAAGGACAAATTTCATTAAAACTTGATTTAATTAGCGTTTAGTACATAAGTCGAGTGTATATATTTTACCGGTGCACAATGATATCTTGCATTGTCTAATATAATAATTGATTGTTTGGTTAGCCCCGGCAGAAGTTGCTCCTGGAACCACTTTTGGAAATTGTCGGAGTTCATTTCTCCATGATAATCTCCGGTATTCCTCTATGAACCAAAAATTAAATGTGCTCCGGGGACAAAACCATCTGCACTTCCTGCTGAGACAATAATATATCTGCAAAAAAAGAAATTAAATAACTAAATAAATAACAAAATTATGATTTTACTTCCATAATTTTTGTACATAAAATATGAAATTAGGTGTCATACCTCTGCCCACCCTCACTTGCAGAGTGACTGCATTCGGCAGAATTATCAGTCCAGGTACGTTTAAATGCACCTTTTTGAAAAACCCACGTTTCGTCTAAAAAGACTACTGGTAAGGGGTTTTCTAAATTTGCATTCCTAAAATATTCTTTTAAAAATTTAAATCGGAGACTTGCAATTTCAGGCGTTTCCATTAAATATCGTCGATTACTCTCCAGTTTCCAGTGGAAACCTACAACTGGCAAAATTTTGGCTAAACTTGTTTTCCCCCCGTGAAATATGTCTGCCTGCTTTGCCTCGGCCAAAATCGTACCAAGTGTTATGTGTTTTCCTGGAAAATAAAGGAATATTAAGTAGGCATTTCGTTATTATAAATACAATGCATTTAAATGCAAGCGTACTCTCTCTATGCATTTTATATACAATTTCCTTAATTTTGGACAGTGCAAACTCGTCCAAATCAGTTATCGGTCTTTCTCGTAACGTCGGTTTTCGAGGGGAACAAACTCCACCGTGTCGATTTTCAGCTACAATTTTCGTAATTGTTGAAACCGATATTCCAAGCTGTGCTGCAACTCTCTGAAAAATAATTTTATATTTAAAATTAAACATTATTTTGAATGTTTTAAATGAATACAATTATGTAATTATATAAAATAAATATTATTTTATAGTCACACAGTCACAAAAACTTACGTGTTGAGCAGATTCTAGCGCTACGAGGGGCTGATTTACTTCTTTTTACGCATTAGCAAACGCTAAAGCGTTCAAAACAAGTTTTTTCGCTGATTTTGATAGTCTTTTATTTTCCATGATGAAAAAAAAAGATTTAAAAATACTATTAAATTTTTAGGAAACGCGTACGAACGAATATAAACGAAGTAAAAATTTGTGTAATTGTAAGTAAAGACACAATGTTAGAATAAAAATTCAACGGTAAATAAAGAAGTCGAACTCTCCTGATTGGTCACATAAAAATTTTGGAGAGTGGGAAAAGATTATAGCGAAGGAAGTCTATCCAGTGGCGGTTCACTTACAACATCTATACATGTGATTGAATAGTATTATAATACTAATTGAAAAATAAACTGATTATTTGACTTATTTTATAATAAAAGAGAGGTTTCAATTACAAAATTTAATTATTTTGGTAACTTTAATATTAGCTGTCACTATTTCTTTTCTTATTTCTAAGTCATTTTTTGTAAATTTTTTTATAAAACAGAACTGATTTAATTAAATCTAATTACTAAAAACATTATCATTTACATAAATAATTATTATTTAGTATCTTTAAACGAAAATACATTCAAGTGATACGAAAATACAAGTAGTCGTCATTTTAGATCATTCATTGCAACAATACGGTACCTTGTACCTTTTCTAATTTGTCATTCAGGATATAAAACCTTGAAGAAAAATTTAAACAGATAAAACAATAGTCCAGCATATTCGTTCATAAGTAAGACATCTGGGATGTTTACAATTAAATAAGAAATAAAATACCATATGTATGTACTTTTGACAAAAACCGTCACGTTTGAAATGTAATCTTATACATAAGCTAAATAAACTGTTAAAAGCAGTAGTCAAGTAATATTTTTCATTTTATTTTAGTTTATTTGGTTAATTATATTACTTAAGATGTCATATTTTTGAACAGCAGATAAATTTAAAGTCAGATTAAAGGGTAAGATTCACCATTCTTTACATTTAGTTTCTATTTAATACAATCAAATTATGGTTATGCGAACTAATTTTATTTTTGAGAAAGCCGCCAATGATTATGTATATTTCATAAATTGTTCAACCAGACAATTGATAAAGTTTGACCATATATAAATGGGATGATTTTTCAAGTACAGCAATAATTATTAGTATTGTTCGTTGCATTTATTTACTTATCCAGGTAAATGTTAAAAGAAACCGTCACTCATAAAACAGGAAATATATTTAAACATAATTGGAGTGAACATAAGGTGGTATTTGGTACTAGTAATAAAATAATTAAACTTTTTATCCCAAATATCGATGGTTAAAGTATACCAACAAAACGAAACTGAGTGACACTTAAATTTTTATTGGTTGAAATTTCAAAAATGGACACCAAGTTAAATAATGCCTAAAATATATTTTATGAAGCTAGTACAAACGAGTAAATATTAACGGTAATATATGAGCTGAGACAATTTTAAGTAAGTACGTAATCTTATTTGGAAATTTTTATTATAAAAATTTTTTCAGTATATTTATTATTAAGGCAGAGATTCTATTCTTAATTAACAATATCTAATAATCGTTGTACGACGCCAGCAATTCCATATAAAGTGTATTTGCTGTTAAAATAGTGTACCAGTTTATGTGTACAAAATATTAATGATTTTAATATTATATTTATTTACTCTTAATTCACTGTACCTATACAAAAATAAATAAATATTTTTCTTCTTGGAATTTTAATAATAACATTATATTGTAGTAAGAAGAAGTAAAGTTCAGTCCCTTGAAGTTTTACAATAGAAATACAAAAATGATATCAGGGCGATTCTCACGTGATGCACGGGACATAAAATTTAAATAAAAACATTTTTTTTTTAAAATTAAATTAATAACAAACAAAACAAAAAGTTTATAACATGGGGCAACTGGATTAAAATTTTTTGAGCATATTTTAATTTATATCTGAAATGCAGTACTCCAAATATAAAACATAAACTTCGTCTTGTACGATGTCCCGTGCGTCACGTGAGTTTATGTCTTATATCTTGGGTACTGGACTGCAGATAAAAATTATAATATGCTCAAAAAATTTTAATTCATTTTCTGCGTATTACAATCATTCTGTTTTGTTTATTATTAATTGCATTTTTTATGAAAAAATGTTTTTGTTGCAAAAATGTCCCGTGCGTCACGTGAGAATCGCCCATCAAATCAAGATAATTAAAACAGAAAAATTGCTATTACTGAATTTATTTGGCAATTTATTTAGTTAGCAATTATCTATTATTAAAATATTATTTTATTATATCGCTTCAGTTTGAACAAACCACTGCCAGTTATGTTCTAAATATAGGAGGAGTCACTTTACTTATTTTGTACTTGTAATTGTTTCCGAGAACAAACCAAACGATAGCTATTGTTCCACAACCGACTGTGGTACAATGAAGAAAACTGAAGAAAAAGATAACTATACTGGATGTATGTGTTTTCTTAATTGATCGCATTAAACTGTGGAATTTTAGGAATGTGGAGACGGGAGCGGATATACTATAAATACATTAATTATCACAATAAATTGTAGTTTTTCCTCAAATAGTCAACTTAATATTTAATAAACAGTTATTAAATTACAACTGCGGCTGTGATATTTAATATTACACCATATTAAAGAAGTCAAAATTGCTTACGTGTGAAATTGGCATTACCTATTACCTTTTCAAAATCAAATGATGGCGGACATAGATTAGCCACAGATGTCATTTGTCAAATTATTTTTTATAACGATTTTTTTAAAACAAAAAGTAAAATAATTGTCCAAAAAATATTTTAATACAACATTTTTCAAGATTGCAGTATGTATTTTAACAATATGTCTCTTAAGATAATATGTATTTTAGACCTATCCTTATATAACCTTGATTTCTTTTACAGTAATTTTTTTTTTCTTTTATCAAGAATCAATAAAAATTTGCAAAGTTCATTTTATGGAATGTTCAAAATTAAAGCATTTATTATTACCGCGTCAATTAGTTAAACACGCCGCTAGTGAGGGTTGTTAAAAGTTCAAAATAATCGCTGATTTTATTACAATTTTATCATCTTGAAAACGTGTTACGTGTTAAAACGGTTCTCCATATTATGTAAACGACAGTATTTAATAAAGTTTTTAATAAAATTACACAAATTTTATTTAATTACAACCACTTCCTAAATAAAATATAATAAATAAATATACTTAAAGTATACTTTTATTAATTCTAATTACTTTAGTGTGTAATCAAATTGCCTAATTGTTTTATTGCTTCCGAGACTACCTACTAAAGCAGCGGAAGCATTGTGATCAGTTTTGAAAAATAAAAAATTTTTCCCCTGCAAAATAAATTTTTTTACGCACATTTTACGTTTTAGAGCTTCCTGAATAATTTTGGTTTGGTGTCTGTGTGTCACCAGTTTGCACCAAGTGACATAACTTCTGAACTATTCGATTGTTTGTAATGAAATTTTTAGAAATTATGCAGTTTGGTTCGTAGATGGTCCCCTATGAATTTATCGAAATCGCAGTAACGGTAGCTACGTTTCTACCATGTCATTCTATTAATATACTAAATTGTACCAAGTGGCATAACTTCTGAACTATTCAATTCATTTTTATGAAATTGTCAGAAATTTTGCGGTCTGCCTCCTAGATGGTCCCCTACAAATTTTATTGCATTCCGAGTAATAGTATCTACGGCAGTACCATGAAATCCCATTAAATGTCAATTTCTGATTTACTGCTAGTCCCATTTCGCTCAACTTTTTATGAATCGTTTTGTTTATTTATTTTTATTAATTTATATACCTATATTAAATTACCCAAAGATATATTTGACATTAAATTACCAAGATGCTTTTACGAGTACAAGAAAGCTGTGTGCCACACCTCATTGGCAGCGTACAGTGGACTTTCGGAGATTGTCCAATCGCAAATTGTCCATATTTCACTGTTAGGGATTTAAACATCGTATGTTTACCTCACACGGACATTGTATTCACAAAAATTGTGTGTTTGTAGTACTCGTGTGACGTAAATATGCGATGTTTAAATCCCTATCACTGCAATATTGACAATTTTTGATTGGACAATCTCCGAAAGGCCACTGTATTTTAGTATCTTATAAAACTGGGAATTTTTTTTATTTTAGTTTGTAACCAAATGATTATGGATCATTTTCTTGGTATACTTTATTTGTTGGATGACCACTTGTCATTTTATCGTTAATTATTTCGTTTTGATTATTATTTAGAATGGGTAACTTCAAAAATGTAAACTTCACCGCATCGATGCAGCATCATGACTTTTCTGATGCGTCTAATACTACATGATGCGTTGCTGATGCTCTCTTGAAATTTGATGCACATTAGATGTTTTTGAACGGGATATTGGCATCATTTAGCCTCTGATTTGGCTATAGATAAGACAGATAATGTAGCATGATAGACTATAGATAATATATGTAGCAATACAGTCCTTGTATAGGTATATTATCTTTGAATTTCAACGTGAACTTACTTGAAATTGAAAATAATGAAATTATTTGAATAAAAAATATTACATACCTATTTTGAGTGCAAGATGTATTCAAATAGTTAAACAATTTTAATGAAAGGTAAATACATTCATCTTTTTCAACAATTAGTTTTTCGGAATTATTCCTGTTGGTGTTAATACCTACATAATATGGCAAGTAGTTATAATTCTACATTATATACATGACATACATCTTGGACACGCATCACCAAATTTCTTGATGCATTGTTGTGACGCATCAAATGCAAAAATGAACTTTTGATTTTTCGTTGTGATGCGTCTGATGCGTTATTGAACTTTTGACTCTGCCTCATGCAAGCAGTGATGCATTTTTGAAGTTTGCCAATTTTTCAGGATATAAAATAAAATACATTTTTAATAGAATAAGATTGTTTATTTTTTCCGGCAAACATCGAAACTACAGTATGTCGACGTGTTCTACAATTTTCCTTCGGTGCCATTGCCGGATTTCATAGATTTTTCAATTTTTCCTCCTTCCTGATAATAAGTTGAATGTAAATTTCACATTTCAGATTTGACTGCTGGTACACCTGATATGATCATTGCTTCTACGACTTTTTTATAGGACGTTTCCCGCATGGCTCTATTTTTAAATAAAGGAGATTTTGTATTCCATCTAAATTCCTAAATAAATTTTATTCTCGTTTCCGAATTGGACTTTTCTGTCATTTTTATTTAACCTATAAAATAATTTCGATTTATAATTAAAAGTTATACTTATTTTTAATAATTACATAATATGAAGTACTTGATTTAATTACATTCCAGGAAGATACATTTTAGTTATAAATCCATATGAACACCAAAAGTTGAATAAAAATTAATAAAATTTGCCTAGTTAAATAGCTAAAATTCTAAATTTCTAATTTTTTGTCCATTTTCATTTATACTAAAATAGAGTCCCTATAATAAATAGAGTCATGACATGTGTGGTGAACACTGATTGGTTCCAGCATTTTCTATCTAACGTTGGGTAAAATAAATTGAAAATAAGTTAAAAAATATTTAACAAAATCCATTTAGTTTAACCTAGAAAGAATAATTAAATTAAATTTTTTTAACTGTTCATAAATTCATAACCTATTAACAATAATTAAGTAGGACTCAAAAATATTTACACAAACATGTGATAATTAGTTTCGAAGCTTTCCGCTCTGTTTTGGAAAGAAAATGGATGACATGTCACGACTCTATTTATTATAGGGACTCTAGGTAAACCTATACGGTAAAGCCATCTATGTAGCATAAATACAATTACCGCTTAGCTACTTTCCGTAATTATGAGGCTTGTTTGACCTAGGCGCTCTTAAACTCACCAAAATTCACTTAAATAAATCACTTTTAAGCGCGAAAGTTGTAAAATTTGAAAAAAAACTTTAGATAAAAATTTTTATTTTTTTATTTTTTGTTACTGTTGCTTTATTGAATAATTTTTATCAACAAATAAGTATACTATTCCATTTAAAAAAAGGTAAGTTTGTATCATAGCTCGAAAACCATAAGAGCTATAAAGCTCCTGATTATAGCAATTGGTTGCCCTCGTCGATATCTACAACTCTTATTTGAACAATTTTTCGACTAAATCAACGGTTTGGCTGTAATAAAAATGGCAACTCTCAGAAAACTCAACCTGTATATATCTTTTAGATTTGTTATTTCTGTCAACTTTATATAAAATTGTCACTCCTCTAGCTTAAGATAATGTCTTTCCTCTGGCATATAGACACTAGATGAGGGATAGTTACGCCAAAAAAGTGATATTTTTGACTTTGAACAATTATTGCAATATCTGCTTCAAGTGCCTGATTCTAATTTCTAATCTTTAATTTTATAAACAAAAATTTTGAGATTTGTTATTATTTATTCTTTGTGTTTTCTTTTTTTATTACTGAAAAGATTCAGTACAACTGTTAGATCTTTCTATTATACAGAATAATCGCAGATTTCTCACTCTTCTGGCATAATTGTCTCTGCTATGTATAGGATGTCACTCCTCTACTCAGTGTTTTCCTCTGGCGCTTATAATTATTAAAATATTCTGTAAGTGACTGGCCCGTTCATAAATGACACTACAAAAACGATAAACTTTTGATATATTAAGTGCCAGTTTTTTCTAAAACACTTTTTTTATTTTAAAAAATGTCTCAAAAAAATCAAATAGCAAATAACGACCCATTTGTCTATGCTATTTTAATATTATATGTAAAGTATAAGGAAGGTAGATTATAAACAATATTCCTCTTAACTCTTTTGACCCCTTTTGTAATTGCCGTGAATTGGCGTACAAGCAACAGTCGAATTCAATATTTTTTTCCTTATTAAAAAATATATATTGCAATTTATATTTTTAAGTAACGATACTTAAACACATGTATGAACGTATAAAATATAGCATCACAATTTTATAACTGTAAATTTTTTCGCGAAATTACATAGGTATAACCCCATCCACGCATTTGATTTTATTTTACTGGTATCTACCATAAATAAATACGTATACAATAAGTTTACCATATACATATAAATGTGATATGTAAACTTATAAATTCGTTGTGCAAATATTTAAATTCCTTAAAATAATTCCGTTGTGTCATATTTTATTGTGTATTCCGTTGTATGATAATAAAAATCATGTACACGAAGTACAACATACACATGAATTTATGAATGAAATGAAAATAACTTTTATTTTCTATTTAATGAAGCCAAACAATATCTAGTTTTATGCTTTTGAACGCACTATTCAAATATTATCATAGAATTTATTATTGGCTTTACAAAAGTGTTAACAAATTTATTTTATATTAAATTAAAAACTTGTATGCACAGATTTGAAAAAAGTACAAAATATATGTATTCAGTTATGGTATTGAAATTTGTTTAGATATCTCTTGCTAACTTTTTTTTATGACTTCTATTGTAGGTAAGTTACTTGTTAATCCAGGAAATATTCAATAACAGTGATGTCATACAATACGTAAGGGGAGAATCAACTTTATAATGGCAAAAAAGAAGTGATATTTTGACTTATTTTAAAAGCAAAAATCGGTTTTTATTGAGCGTGAAGGATACTTAGAAACGACTTTGATTTTTGAAATATTATTCAAAAATTTTAACAACTAATTTTATTTATAATTATCGATCATGTATAATTTGTCTTTTGTACAAAGCTTTTTTTAAAGTTATATTTACCAAAATAATACTTACGGCGCCGCAAATCAGTAATTTGAATTATGAAATTACATTTTTTTTTTTTAATTAAATGTAAACTGAAATCCTGGAAAAAGTTAACGTGAGGTTAAAAATGTCCTTTAGAGGATACCAAAAATGCTCAAAATAAATGACTGAACGGACCTTAATCAAATTTTGTTCAAATATTCGAAATAAATTAACGCCAGTTGCGAAATGCTTTGTTGCTGACTTCATTATCGATTTTTTTTCTAGCCATCTACTTCCGTTTTTTTGTGCTTTAAACTGTTAATGAAACAATTACATAGTGTAGGTACCTAAATATATGTAGTTGGTTTGTTTATCAGAAAAATCCTTTATATAAAGCTATCAAATTCCAATCATCAGAAATGATGAAAATTCCTACGATAGATGCATAGTGTCAACGTATCTCGATTTCTCTTACGAAAGAGATGTAACTACAAAGAAGACCTTGAATATTATCTACCACAAATATTCAGCATATCAAATAATTTTTCTTTTCAATCTTGACAAGCTACACCATCACGACATACAATATCATTTCATTTTCTTGTAACTTATTTTTTATGTACAGAAATATTATTTAAATAAAAAAAAATTGTTTAATTAACCATTTAATTTATTTAAATTAATTATTATTTTTCTGAAATGACATTCGTTACGATAATTTATCAAATAGGTATAATCATTTTCAAATTAGTTACGTCATATTATGCCCACGTATTACATAAAACTTTCTCCCACTTTCCCCTATTTACAATTTATTAATAATAGGTAATTTAGTTAATGCGTGTGTCAGATTGAATGTGTGCCTTGATGTTTTTTTTGTTCGTTTTTGGTTTGTTTGTTAGTAAGTATACGACAGACAGCTTCTTCACATGGTGTGGAGCATCGGCTAGATCTCTAAATGATGTTCTGTTGACCCGGTGACGTTTTTCATGTTTAAGGGCCATCAACAACATTGTTATAATAAATATGACTGACGCTGACGAATTAACTCCCGGATATCATGCATGTACAATAAAACCTCTTTATGAAATTAGTTTTAAAATTCTTAAAAATGTTTGAGAAATTAATGATCACACTTATAGTGCAAAAATTAAGAGAGAAAATTTTAGACTACCTACTTGTCATCATAATCCATTTGCCAAAATTATTGAATTTATTGCATTACAAAATGTTTTCAATAAGTAATATTTTCAGAATTAACCAAGAGTCAACTATTTACAGTATACAGAAATGTCATTTGGATTAATTCTTAAAAAAAAATTCTAATTAACTCTGTCAATACGAATAAATGTAAACTTATAATTTAAGATCTACTAGAAAGTTGGTTCATCTTAATTCAACACAATTTTAAAAGATTTTTTATATAACCATCTCAGAATTTGATGATATTTAGTAAGGTCGTAGCTTCTATTTAGACCAATAAAACTATCAAATTTTACTGTAATATCTCAACTAGTATGAAAATTACAGATATGTAAAATTTTCAAATCGTTTTGGAAGCTCTTCTAATTGAGATGCAGAGTTGGGAAAGGTGCTCAATTTAGAACATTCTCAAAGCCTTTCCTGTGATATAATCCTATACAATACGTTAAGGTCAAAAAGGCAAAAATTGTTTTCAAATTTAAAACTAAAATTGTAATTTTAAATTTCTCAAAAAGCACACTTCGGGAAAAAAATTGAAATTGAAGTCGAGAAATAGCTATATCACACTTGCAAATCATATTTCAAAATACAAAAGTGGGATTACCATGAGTTGAGGATTAAGAAAATTAAAAATTTCATTAAATTCTAAGGTAATCGTGCAAAAAAACCTTTTAAAATTGTATTGAACTGACATATAGATTGATCCTAGGTTAGCTTTATGGACGTATGACGTATGACCTACAAATAAGTTAAGAAATTAATGTGGTTTGGAAATGTTAGATATTTTATGTTCGTGTTTAAAGACATTTTACTGCGTATAAATTAGAAGGTATCCGTAAACTATTAAATTATAAGATGTTGACTAACAATAACGTGAGGGGTTTTGTACGTCTCCATGAGGTTTCAAAATATAGGAGAAAGCATCAACATTTTTCTCTCACTGATATGTGCAGCCATTATGCATCGTTTGTTGACTTGTTACCTCGGTGGTTACCCTTGCCTTTGGCTACACAAATTAAATATTACAAACGTTAAAATAATCATTACTGGACATCATTTTTTTTTTTTTTTTTTTTTAGAAAAAATTTAAATACAATTTGGTTTCCAATTTTAAATTTGTAGTTAAAGTTCTAGATAATGTTTGCCTAATCTTTTATCAGCTTTCTTGACTAATCTTTTATCATCGATTTTCGTCTGTATAAGCTTGGATTTTCATAGACTCTATTTAAGTTAAATTAATATTCATGAATCAAAATTTTGATTAACAAAAAAAAAAATTCCCTTGACTGACCAATTTCAGTTTTTGAACCAAAATCATATATTTTAGGGTGTTTTATTTTGCTATTAAACGAATTCTTGTACTTAAATGGTTCCTATTTTCTCTTAGATTATTTTGTTATTTTTTACTTTGATTTTAAGTTTAAAATTTTGAAAAAGAAGAGATACAATAATCATTTCAACTCCATTAACGTAGTTAAGAATTGAATATCATTATTCAATTGCGGCCTTGCGGCGGGGTGTGATCTGTGTAAGAAAGCTGGCAGAACTTGAAAAGGTTTACGAGTTTTTTTTTTTACTCGGCACTTAAGTTTTAGGAGACTTTTAATTTTTAAAGAGAAAAGGGACCTCCTCAAAGGTGATTAAAGCGTTCTTTTGTTTGTTAGTTGATTTTGAAGCACAAATTTTTTGAAAAATCAAAGTAGGGAGTTTGTAAAAATCATCTTGCTTATCTCCCATTTTAGTCTTGCGCTGCCTCTGATGTTACTATTATGTTAATAAGTACTGAGAGCAAGATAAAATACAAGCTTTTTTCTACAAGTGATATTTAGGCTCGTTCCACACTATAGTGCCGCTCTTGGTTCGATAAAATATTCTTACCGAAGAAACAATGAGTATATTTACATCACCGCTACAACTCAAGTACGGTTCCGATCACGGTCCAGTACTGATACATCTCGAAGAATATTTTATCGGAACGAGATCAGACGTCTTGTCAAGACTTGCATTTTTTGATTCCACTCCACTCCGTTATCACTTAATTATACTAAGTGAAGATTTTATTGAACGGAGAGAATATCGACAGCGGCTCTACAGTGTGGATGGAGTACGTAAAGTAAACGTCATTTTAATGTGAATAATACAATGCCGGTGTTCAGTGGTGGATTTACCAGCAGGCTAAGTAGGCTGGAGCCTAGGGCGGCAAATTTGGCTAAAAAGGGCGGCAAAACTTAGAATTTGAAGTTTTTTTGGCTCGTCACTTACTTTTTTAAGAAAAAGTGTTAAAAAGTTATTAAGAAATTTTCTTTTAGCTTTTTAGGGGGGGGGGGCACTTTTCATGGAGCCTAGAGCGGCACTTAAGCTAAATCCGCCACTGGCGGTGTTAGTAATGAGATAAAATACGGCCTCTTTCTTATACCTTGCTTTGTTCCGACCGAAGCGATAAGTAATAATTAGAACAAGTATAATAGAAAAATACAAAATAATAAATGATATGCATAAGGTTGAGCATTGTGAGACTTTGCTCAAGTAAATATGAATATGTTGTTATATACACAGTCATACTGCACGGAGAGAAAATTCCTATAAAAATTACTGTGCTCATACTACAATCGACGTGTAACAGGCGAACATATTCAATTTTGTACGGTAAAATTATAAAAATTATAGTTATATTATTGTAATTTTTATAATTTTACCGTACAAAAATTGGATATGTTCGCCTGTTACACGTCGATTGTAGTATGAGCACAGTAATTTTTATAGGAATTTTCTCTCCGTGTGCCTCTATTCGAGATGTGTATATGTGTGTGTATACCTATAACAACATATTCATATTTAATTAAGCAAAGACTCATAATGCTCAACCTTATGCATACCACTTAATATCTCGGTACTACTTGCCACTAATCGCTCCGGTCTGAACGAGGTCTTAGACTAATATAACAAGTCGAAAATAGAGACAGAAGTAAGAAATAATCTGAATAGTACCATTTAAGGTAATTATAAAGTTGATCCAATTTTTCAATATTAATCGATTGGATGATAGTTAACTATAACAAATGGATACTGTTGTTTTTACCTTTTACGACATAAAACTATGGGAAAAGGAAGTGTCACGGATTATGTACATAATGCAAATAAAATTTGCTTGGAACGTATATTTATGTACAACGCGCTATATGTTTACCTTTCACATTTTTCGGTAATCAAATAGTACGGCTAAATTTACGAAGGCGAATAATCTTGTTAACATTAATATTTTATTTCACCGCTCATGTAATTTTTTGAAACAATTATTAATCATTAAAAAAATGAAAAATGTTATTAGACAAGCATATCTATTTACGATTATGAAATGATATCTTTCTTTGGTAAATGTCAAAACGCGTTCATATATCATTACTCATTACTTCCAAAAAAAGAAAAAAATCATCTCATCCTTATATTTTCTCATAGGCACACTTTAACAACAAGAACTATATTAATCAATAAACAATAAAAATTATCTAACATTCATAAAAATCAGTTACACAATCTAATATAATAATATCACGAATAAGATTATAAATAATTTTAAATAAAACCATCTCACAAACTTTTAAGGTAGTAGTCAGAGGTAACTCGCTCTATTTTTCATACCTACCTTTTGGGGGCATTTTTTGGAGAAAGAACAAATGAAAAGTTTTGAATTTTTAATATGTTTTTATTTATTAGATCTTAAGGTACCAAAAAAATTTTTTTGAATAAATTAAATTTTGTTTTATTATTATTATTATTATTACTTGAAGTTGGCGCCTCAAAAAAAGAAACACCTGGATGGCCCGCGTGATTTTGACTCTTGGAAACATCTAAAATCAAAAATTCTTAATTAGTCTTAATCTATAGATATCTCATTCTGGTCGGAACTAGAATTATGAAATTTGACATTCTTTTCGAAGTCCGCCATTTTGTTATTTTTCGATAAAATTTTATAATTCTAGTTCCGACCAGAATGACATATCTATAGATTAAGACTAATTAAGAATTTTTGATTTTAGATGTCCCCAAGAGTCAAAATCACGCGGGCCATCCAGGTGTTTCTTTTTTTGAGGCGCCAACTTCAAGTAATAATAATAATAATAATAATAATAATAATAACTGCTGGGACTTTCCAGGAAAGTTTCGCGAGACCTCTGCATGGAGTTCGGGATCGACAAATGTCGGACACAATGTCGTTCTGGGGGAAAACGAGATGCGGTCGCATTTGAACTCGGACCGGAGTCTGTTATGCAGCCAATGGACGAGGGAGAGTCGTACCGGTATCTCGGATTCAACCAGGATGAACGTATAGATCACAGCGCTGTAAAACAACACCTAATGCAGCAATACCTAGCGCGTGTGCATAGACTGCTGAACACTCACCTTGATGGAAAAAAAATCATCAAAGCAATTAACACCTACGAAGTTCCGGTGCTAACGTACTCATTTGGGGTAATCAAATGGACGCCTACGGACTTGACAAACATCGAGATCAAGACCCGCGTCCTTATGACCAAATACAGAATTCATCATCCCAAAGCAGCGATAGAACGACTGACGCTGCCAAGAGCCGAAGGGGGTCGGGGTCTTATAGACATAAGGAACATGCATAATAAACAGGTTCGTAACTTGCGAGAATACTTTTACACCAAAACACACACATCACACCTACACAATTCAATAATCCAAGCCGACAAGGCATACACACCATTAAACCTCTCACACACAGAAATGCCAGATAGTTTTTGTCCCTTGGTCACGAAGGAGGACAAAATCCAGCAATGGATCCGCAAGCCTCTACATGGAAGACATCCATATGATCTTAACCAGAGTAACGTCGACAAAGCAGCGTCGCACGCCTGGTTGAGTCAAGGAAGTCTTTTCCCGGAGACTGAAGGATTTATGCTGGCTATACAAGATCAAGTAATTCATACAAAGAATTACTCAAAATACATACTTCGTGACTCGTCAATAACATCTGACTCATGCCGGAGATGCCATTCCAAACCCGAAACGATCCAACACATCACAGCTGCCTGTACTCAGCTCGCTCAGTCTGAATATAAACACCGTCACGACCAGGTTGGCAAAATTATATACCAGAAACTAGCGGTTAAGCACCACCTTATAATCGATAAAACCCCTTACTACAAGCTTACACCAAAAGTAGTAGCGGAGAATGACTCCTGTAGACTTTACTGGGATCAGTCGATTATTACAGATAAGACCATAAATCATAATCGACCAGATATCACCTTCGTAATGAAACAAACTAAGACCACCTATCTGATCGACATTGCGGTTCCGAATACACATAACTTACAAAAAACACACGCAGTTAAATTGGAGAAACACACTGACCTCGCAGCCGAAATAAAACAACAATGGCGAATGGAACATGTCCACATTGTTCCAATAGTACTCAGTGCCACCGGGATCATTCCACACACACTACACAATAGCTTGAGCCTCTTGGGTCTCCCAAAGTACACATATGTCACTATGCAAAAGGCAGTGATCATAAACACATGTCGTATAGTACGGAAGTTCCTCAGTAATACGAATCCGACTGCGATATGTGAAAGCACAAGATCTGCTTGTACTCCATTTGAGCCATCTACAGTGAGTGAACAACACACTGACACTCATCTTACAGACACACAACACACATACATAAACACACAATACGCTAACATTGAAACACAAACACCTAACATACATACAGATCCAGATTCGTCTGATGGAGAGGGAGGATCGACCAATTGCCGCACTGTCACTGTTACCGCTCTCGTGCACAATCCTCCCCAACTCAATAACACACAAGGTTCGTCAACCTCTGTACCATCTAAACGCGCAATTCCAGGAACACCCGATCTTAATGAATAATTTGATGAACCAGAACACATTTACACCAAGAAACGAAAAATAGAACGACACATCCACACACATACACGAACACACACACAAACACAAACAGTCCTTTCCCTTCCCTCTGTCCCTAATCCTACCTATTCTCTGAGGACACGAAAACGAACTAGGCATTCACAGCCGTCTATCATTGAGCCAACATCTATGCTTCCACAAAAGTCTCGTCGTACGAACCAGTGTACACCAAAATAGACGCATAACACCTCGTTTCAAGCAACAACAACAACAATATAAGGAGTGATGTGACAAACCCGTCCGTGAATGTACTACGGTACTTTTACGGATTGGTTTGGCACATTACCCTTCCACAGAGCCTAATACCTTGCATAATGCCGGTATAGGTGAATGTTACCCAGTACTGTCCTACTGAGTAGTGAGCGCCAGGTTGGTGTAAAAGTCTACAATAATAATAATAATAATAATATCTTCGTCATCATTACGAAGTTGACAAAACACCAGCCTTGCCCTACGATCCTGCGGAAGTAGAATCCTTTGTTGCCAACCAAAAATGCAAGATCTTTTGGAACATGCCGGTTGCAACTACCAGGCAATTGAGCGCTAATAAGCCTGATGTTGTGCTCCAAGATTTAACATCTCAAACTATGTATGTTATCGAGTTCTCCGCTCCGGCGGAAACTCACATAGTCGAAAAGGAGGAGCAAAAAAGGATTAAATATCAAGATCTAATACATGAACTGCGACAACTGTACCCGGGCTATACTGTCCGCTTGGTCGTACTTATAATCGGATGTCTGGGGGGTATGCATAACTCCTTTGTGCGCAATCTTAACATCATTCCGGCTTGTAGATCTCACGCGAACATGTTAGCGGCGTCAATGCAGAAGGCAGTTATTATCGGGACGCTCCGCACGCTTCGGTCGCACGAGACGAACTTTTCCGGGGGTTCATGAACATCTTTGAATCCCCATGCCCTGTTTAGAGCGAGTCCTCGAACATCCATTAGACCTGCCCTCGAATCTCCCACTGCGAAGGTCTTGCAGCGAGGTTCGGGGATTTATTAGGTAGGGAAGACCAGGAAGGGGATGCTGTATGACGGACATTACGTACCTGACTTTGAAGTGCCTGACCTGGTACGCTGCACGGACACTTTTTCCTTCGCCTGGGGGTGTTTGAAGTGCAGTCGCGTTTATTTCGTTAACTTAACAATAATAATAATAATAATAATAAACTAAAATTTAATTTATTCAAAAAAATTTTTTTTGGTACCTTAAGATGTAAATAAAAACATATTTAAAATTCAAAACTTTTCATTTGTTATTTCTAAAAAAAAAAAAAGAAATGCCCCTAAAAATAGGTATGAAAAACAGAGCGAGTTACCAGACTACTACCTTAATGAATAGGATGTTAATTTTATGCTTAAAATTATTTAATAACTTTCATGTTTTGATAGAGGTAAATTCTAACATAATTTATAAGAACAAAAAGAAAATTGCTAAAGAGGCTTGGGAAGAATTACAGGACTTGGTGTTGAAGGCGACTAATTAAAAGTGAAATGCCTCCTAATGGAGCTCATTGAATATACAAATTTTATCATACATTCAGAAAATTTCAAAGAAATTATAGTTCGGATAATTTTCCATGAAGTAAACTATTCCAAGACTTTTAAAAAAATAATTTCCTATCACGTGGAATTTACACAAAATAATATCATAGAATTTTTCAAGTCAACTACTATTATAAAGAGTCTGGAACCATTACCATAGGTGAATTTGCCCAAGAAATGAAATTCAACGATATGTATGCGATTGTGTAGCTTAGTGAAAGAGTAAACCATACGTATGGATTTTTCTCAATATCTTTACATTTCGCGGAGTTATAATACCAAATACCAAAAAATAGTGGTCTTATTCAAACTTTTTTTTCTCGTAAACTATTAGAGCCAGGACACACGAACCACGCCACGACCACGCGACAGCGACAAAATAGTGGCTATTCTGTGGCCGGGTATGTATGCATGTACTTTTCTTATGGAAACACAAATTTCAAGACACACGAGCCACAGCCTGTCGTCGTAATCGGACACTGTCGCAATGTGTCGTCGTATTGTCGTTTTTAGTCGCTAAAACTTGCGACTAATGGACCACTTATAAGCGACAGATACGTACTACTAGTACTACAGTGTCTCTCGAACATTACAAGAAATCATTGAATAATACGACTCAAGCAGGTGTTTTGTAATTTTTGTTTTGTTTAGTTTTCTTAATTGTGTGTATTTTTATTTCTTTTGGTCTTTTTTGATTGTTTTGTTTTTTTGTTATTATTTTGTTTTTTTGTTTTTGTTTTGTTTTTTTCTTGTTTTGTTTCTTTCTTTTTTGTTTTGGTCTTTTTTAATTTTTTTTTTTTGTTTTTGTTTCTTTGTTTTTATTTTCTTGAAAAAATGGCAATGGTTAACGAAGATTCATTTGATACGGAATTATTTATTGAGGAAATCCGGAATTTACCCGCAATCTGGGATTACACATATTCGGGATATAGTAACCGGATGGAAAAAGTAAAGGCATGGGAACATCTTTGCTTCAAATTTTATGATAACTTTGAAAATAAAGAAAAGAAAGAAAAAAATTGAATATAAACCTTTTTATGACACATTTTATTTACAATAAAGGTACCGCTGTTATAAACGTATCCTGTATATATATTGTTTATTGATTTATTTTTGCAGAATTATTTATGTAATACAAAATAATTATTATAAAGGCAAATTGGTCAACAGAATTGAAACATTTTTATGGCATGGAAAAACCCTTCGGTTAAGAATAAAAGCATGTACTAGAAGCTCTCCTGCTGTTTGAACGTGGATTATTGACTATTATTAGATAAATAAGCTATATAATTATTTAAACCTTTTTAGTTTTATAATAATAGAAAAAAATTAAAAATTCAAAGAAATAAAGAGCTGAAAATTTTTGAATTGTTTCATCAAATAATTTTAAAAATTGAATCTGCAAAAATATGTAATACCAAAATACCGATATGTATTTTAAAAGAAATATTATTTAAAAGAAGAATCACCTCTCTGATTAATTTTGTTTATTTTTATCCTAGCGTACCTACTTCACGCTGCAAAATTTTAAGTTCCTTAAATTTCAGTATTGATAAATCAATTATTGTATGAATACTTAACGCAGACACTGTATATAACAAACAGTATTAAGTGGCTTTGATGCCTCCTAGCAGTGACTGTACGTGCTGTACGTCATTCGGCCACTAAAAAGTGGCTCGCAAGTTGCCGTCTAAGACACACGAACGACAGTACAACCACACGACAACCACAAAAAAGTGGTCGTGGCGTGGTTCGTGTGTCTTGGCTCTTATAGATAAAACGGTGAAACAAAATCCATATTGTTTGCTATGTTCAGTACTTTATTATATATTTTTTTCATTTAAAATGGACATTAAATACCCTTTATAAAATATGAAAAAAAAATTCATTAAACTTTTTTAGCTACTTGTACAAGAGTGACCACTTTCTTATTACTACCAAAAGAAAGCTCGCAAGCACTTCCCTCATCTCCCTGAATTTTATTTTTGTCAAAAGGGTGGAACATATTGAAAAAAAATAAGAACATATATATTTGGTGATGTTCATGGTATGTGTATGTGCAGGTACAGGTCAACAAATCTGACTTTACCTCTTCAAGGTCATTAAAAATGCATTCTTAAAGAGGTGAGATAGTACTTAATATAAAGAAAAAATGATCTTGAAGCGGCAAAGTCAGATTTGTTGAACTGTACCTACTTGTTTTTGAATTATGTTTTTAAGAAATATTTTGAATGAATAAATGAATCATTGAATGTTTTTTTTTTTGTTTTTTTGTTTTTTTTTTTTATTAGATGAGAATCTGATGCTTGCTCTACACTCTCGAGCGAAGTTCCTCGACGAAGTAATCGTTAAAGTTGGCTGAAGTCGGAATACCGATATAACACCAGCCACGACGAACCAGGAAATGACCTTCTACACTCTCGTACTCGGTCCACTTTGCGAGAATTGAGAGTAGGCATAAGGAATCTAATATGTTTTATGTTCAAAATGTAGACTCATTCCACATAGGAGTTTTAAAAAATAATCCGCTACGAATCAAGAACTAATTTTTTTCATTGTTTTTAACATACTTCTCAAGTCTACAATTTTAAATTCACTCATGAAGTTAAATACATCACTAATTGATCAAGTAACCAGTTTTAGTTTACCTAACGGGTAAGTAAAAATGTTAGTTGGATTTACTTGCGAAATAATTGTAGAACTGAATAATACGTTAAAAACAATGAGAGAAGTTAGTTCTTTTTTCGTAACTAATTGTTTTTTAGAACTCCGATATGAAAAAAGTCTACATTTTGAAGATAAAACATATTAGATTCCTTATGCCTACTCTCAATTCTCGCAAAGTGGACCGAGTACGAGAGTGTAAAAGGTCATTTCATGGTTCTTCCTGGCTGGTGTTATAACGGTATTCCGACTTCAGCCAACTTTAGCGCTTACTTCGTCGAGGAACTTCGATCGAAAGTGTAGACCAGGCATCAGATTCTCATCTAATAAAAAAAAAAAAAAAAAAAAAAAAAAAAAACAAAAAAAAAAACAAAAAGAAAACATTCAATGATTCATTTATTCATTCAAAATATTTCTTAAAAACATAATTCAAAAACAAGTAGGTACAGTTCAACAAATCTGACTTTGCCACTTCAAGGTCATTTTTTCTCTATATTAAGTACTATATCACTTTTTTAAGAATGCATTTTTAATGACCTTGAAGAGGTAAAGTCAGATTTGTTGACCTGTACCTGCACATACACATACCATGAATATGACCAAATATATATGTTCTTATTTTTTTTCAATATGTTCCACCCTTTCGACAAAAATAAAATTCAGGGAGATGAGGGAAGTGCTTGCGAGCTTTCATTTGGTAGTAATAAGAAAGTGGTCACTCTTGTACAAGTAGCTAAAAAAGTTTAATGAATTTTTTTTTCATATTTTATAAAGGGTATTTAATGTCCATTTTAAATGAAAAAAATATATAATAAAGTACTGGACATAGCAAACAATATGGATTTTGTTTCATCGTTTTATCTATAATAGGTTACGAGAAAAAAAAGTTTGAATAAGACCACTATTTTTTGGTATTTGGTATTATAACTCCGCGAAATGTAAAGATACTGAGAAAAATCCATACGTATGGTTTACTCTTTCACTAAGCTACACAATCGCATACATATCGTTGAATTTCATTTCTTGGGCAAATTCACCTATGATAATGGTTCCAGACTCTTTTTGACAATTTTTAAAAAATTTATAAATGTTTCAATGATATTACATCATCACTAAAAACCTGCGGATAATTTTCAGACGGAGTGACATTAAATAATAGTCATCCATGTAATATAATCCAATAAATAAAGAAAAGTGAGAAAAAAGTAAATCGATTCAAAAGTGAAATTAAATTAAGAATTTGATACGTCCCGACGTTAATAAAGATGGAAGGTGATGTATTTCTTTACAATGAATAAAGAACACTATAATTATTCTGGAGGTATAAACTTTTTTTTCCACTTAACTAATATTCTACTATGAATATCAAATTTTCGTTGTTTAATGAAACGAGCGTAACATGTAACTATTAAAAAACTTTCTATCAATCAACCGTTTGAACACTATTTGAGGTTACAACATCCTGGTTACAAATGTAAAATAAAATTTAATAAAATAACTCAAAAACAGGGAACAAATCTGTATAAGCGGTTTTCAGTGTAGTTAATTTTGCACTTAGTAAAAATATAAATTAAATAAAAATAACATGACAGAACATTTTTGTATTAGTGGAAGTAAATTTCAAAATCCAATCTATCCATGCTATTAGTAGTTAACAAAAACAAATTTTCAGAATAAGAAATAAATAATAGAAAAATCATATTAATGAAATGGTTAGGAAACAGCATTTGTAACATTCGGAATTTACTTCTGAAAACAACTTTAGGGTAAAATGGTTTATTGTGTTTAATGCTAATGACCAATAAAATGTTTGCTATCATCTTTTGGCTGTAAAATCTGTCTTAACGTTTTCCCATGGTAAAAGTAAAAAAATTACAATATTTTTTTGAGACTTAACACGCATGAGTTAAATTATAAAATTTATTAATGGAGAAATAGACTTAACTTCTTATTACAAAATATATGTAGACAATAATATAATTATCTACTAAATATGCACTTTTTGTAACGAAGTATATAGTAAATGAATTTACTTTGCAAGTAAAGTTATGGTAATTAACACGACTTATTACAACACAAATTTCTTTGGCTTTGAAATATATTATAAAGACCACGATTCTGAAAATTTATACCGAGAAAAATTTCTTTTATTCGATAAAAACAGGTAAAACTTAAAAAAAAAAAAAAAAAAAAAAAACATTGGCAGTGTATTTTTATATGAGGGTATTTTTCTAAGCATGCTCGTTTTTCTACATACTATTCATTGAAAATTACCTTTACAATATAAAAAGTTTCGAAAAAATATTAAAAGTTACTTTCAATGGAAATTGTCGATAATAGGCCATATAGTTCGAGAAAAGGAACATAGTTGAACAGAATTTTGAACAGATGTGTTTTTGAAATTGACTTCCACATTTGTATATGTATTTTTAATTGATAAATAAAAACAACAACACTGTAATCGTTTATTATTTTTGTTAACACAAATCAAAATTTATGCTGTCGCCATGTCATATGACCGACACGTCATATAACACAACGTAACCTCAATTTTTACTTTTAAAATGAAGGGAAAAATAATTTTGTTTTTTAAATAGCAAGTGAAATTTTGTGAATTCTATCTGTACGATGCACATTAAGATTATAATCAGCAGATATAATATAGGTACTTTTTGTTTTCTTCTACCTTTTTTATTGGGGATGACATAAACTACATTTTTGTTTTTTGATTCTTCTTTATGTTAAAATTGTTGTAACGGAAGTAAAATAAAGAGGTTCTTCATTTTCCTTAAAGTAATATTCTTCAGTACATAATAGTATTTATTGTTTATATTATGTGTCTGAAGTTAAGGTTATAAGCACATTGCCAATTTTTAATCGACTGAAGGAATTTCAAAATAATTACTGTATAGTGTATAATGGTCAAACTTGTGCCGAATTTTAATCTGTTGTTTTTGATTTTTGAAGACGTATATATTTAGCTTAATTGTATAAATAGTTACCTGGTTTTGATCGAATTATAATATGTACCGGGAATTGAAAACGAAGACTAATAAGTAATAGTTGCGTTACTTATAAAAGTAATAAAAGAAAAGTTTAAACCAACTTGTTTGTCTTTTTGGTTGTCGCGGTTCTGTTGAACAATTATTTAATATTAAAAGCTCAGTTTGAGATAAAACATTGCACCACTAAAATTAGCAGAGTATTTTTGTGTATTTATTGTCAATATTAATTTTTTTATATTTACTATCCCAACTATGAAAACGGCTTGGTAAACTGTTGTAAGAAAAAAGGTATAGAATAATAACATGTACGGTAGGGCGGGGTTAAAAAAAGACAAAATCAAATCTTTTCATTTTTCATGTAAAAAATATTAGAATTTTTAGACAAAAAAATACTGTATGATGTTAAATTGTTTGTATTTTGAGATTTTGTATGTTTTTTTTACTTAAGCTAATGACATAAATCTATAAAAAAAATTAAACCTTGTCCTTTTTATACCCTCCAAATGGAGTAAAAAGACAGTGGAGGGCAAATAAAAGACAGACCTCTAACTAATAGGATACTGCAAGTACATGATTGGAAGGTTAAGAAAAAAACAGCTTGGGTAATTAGCAGTATAACACGTTTTATTTCACAACTCTATCTGTAGTACAAAATTATTTATAGGTATATTTTTAAATTGCACAGTTTCTAAATTTACCTAACTGTGACCAATATACTGGCCACTGTTTTAGACGATCATCAGCTGCACTATTAGCCGACACTGGCGTAGATATATCATCGATACTTAAGCACCATGGCGGGTGGAAATCTAGTACTGTTGCAGAGGACTACGTAGAAAATTCAATTGAAAATAAGAAAGAAATTTCAATTAAAATATTAGGAGGAACAAAAGATTCTTTAGAAACATCTTCAAATGTGCAGGAAATTACAAATATAAGTAAAGAAAATTCTCCCCTGACCCCTGTAAATTTTAGTAAAGTAAAAAATTGTATTATTAATATTTATAATAAATAAAAATTCAATAAAAAATGAAAATAGGATCTCAGTTTATTAAAAATTTGATATATTTATTAAAAAAAAATTCAAAATATTTCTCTTAAATAGTTCATAAATAACTAACTATGACTTGCAGCGTTACTGTAGGAATGAAAATTGCTTATTAACTTTTTTCACGCGTGAAAAAAAGTAAGCCATTTTGACACTATCACAGGCAAAACTATAAAGTTAACTTTTTAATTCAGAATTGCAAAAAATATGTTTCTCTTAAGTGGGTACTTTTTTCTACTAATTTTACGATTAACTTTTGCATAACTGTATCAGAACTGAAATTCAAGTTCCAATTAATTATTAACAATCTATCCTAGAATGATTGAACTGTTTGAATTACAGTTCAAATTCAAATTCATGGTAAAAGGAACATTGAATTACCGGTAAAAATAATTTATTTCATTAAATGGAACGGATTATCATCACCTTTTGTAATTACACATGATTTTTACTGATTTGAACTGTAAATTTCAAAAGGGACAATTTTTGACATTTTTCAAAGACAAGGTACGTGGTAAAGGGCACAAAACACTATACAGTTACCATAGTAAGTTGAATATGGGTAGGTACTGGTTAAATCAACTAAAAATGGCCTGACGTCATTAAACAAATGCAACAAATGAAAAAAATTAGAAGTTTTCTGTCTCTTTTTATTTTTGTTATTTTTATTATAGAATAACTATATACTTATTATTATAACTTAAAATTGTGCGTCTAATTTTGCTTCAGACCAGTTTCAATATTTTTAACCTATAGTTTTGAACACGAACAATTACGGATGAGACATACATATTTATGTATCTTTATTTCATACTTTTGTGAACTATCTTTTTTACCATAATAATTCATTTTAAAACCGAAAACTTAGCTTTAATTATATATTAGCATCTTAAAAAATTTATTTTTTTTGGTTTAGGTATTACCAGTGAAGAGAGACGCATAATAGAAGTTTAATTCTTATGGACCAATGTGGACGGAAATTTTAGCCGAGTTTGTTTCTGTTAGATGGCAGAACGATCGAGGTTCAAAAGTTTACAAGTTGTCAGGCGGAGCTTCAGTTTTACACGAGAGGTGGTGAACGTTTACTTCAATATGCATAATAATGTATATTTCTATTTTTCTTCCATAAACAAATTATTCTTTTCAAAAGTACAATTATCAAGACATAATACTGCGTACTGCTTGCCTGCACAGCACTGCTATCTGTTGATGGGGTTCCAACATTGCGCTTTGGGATGCTCTAAAATTGTCCATAAATTTAACACAGGATTAAAGTTCTATATCCGTCTCTCTTCACTGGTTTTACCTATCAGTATTATTAAATATTACCATTTTCTAGAAAAAATAAAACAATCAATCTAACAAACTGAAAATTGATTCCAATATTTTTGATTAAAGTAAATGTAAAAACAGGTTACCTACTTAATTTTGAAAAGGAATTTTATCAAAATAAATACTTAGGCTGCGTACAAACCGAATCAACGAACACCAGCGAACAGGAATCGGGGTTGCCTACAGTACATTTTGTGACTTTCGATGACATTATGTCCAAATACTTTCGCTAGTCTTCATTGGGTATTGATTCAAATGCATTCGTAAGAAGTTGACCTACATGGTCGTTATTATTATAGAAATTAATTATTTATTATTTGTTCGATGTTGATCATTTGATTAAAGGTCCTACTTACATTGACGTTACAGTTACTGCTCGCATTACAAACGAATACCAACGATGTTTCGTTATTGTCTGTTGGGTTGGTGTGTACGCAGCATAATATGAAAAGGAATTTTTCATCTGTTTCGTGTAAAACTTGATTCTTTTTTAAGAGGGTTGATAATTTCACATTTTATCAGAGACGAACTGAGAAACTAAATGGAATATTTTGATATGTTTTTGGGTAATTTATGAGAATTTTTAAGAATTTGTGTTGATACTGAAAAAAATTATGAAAAAAACTTGTAGGTACTTGGTATTCTTTAATACTCTATCACTCTTAAATATCGAAGGAAAGGATGCGTATTATACACTTAAAACCTTATTACTAGTGATTTTCGTTACTGATTTTGTCTACACATATATAAATTCGTGAAAAATGTAAAAATTCGCCGGTGCCTTCTTACTTTAGTTTTACAATAATTGTTGTATTTAATGACTTCAGTAAAACTAGCCATTCCAAAAACAGAAATTTGTAACTAAAAAATTATTAGATAGAAAATAAATAGGTATATTTTAATACCATAACGGTCATATAATCTATGATGACAAAACGCTCAACTAGTAAACTATTTTGACATCTAAAACACTTTAAATGAAATTGTTGACGTCGTACGACGTGATGTATAAGTTAGTAAAGTTTCACTGGACGTGTTATGACGTCAATAACGGTCAAGGTGTAAATTAAGGGGTAGAATAAAAAAAGTATGTGTTTTAACGGGTTTTACGAAGACATGAAATAGACCTATTTTTTGAGAATCCGTAAATTCTAATTTTTGAAACAGTTAACTTTATTGAAATTAATTTATGGGCTATATTCAGCGCTAACTTTAACATCTTATTGCTTTATTTTGGTGAGAAGTATTAAGTATTTACCTACAGTGGCGTAGCGAGGGGGGGTGTAAGGTGGTCTATCATGCACTGGGCGCCACTCGTAGAGGGGTGCCAAATGTGAGTCAAAGCGGTACCAAATATTACTATACGTGTTTCTGGTAGAGGAGGGGGGCGCTAATAAAGTGTCGTACTCCGGGCGCCAGTTATGTTTGCTACGCCACTGCCTACCTACATTACAAAATTGAATATGTGATAATGAATGTACAGTCTTGCAGAAACTAAGTAAAAATGTATTACTGTTGCTATAATTTGCTTTAAAACTGCATTCGATTCTATCTAGAATTTATTTTTAAAAACGATGTGGTGGGAATTCTGGGGAATATTATATAGGCGCAGAACAACGTGTTGCATATTGTGTTTAATCTATAGATTACAATGCCTATAGGAAGTTCACGTAATTACGATATATTGGGCTCTCCAATTTATTATGCGTCGCTAGATAAAACGAAGTAACTCGATTCGGTTTTTCTATATAAAACGAAGGAATTGGGTTTGACAAGAATTTTAATGTAATTAAAACGCACTTAAATATTAAAAAAATTTATAAAATTTGGTTTAAGAAAACGTACTAATCTTAGTTTGCTTAGCTTATTTTTCATTGTTATACTGAGATAGGCAACAGCAATTTTTATATCGACGTAGAACTTCTATCAAAATATGTGTGATTCTGGTTGCAAAAGATCAACAAAAATATGTTAAATCTGACGACATAACACAAAATATGATTTGATGTAATTCACTCGAAAATAACATAAGTCGAAAACCGTCAGCAAATGTTTTTTCTTTAAATTAAAAAAAACGCCGTGAGCAGCGGAGCCCCTCACGGAAGTCCAATTTTTCCTTTCATCTTCGGTACTGAATGTCTACAACCGAAATGTAATTGAAAGTACACAAGCGATTTGTCATTTTGGTGGTTTCAAAACTGATGATGAGTGTCCGGTTGATCGGGGCTTTAAAAAAAAGGTTTTAAGTTTTTAAGGGCTGAATCTCAGTAAATTTCAATTTTGTGCCGGTAGCAGTTAGTAGGGAAAAAGCCAACACAATTCGTACGAGGGCATTCCTACCCATGCTTATCCGCCAATTACCTTTGTGTTTTATTTTCAAATATTAAAAAAGGAACTTAAATAGTAAACTGGAAGGAAAATATTTTCTCTTTCCAAATAATCCAAAATTTCTATTTTATAAATAACAAAAATCCAAAATTCCTAATTTATAAATAAACAGTGACTTTAATAACATTTTTAAATTACTTAATATGTATGTATTTCATTTGTTATAAAAGTAAGTTCACTTTTTTTAAAATTTTTTAAAATTACTATTCGCCTACTTGTATTTAGAATAAAAATAATGCATTTAAAACACATTTAACAATAGCATTGAATTCCGATGTAAAAATGGGAGAAGTGGGAGGAAAAGTAATGTAGACTCCCTAAAAGGTAAGGGTTAAAAGTTGAAACCACCAGAAAGCAGTGTCTGGCTATTAGCTTAACCTGTACACAAAATTTCAGCCCTCTAGGTTTATTTGGGGAGATTTTGACCCGAACGAAACTGTTAAAAAACAAGAAAAATCATATGTTCTTTTTGGTATAAAAATGGTGGGGGTAGGGGTTAAAAGTCGAGACCCCCAAAAGGCACCCCTCTGATACTAACTCAATCCGAATACAAAATTTCAGCCCTCTAGGTTTATTTGGGTGACCTGTGCGAGTGGTACAAACTTTAAAAACGTCGAAAAAGCATGAAATTTTAGCTTAAAAATGAGGGGGGTGGGGGTAAAATATTAAACCCTCCAAAAATCACAACCTAGGTACGAACTTTATCAACACACCAAATTTCAACACCCTACGTTAATTCTGGGGGGCTGTGGGCGTGTTAGATCCAGCCAAAATCCTTTTTTCCCCCTCTACTCCATCCAAATCATCCTAGGAAGCTGAATTTTGGATATGTTGTAGATAATTGACCAAAACATTATTTCCAACCGGTTTGGAAAAGTTCTATTGTTTTACCGCCCCCACCACCCCGTTAAAGTTTGGGTCAGATCCAAAATTTGCCCAAAATTTGATCCCAATTTGATAGTATTGTTGTGCATCGGAATGAGCCCCATTTACCAAATTTGAGCTCTTAACTTCCATAGGGTGGCCCAACACATATTAAAAGGTAGCCGGAATATATATATATATATATATATATATATATATATATATATATATATATATATATATATATATATATATATATATATATATATCAGATATTTTTTTTCTACAGAATCGTGTTCTACGGGTCCGAAAACGGATAGCGCCCCTACTCTCGCCTCTCGCCGTTCTTGTCGTATAGGCTGTATAAGTCTAATTTTTCATGTCATGTATCACAGTATTATAGGTATATCGTTCACACCAAAGCGATAAGTATTGAGTACATAATAAGTAAAACATAGGTAAAACCGAAAAATACAGTAGCCTGCTATTGTATTTTTCTATTCTATTATTGCGTTCTACATACTTACGTACTACTTATCGCTTTAGCGGGAATGAACCATTATATAATGATTTTTAATAAAAAAGTACAAGTTACACAGGCAATAGTCGTTATGAATTAACAACACTTACAGAAAAGATCCATTAATGCCTCTAGTGTAAAGTTGTGTTTACATATCGACAATAATGAACATAAAAATGCAAACAGGAAGAATTGTATGTCGTAGCTTATTACGAAACTCAAGCTTCATTCTGTGCATAATTATGTAACTTCTGTTATGCTTTATTTGTTTAGTAATTCAAACATATATAATTTAAAATGTAAATAGAACTGACTTGTTTTACATTTAATTCTTCGTTGTTCTCTTCTGTTTTTAGATTTTATCAATTAATGTTGGGAACTCTCTCTAATTGTCTGGACAGTTCCATTATACCATAAACAAACTACAGTCGTGGTTATAAAAAAGTCTACACAGGGTGAGACAATCCTTATGAATATGTTTTAGGGTATTATTTATATCCTAGTATGAACATACAAATTCTAACATGAGAAAAAATTGTTGGGATCAGAGTATGCGTGTTTTTTGTAGATATGTAAATTGCTTTATTTTGCGAAAGACAATAAATTTCAGCGTCTATAAAAAACTGTTTCCATAGAAAAATCTACATATTTACTATTGACGGTAAGCGCTTACTTACGTTCCTAGGAAGATAAATATATTACTTACGTTCCTAGACAGGCAAGTATTGCTTACGCGACAAGCTATCTGGTACGTAAACGCCAAATTACGATTCAAGAGGTTGAAAAATATGCTTTTTATCATCTGATGTTATATTAAACAACTTATGTTATAATTTAAAATCAGAATACTTATTTATGTATAGACTTTTAGGTAAGATACATTTAATGTAAATTAATACCAGTCAATTAATAAGATGTAAAACTGTAAGTTAATTTGAATTGGGTACAAATAATTATTACAATACTGCGTTAAGTTGATGACCACCATAACTGTATCTCTATCCATAGATAATTTTTTTTAAAAATATTTTTTGTGATTCATTTTCGTTTTTTTCTTGCTTTCTTAAATACCTAACGTTTTGTTTTCTAACATCAATAACCGGATTAGATCAAATTACATAAAAAGTCATCACATAAAATGTTGGAACAATATTAGCCACCTAACGTAAGGTGCTTCTCACATGTTATTTCTATTTAGATCAAATTAGAGTTTTGAAAAGAAAAAGCTATTTCTTGAATGGAATATTTTTAATTCATTAAATATTAGCCAAGGATTCACAGTAAAATGAAGTTCTAAATTTTAAGAGGTTCTTTTAAAACTTGATGGGAACCCAAAGAGAGAATTTACATTCGTAAAAGAAATAAATGTAAATATTTAAAAAAAAAAAATTGTAGAAAACCAAAAATACAAAATTCTTCCTCGTAAAAATAAAAACGATGACTAGAAAAATGACACAACGCTGAGTAAAACTGGAACCGTTCTTTTTTAAAGACAAATCTGATCAGAAATCAAAAAAAATTACAAATTCTATTTATCATAAAATTTTGAAATGCTTCATCATCAATTATGTAACTAACATTCATTTTTTAAATATATGTATTAGATTCGATGTTACTATTAAATTATTTACAGTTAAATCTACGACTCAAAATAAATTTTTTAGCGTAGGTATAACAAAATAAAAAAAAACATAAATAAAATTTGTTAAACATATCAAGTTAAAAGTTGTCGCGTTATAACACGTATGACATATTCAAATTTGTATCCACATTCATAAAACTGTTGCTATTTAATGTCCATGTATAATGTATAATACATGCCATAAAATTCAGACCATGACAACTTGCTATAATTTTGAAAAAACCGATTTGAATTTTTAATTGTTTTAATATATATATATATATATATATATATATATATATATATATATATATATATATATATATATATATATATATATGTCTATCTTGTACAGGTGAAAAGATACAGCGCTCCAACGCGCACTCAGAAATCCACTTTTTCGAGCGTTCCAGCAGGGTGTGCCGTCCGGAACCTTGCCGGAACGCTCGATAAAATGAATTTTTGAGTGCGCATTTGGAGTGCTGTATCTTTTCACCTTTACAAGATAGACGGGTGCTCTCGCAGACTTTTTATTAATGTATCTATCACCGTTTTCGCTACGTAAGCGGTAAAAGGTCAAAAAACGCTATTCAATATTGTTTAAAGAATATAAAAAAAAAACATTTCCGGGAGTTCACATTTTGCACAAATCATCTCCTCGGCAATCCCTACAAGAATCTCTTTTTAAAAATTGTTTATGTCTATTCTAAAATTAATGTATAGATAAAATTTAGTGCTATTGGACTAAACCAAAATTTTTATATTACTTATTTTTCAGCCCTTTTATGTAAAATTAACCCCTTAGTTTTAACCCCCAACCATCCCTGTTGATGTAATTTTAACAAACTGTATATCAATAGATAGCTCTTTAAAAAAGAGCAATATATCCAATTTAAACTTTTGCTCTATTTCTTACTGTTTTCGAGATATTTGAAAAATTAAATTTTTACCCCAATTTTTGAAGGGCGATTTCATCCCTTCAAATCCTTTTTCCGTCGATAAAAAAATACGTGTCGCTTATTTTTTAGCGTTCTACAACATATTTAAGTTTCATCAAAATCGATAGGTCCGGCCTCGATACCTTTAATTTGAGTAAATCAACATTAGCGAGTTTTTAAGTTTTGTCCTTTCCTCAGCAAAGACGCACGTTTACAATAGAATCAGTTTAGCTCAGTTTATTAAATTAAATAAAAATGACTGGATTGGTTATTATAATATATTAGACAGGTTAGCCAGATTTTGTAATTTTGATGGTCTGTATAGTGAATATACTTTTGATAGTGACGTAGCATATAAACAAAAAAATTTTAAAAAAATATGTATATTAATAAATTTCAGTTTAAAGCAAGTTTTAATGATCTCTTCTTATTTAAAATGTTTGGAGTAAATAAAATGTAATGATGGATTAAAATTACTATCACTGTCTCTTTTTCCCAGTATGGCAATCGTTGCTCTTGGATACAAAAGCTTTTCGAAAATCTAAAGTAGCTAATTTCATCTTAGCGAGAGGAGGTTCGCAAATATTTTCATATGTTTTTCAATTTTCATTTTTAAACTATTAATTTTACCTAAAAACTATTATTATTACCAAATAATATAAAATCCTAATTAAATATCGCTGGTATAATACATGGAACTGGCAGAATATTTTTGTGCTTTCACTACTGATATAATATTTAATCGTTATATATTTATCTACTGTTTTAGCTATGAACACGATTGACCGTCATAAGAGAAACGAATATAAAGCAACAACACTGATTTGGCTTACCTTTTTAGCAAATAGTGTGGGATTAACATATTTTATATAAACTACGATATTGACATAAACTCCTAGTACATAAAATCACAATAAATTTTTAACGTTAAAACTTTTTTGTTGAACTTTGACCGTTGATTAAATGCCGAATCAAAATTTTATAATTAAGAGTAATGTAGCTTGTAGCCTACTAACACAAATTTTAAAAAAAAATATTTCTTAATATTTAATTAATTATACGTGTGGTTTTATTTAATTAAGTCATTGTTTTAATCCTTGACCTAAAGTGATAACTATTATAGTAACTTATTTAATGCACGGGTCTTAACTATATTTTTTTCTTTTTTATAGAAAAAATGAATTATTATAATTTTTTTTTTCATAATAACTTTAAAATAATGTCACGTAAAAAGACTAGTACGTTTTATTCATTTCGTTTTAAAATTTTTTATTTGACTTTATGTAATCCAAAATATTAAATTCTGGTCACGAAAAAAACCCAGTACAAGAAAAAATTGAATTGTTTTTTCAAGTACGACGCAATTAAAAGCAGAACTCAAATGTGTTTTTAATTCTTGTTGTTGTCTAATATTTCATTTTTACTGCTTATATAATATGTCCCACGAGAATTATGCGTCCTTAAAAAAAATTTGACTTTCATGGATAATAAAAATTTTTCTCACTTTTTTCTTTATTACGTTATTTTGTTATTTTTTTTGGAGTCATTACTCGGTCTAGTAGATAATTAAAATGATACTATCCACACTTCTAAATGAGTTTAGTGCCACTTAATAAAAAAAAATCAAACGATGTTTCACAGGTGTACGAAAATGGAAAAACACAGCGGGGCGGCTATCAAAAGAATTAACATTATTACTATGAATATGACATATCAACCAATTTTCGGTGCATATAATAATATGTAGGCAGTAAAATTTAATTTTTTATACTTGAAATTACTATGGTAGGGGTAATTTAAAGTTGGTATCATTTTAATGAAAATTCTAGCTTATGCCTTGTGTGAAAATGCCATAATAAACAAAGAAAAAAATTATAATAAGATTGTTAGTTTCTGTGAAAGAGAATTAACAGTCTTAATTAACAGCAAATGTTGATATATAAAAATTAAGCAATAAAATGTTGCCAGTATAACAACATTGCCATTATATTCGTCTGGAAATTATCAATTTTTTTTTCTATAATTAGGTATAACTAGAAAAAAGCGTTTTATTTTTTATATTTATTTATTTTTTATTGAATAAATATTTTTTCCTATTTATTAATGATTTTATAATTTATTTAAGTAGTAAAAATTTAAAGAATCTTGAAATAATAATAAATTAAAAATTTATTAAAATTTTGTAATATTAAATGAATGAAGTTATTATTCAGTACAGTGCCACTCATAAAATGATGGTAACTTACTTGAATGATGGTAAATTTGAAATTTTAAGTTCTGATTTTGTAGCGGTTGGAAAACATGCCTATCGTTTAAAAATTCGATTGTTACCACGAATTAGAAAAGAGTTAAGGAACTCTACCATTAACATTCCGTTTGTACCCTTCCAAAGGTGGAATTATTGAAACATGTATAAGCTGAAAATTAGAGAGGCTACCTGCTGGAATTAAGATTCCCTAGATCCCCCAGAATTTTTGATTTAAATATTTAAGCAATCTGCATCAAAAGTGGGTGCTGCAATTACATGGATCGCTTGCCATCACCTGCACCCTGAAAATGTTTTTAGTTGAATTTTTCCTTGAAAAAATTAGACTTATACAGCCTATACGATAAGAACGGCGAGAGGCGAGAGTAGGGGCGCTATCCCTATGGAAAATACTACAGATAATCAACTTTTTTTATTAATATATTAACTCCAAAAGTGTCAATCAACCAACAAAAATTTAAATTGGGAACTAAAATGTTGGATTAGAAAATATTTAACATTTTTGAAAACTCTGTTCCTAGGCCTTATTTTACTATGGTAAGATATTAAGGCCTATTATAAAAAATCAACAAAAAATGACAGAAAACAACCAAAACCAAAATTTTAAACAGTATTTGGTAAGAATCTTCATCATTGTCATCAGAATCCAAAGAATAAACCGTGCGCTAGACGCTTTGAGCAGAATGAACAATGATATTTGACCAGAATGAACATTTGCTTCAGATGTTGATACCACACGTAATGAATACGGTTTTCCTTAGTTGGTTTTTCATCCTTAATTGTCAGGAATTATTTCCATTGAAACTTCGGACAATATTGAGGGTGTAAAACAGTTTCAGGAATTAGGAGCATTATAAAGCTTATGTATGATAATTTTGATAGGCCTTATTTGCCGCCGACACCCAAGTAAGCAAAAAAAAAATTAGTTATTTTGGCAGATATAAAATTATTTAATGAACTGAATTAACAAAAAGAAGAACTGAAGAACAAAATTAGATGAACATAAAAATAATTAACAGCATTAATATTATAATTACATAAGATAATTTTCGTTGAAATTTTATTATTCGAGCGACAAAATCTCATTTTATGATATATGGGTCGTTACTGGAGACAAGGCGCGGGATGGCGACAAGTGGCGCAGGCTTTGCAACTTGTTGGTGTCTGAGGCTTGCATGCGTCGAACATTGATACGACTGTATGAACATTTGAACGATTTATGAATTTTAGGCATTATTACCCGACAGGCCTTATTATCCGCAGTTACCTTATTTATAAAGTAGGAATTTTGGATTTATATTTATAAAATAGAAATTTTGGATTTCTTTGGAAAGAAAAAATATCTTTAAAAAGGCCTTCCAGTTTACAATTTAAGGTCCTTTTTTAATATTTAAAAATAAAACACAAAGGCAATTGGAGGATAAGCATGGGTAAGAATGCCTTCGTACGAATTGTGTTGACTTTTTTCCTGCTAACTGCTATCGGCACCAAATTGAAATTGACTGAGATTCAGCCCTTAAAAACTTAAAACCTTTTTTTAAAGCCCCGATCAACCGGACACTCATCATCGGTTTTGAAACCGCCAAAATGACAAATCGCTGGTAGACTTTCAATCACATTTCGCTTGTAGACATTTAATACCGAAGATGAAGGGAAAAATTCGACTTCCGTGATGAGGCCCCGCTGCTCACGGTGTTTATATTATTTATTTTTGTACGGGATTGTATATACTAGAGAGTACGTAGACACGAAGAGGTACAATACTTAAATTATCATAATTCACATAAATTTCAAAATAGTTAGTTGGTGTATATATGTATTTTATTATTTTTTTGTGAAATCAATTAAACGTTTTACTAGCACATAAATAAGAATAGGCTGTATGGTAATTTATGTAAAGATACGCGCGATTTTTCAAGATATTACAATCAAGATAATCATTTTGTTTTGGTATTACAATATTTTCAACGTATTTTGTATTTGTATTTTGTTGTATAAATCAATCAAATTCAATTTTATTTATTGTTTACTGATACAGTAGTGTTTGATTACATGTAATGGCTGTCATTATTCAATCGTCGCGTTGTGATCACGTCGCTGTTCTATGATCTTTGAGAAATTGTGTGTATAGAAGAATTTTATAAGGAGTCTGATTTTATCTAGCAGTTGTAGTAATAAGAAGTTTTGAGAATATGTTCAGTCATTGTAAATTTGATGCACTCAATACTGCAAAAATGTATGGCAATAACTGGATACAAACAAAATAATGAAATTACGCTTGAAATTTCTTAATCTTCGTATTGTTAGATACTCATTAGCAGAACCGGATTTACCCTAAATGCTACCCTGGGGTTCTGTGAAAAATGCCGCCTCATTATCTAAAGCAAGGGTCGAAAGAAATGTTGGGCCTCTGGGAAAAATACAATTTTTTAAAAACTTTTATCGAAAGAAATAAATGACGAAAAAAAAAGGTATTTCACTTTTTTCCAGGCCCCCCTAATTCTATTTTTTAAAAATGTTCTCTAAAAAGATAAATGTCAAAAAAGAGCTTTCTACTCCCTCTAAGTTTTCGCGTTCCAAATTTTGCCCCTAGTGCCTCTAATGTAAATCCAGCGCTGCTCATTAGAATTAAATGGGTTGAGACTAACACTTATCGTCAGTTGAATAACTGTCTTTTTGTGTATAATTTTCATGTTTATTCCTTATTGTTATGCTTTGTTCCCCATGTCTGTGCGGGATTTGAAGTCATACATATCTAATTGTTAGCAGTTAAGCAATTACTTGCAAGAATCATTCTGACCCATACTCATTTAGCTACAATAATAAATTAGACAAATTACCAGAGAACAATAACTTGTGGTATGTCTTAACTACCAATATCTACATATGCTAGTATGTACATAATATATTCATGTATCTATAATATGTTTGTTATTATTGTTATTAATAACTGGTAAAGAATTTTAATATAATAAATACAGAAAACAGCTGTTTTAAAATAGATGAATAGCTACGTCACGTAAAGAGTCACGTACATCTCATAATAATATAACATTGTGTGGTGTCATGTGTGTAATATTATTCAAGTAAAATACCTTCCAAAGTAAGAGGTTTGTCAGTAAATTGAATTACGTTATGTGCACTCTTTAGCTAGGCAAAATGAAATTTCTCTAATGAAAATTCGCAAGCAACTACAAAAAAGAGTTTAGGAAATTAGCTTTCATATAATAATTAACAGTAAGTACTAAGTTTAATACAAATAAAGATTCCTTCATTTTTGTCGGCAAAGCAATGGTTCTTAACAAGGTCAACCCTACTCAACGGTGAGCCAGAGAAAAGATCAAGGCTCATTTCAGACCAAGCCAGCCGCGTCCAGCCGATTCAATTCAATTGCAACATAAACTGTATTTTTCCTTTCAAATATGTATAATCAGTCGCGTGCAGTCAAGTCAAGTCAAGTCACCGTCAGTCCAGTCAACGATTCAACAAGTTGAATTTTTCATCAGTCAACGTAAGTCATCTGTCCATTTTGTACATGTGTATTAAGAGATACAGTAGCCACTATTAAACTGTGCACTACCAACGTGTTACAACCAATATTATTTTCACCACTCTGGTGTGGCAAAAACAATCAAACTCTGCATGTAAGTACACACAGAATGTTTGTTTTGTTATTGTCGTAGCACAGGTATATAGCAGTAAACTAGTTATTGGCATCTACATATTTTTTTATCTCACTATGAAACTGTTATTTTAGTCCCGTACTGTAACACTTTCATAGTGCCGACTGTACATACATATTAAATGTGTGTTGTGTTGGTGTTATGTATAATCAAATCACAGAGCATACTTCTTATGTTATCTCTGATATAATATTATATTATGTATGTAATATGTATATGTAGTACTATTATTTTTTCAAATAATAAGTTATTCAAACGTTAAATCCTCAAATCATTGTTAAACATGGACTTAGAACAATTAATATTACTTGTTAGAAATTATCCAGAAATTTATGATCTTAACCTCCGCATTATTATTATTGCATTAATTAATACAACATCCATTTTCAAATATCAAGTAATAACTATAATTTAAACTGACTGATTTGACTTGACTTGGTCTATCTGAAAGCACCTGGCTGGCTTGACTTGACGTATCTGCACTTGACGTGACTTGACTGGACTTGAAATGACTTGACTGGCTTGGTCTGAAATAAGCCTAACTGCCTAAGGCGGCTTTTTTGGTTCACAAAAGATTTACAGGGCTTTGAGGATTAGCCGTCTCTCTGATTGTGAGCCATATTCACAATACTAAAAATTATTTCACGTGTATTTCAGCAAATAGGTGTAAATGTCTCTTACTTTTATTTGCTTTGCTCTTAACGCTTTTAGTACCGCCGTATATTCCAATATTTTAGATAAAAAATTTAATATCTCTGTAAGTATAATTGAAAGTTTGGTACGTTTTGCTTAATTTATTTACAATATGACCGCTCTTTACTATACAGCGTCCAGTTACCGATATAAGACAATGCACACTCTTCAGTTGAATTTTTTCTAAAAATTAGTATGACGACCTGAGCTCATCATTAGTCCTAAAGGAGTTAATAGCTCATTTTTTAGTACATGAACGAGTCATAGCAAGTGTGGTACATTACACGAAGCAGGGGTAGATTAACCCTAAGTGTCGCCCTAAGCCCCGTGCAAAATGTCGCCTCCACTTTTTCCTCAAACACAAGAAAATCGTAACTTCTCCTACTATTTTTCGACATTCCCCTAAAAAAATAATTGACATCTCATTTTACAACTTTTGCCGCCTTGTTTTAAAAATTTGTCGCCCCTAGGCTTATTGGGCCCTGACACGAAGCACCACAGTGTCTATGTGTGCTCGTTTGAAAAATCGACTATAACCCAAAAAAGTTGGGAAATTGTGGGTTACATTATTGATTTTAAAAATAGGGGTCGAAAATGTATTTATTTTTCTAATTGTAAAAAGAGAGCGATGAGTAGTTTATTTTTCGAAACAGGGACGATAGACAAAAAAACTTGAGAATTTGTATTATAGAGCAATGACTCCCAGCAAAATTTTTTGGGGGATCACCTTATTTTAATATGTCAATGAGAGCTAGCGTTAAATTTTAAAAATTTCAAAGTGTTATAATAGTTACTCATAATAAATAAAATAAAACCTTCCTAGGTTCTGTTACTTAATACAACTGAACTTTTTTATGCGGTGAATAGGGATCGCATAATAAAGCTTCACCGAAAATACATGACTCAAAACGCTAAAAACTTTAAGATTTGCTTTAAAGTTACATATGAGAACATTTTATTTCATTTTTAACAGAATTGTCTTTTATGGGTATTTTTGGGGGATATTATCCATTAATGTTTATATATCAGCTAGGTACTTATCATTTACTAGTCCCAACCCCTACCTCTCGACAGATTTCAAATAAACATGGGACGGGAAAGTCCTACAACTGTGTTGTCAACTTCTTCAGGATTGTTATGTTTACAATTTTTTTTGCACTTACATATTTACCACCTGATACATTTTAATTGCAATAAGAAAAACGAATCCAGTTTTCTTGTTGTTCCATTTACTCGGGCAGTTACTATGCACACGTATGATGTACATTTATATGAGTATAAACGAAAACGTGCATACATACATATATCAAACGATGGGAATCCTTACAAATGAAAATTGTATTATCATATTAAAATGAATGAGTGTGTTGTAAGCAGCAGAATAATGTTATTAAGGGCAGTATTACAAGTCCGATGGTCATGTGTTCGTCCCCCTAGCTGTAATTATCATCAATCACAAATTCATAATATATTATATGTATATGTAAGTATGTATATATGAATGTAGACACATTCATATGTATATATGTTTTTATGTTATGAATATTATTTTAACTGATGTGTATTGCTAGTAGCTAATAGTTTTGAAAAAGAAAAATTATCTATTTTTGAAAAAGAAAAATTAATAATCTATTTTTGAAAAAGAAAAATTAATAATTTCATTTTTTACTATATACACGTAAAGTCAAGTTTATTCTTCTTTGCATTCAATATTATCGTAATATGTAGGGGAGAGCGGGGCTATACCGTACAGCGACTGACCGTGAAAAATCACAGTATTGAGTTCGTTCCGCTGTCCTTATAAATGCCAATGTGACGGTGAAAAAACTTGTTTTTATTATTTCTCTTATAATTTGGGGGCACTGCCAAATAAGAGTTGGGTGGAGAACCTTTGCTTATAAACTAGTAGCTATAAGATCATAAGAAACTACTTTTCTTAAGCTCTCTCTTGATCACTAGTGATGACTAGTTAGGCGACGGAATTTGAGGTTAGGTTATGAAATTCCTACGAGGTACAGGATGGGGCTAAACCGTACAGACGTGTACGACTTAGCCCCAAATGGTTTAATATGGCAATATTAGTAGATTGTAGTTGATGCAGGAAATACCATAAACATTATCGTTTTAACGCTGTCAAGTCTGCAGATAACTTTAGTTGTGATCTATGTTTAAATTTATAAACTTTAAATAAAATACTTTCGTTCTATAAACTTTATCACTTTTTTTGATAAAAGTTAAACTTTTGTAAGTTGAATTAAATATACCGATAATACAAGTTACGTTATGATGTTTCTTAGTTGAGTCGACAATAAGTAATAAAATGTGTTTTGTACAATAATTTATTGCATGACTCTTATTTACTTCCTTAATAAGATGATTTTTTTTACTGTACGGTATAGCCCTTCCTACCGTACAGAATAGCCCCGACCTCCGGGGCTATTTCGTACAGAGACACTATTTTTTGTAATTTAATCTAAATATGTAAACAGTGGAATAATGCAAATTTCTTTGTGTGAAATCAATAACCAATGGTCCAAATTATATATTGCTTATTTTCTTATAATTTTATACTCGATATTAGCTGAGCAATAACAGCTCTCCCTTAAATGTACGGTATAGCCCCGCTCTCCCCTAAAATATCTGATGTAAATTATTTAGTAAAATATAATTTATTTAGTAAGACATGAAAAAAGTTGGAAGACTTTCTTTAAATTTTTAACTTGATTCTTCGAAATTCACATTTTTTGAAACCAAGGAATTTAATAATAGGATATTTGTGTAGCTTACCTACCACAATTAATAAGTTTCGCAACAAATTAATTTATGAACAATTTTGGAGTATAAACATCTTGAAGTACCTGAAATAGAAATAAAAATTAAATTAGTTATTTTTTTGGTAAATTATTGCCAATTCTTAAGAATTGTAAACAAAAGGATAACTGATTTTTATTAAGATCCATTTTTTTTAAATTTTCCAAAATGCGTACATAATTTTGTAGAAAACCTTTTTTTCAATCATGATTATTAGTAAGTCCAAATTGAGAACAGAGTTATCGATAAACGTTCACAAGCGATATTAACGATACATTCAAATCACTTATAATCCAGGCCCGTTAAAAGAAAACCGTAACTACAAATCTAACGTTATTAAAAGAAAATGACAACTACAAATTTAGTACAAAATCAATTTATTAATATTTTTTTCTTACTAGTACACAACTAGCATCAATTTTTTTCTTGCTCTGCTCTTTACAACACGAGGCAAAACGTTGGAAATCCTTACACGACACAAATAAAATTTCTTGGAAAAAGGTCGCCTACTTCTTTGATAAGCAGTGTTCGGAAACTTTAAAAAACCTAGTTAGATTCTAATGCTGTTGCAAGATTTATATCCAGGGGCGGGCGCGACCATATAGGCGAACAAGGCGACCGCTTAGGGCACCAAAAATCTTAAGACGTAAAAATCATAAACTTTGCAAACACTCAAAGCACTGTACTTATGTATCTTTTGTTAACTAAATTCACTTTCCAAACGATTTTAACATTTATGTATTTTTATGTCAAAAAGGTTGATCGGATAAATTCTATCTAGAAAAGTTATATTAAGAAAGAAGTCAGTCAACCTTTTTTTTATTTTAATTATCTTTTTTTTAGTCGATGTGTAGAAGTGTCGACGTTTATCTGCTTTATATGGTCGACTAAGTGGTCCGAAAACGACATTTCGTATTACAAATGTTATTCCAGCTAATGACAGAAATGATTCTAGCCTACAAGAATAACGCAGTCCATGACGCAGGCTTGATGACAATAACAATTTTTAAAGCTTAAGACTAGGAAAAGTAAAATATAATCTTCAGTTTTCTGTTTTCTGTTTTTTGTTTTTTTACACTTTGTTTTCTCTATTCTTTGTTTTCTTATCTTTGTTTTCTTATCTTTTTTTTTTCTATTAATTATTTATAAATAGTTTATTGTAAATAAATAAGCGTTAAGGGGCCTCACCAGAAATTTCAAAAAATCGATTTTTTTGTTATTGCATTTTCTTATAGCTATACTTATCAGAAATCACTTACATCTAACGCGTTTTTCTCGAAATGACTTTTTTCGATACCTGTGTCAAAATTACTCTAAATCTATTCATCCAAATTAGCTCAAATTTGGACAGAATATTTACAACACATTTCGCTATACTTGGTAATTGTAATTTTGTAATCTTGAATAGTTAATAAAAGAACCGATATTATTTGTTATTTGGTTTTATTGTCCAATTTATCTAAATAAATCCTGAAAAAACCTGTTTTTTTCGATCTCTGGACTGGTGAGCCGAAAGTACGTTAAGTACGATTTATGCTTGATTCGCCTGTTCCCGTTTCGCCTGACCAATTAAAATTTTCCGATTCGCCTGACGATTCAAATTGTGGTATCGTTTCGCCTGACCATAAATTGGACGATGGCTGCCTTTTTTTAGGTATTATAATGTTAAAATAACACCATAAGAGATAAGATAACTTTCCTTCCTACTTTTTCCAAACTTAGGACTAGCAGTAATTTTTGAGAGGTGTAAAACTACTGGTGTAATTAAAAGTTTTTTCGCTTTACGTTTCGTCAATTTAAAAAAAAATTTAAAATAATATACCTATACATATATGTATACCTACATATTTACATTAATTTGAACTAATAAAATTAATTTATCTTAAGCTTAACAGTGTAAGCTATTATTTCTAAACATCTTCCTATTGTTATTTCATTATTTAAGTAGCTTTCTTGAATTTGTCTTATTCTTTTATTTAACTATAAAGTAGATCAGGCGCATCACAACTATTTATTTCCATCTAACAGGTGGCCAGGCAAAACGCAACCAAAGCGTACCAAATTTTAATTTCAGGCGAAACGAGAACAGGCGAAACAGAAATATACCCACCCTTAAGTACTGATTTAATTGTGCTAATACTTTGTGAAAAACATTTACACGTTAAAAGTTGAAGATTCATTGTATGACTTTTAACTGTTATTATATGTCTAAATAAATGTTTATCGAGTTCGGAGGCGCCAAATAACCTTGCGCTGACAAGTTTATATCATAAAAATCGTCAACTATGTAATTGATTTAATTTAAATTTTTACTTTTTTAAATCCATTAAAAATGACTTTTCACAAAAATTTGATGTTATTTTTTGCCCAAAGTTGAATATGCCAAAACCAAAAGCGTAATTTCTTTAATGTATGAATAAATATTATTATTATACAGTTCAGCCTACATAATAATTTCCAATTTGCATAAATTTTTTAAGTTTAATATTTTACAAAATATAATTGCAAATATTTATTTTTTGTAAAAAAAAAGTATCACGCTGTATACAACCAAATAAAAATTCTTCAAATACATACTTGAACGATAACGCAGTTCACTAACAAACAACCAGATTCTCTTTAATTTAAAAAAAGGTGCTTTTTTTTAACAGTGCACAGTGATCCAATTTCTAAAAAAGCGGACAAAAATGAGAAAAGTGAAGTTTGTAAATTTGAACTTATTACTCCGTAATACCGAAGGGGGGGACCACAGCACCTCGGTGCAAAATGACAGTCCATTATACCGTCTGCATTACCAGATAAGGGAAGGTCAAACACAGCTAACTGAGCACTGGTCTCGTGCGCATCTTCTAGTTGTTCATTAATAACTCTTGTTTGCGAGTGTTTTTGAAATCAAAAGTGATGGAAATTGAAAATGAGGGTAAGTAGTCATTATGGATATGTGGGAAATGGTAATTTAATATTTCTATAGGGTGTACTTATTACGGAAAAATATTGTATTGTTAATGTGTTTATTTATAAGAAATAGTTATGAGTTTGATCGAGTTGGATGGTTTGCTTTTTTTGCAACTAAGTATCAAGTATGTAGATTATTTTAAAAAACAAACTTCTTATCCCAATGTGCCACTTCGTTTTTTACATTAATTTCAGTTTTTTCTTGTCTCACTTCATATTTATAACCAACGATCTTAAAAACTTTTATATACCATTTTTTGTTTCAATAAAACTAATTTTTTTATTTTTGTTCGCCATTTTGAATTTTTCAAAATAATAATATCAAATTCATAATCAGCGACCTTGAAAAGTCTTATATACCATTTTTTGTTTTACTCAAACTAAATTATGATTTTTGTCCGTTTTTTTGGAAACTGGACCACTGTGCAGTGCAACGCACACTTGACTATTTTTTATCGTCCAAGAAAAAAAGTTGTTAAAATGGCAAAGTAAGAGGTGGGTAATAACACAAAATAAGACTCGTCAGAAAAAATAATTTGCAAATAATAGTGATTAAAAAAAAGCATGAGATAAATTAAAAAGATATATATATATATATATATATATATATATATATATATATATATATATATATATATATATATATATATATATATATATATATATAAGTGTCATTCACACCACAAACATGGCGAACTGGCGGACTATTTAATTAAAATATTCATTTTTAATTAGCATAATTCTGTTATAGCGGCGACGACATTTAACCGACCAAACCAAGTCAAGTCAAGTCATTCCAGTTCAAAATCTGTGCGTAGCACAATTATTCAATTTCAAAGTGAATAAATATTTTTTAGAAATTGAAAAATATTGTTATTAAAAGAAATCAAAATATTTTATTTTAACAATAATTCATTCCTTTTTTTTATTCAAATGTAAATTAAATATTTTCAAAAAAGGTCTTCTTTATACTGGTAATTTTTTTTTTTGCATAGTTTATGAATAAAGTTGTTTTAAGTGGTTTTGGAAGGCACAGGTGTGTATTAAAAATTGTAGCAATTAATATATCTATGAAGATTTAAATAATATATGGGTTTAAAGACATAAAATTAATGTACCTATTTGGTAAAATAAAAAAATAAAAAATCATTTAAAGTATCTCAACGTTTTTTATTTAAAATGGTCCGCGACTAAGTAACTGATCATGTATCTAAATCCATTAGTAGTGGGCTATTAATTTTGAACAAGCATACTGATTAGCAATCTTAATCGATTTAATTTTTTTGATAGTACAGTACAACCGCTGTGAACGAATAGCTTGCTGAATTTTAAAATTACTGACTTATTTTAAATAACCAAAAATTTATGCACTTTTTTATGTAACATACCTAATTACAAAGAGAACATTTTGGAATTCTTATAGTTCTGCCATTTTTGCCTACATCATACTTTTAGAATTTCTGCACCTTTGGACCTACTATGTATATAATATGAAATTTTGCAAGTATATGCTCTATAGGTACAAATTTAAATTAATCCGTAACAAACAAAATTTGTCTCTTAATTTCTTGAAACACTTTCTTGTATTGGAAGGTGAGGATGGAAATTCTTTCTCACCTATCCCATCGTGTGCTAAAAAAGGTTCGTAAAATGAAGCTGAGGTACCTTTTACTATTTTTCATTTTTAAGCTCTGTTTGCCAAATGCTGAGCTTCTTCAAAGTGAGGTTTTTATTTCACCCATTGTAACTTTTCAATTGCGTATTCAAGAAATCTGAAAAAATCATGATACTAGTACTTGCTAAGAATACTCAATTAAAATTATTTTGGTTGTGTCGATAACTTTCCAAGATGTAAACGACTTTCGAAATTCCCAAAAGAAATCTGTAATAGTAAAAAATATTCTATTGTAAACCAATTTTTGCATCGAGGTATGTTTTGGTATTAGTAAAAACACTATTCGAAAATTAAGGTTCAAATCTCTAAGGAAGATACTGAAAAATGGGCAAAATTTTGGGCAAATTTCCGTTTTTTTAGGTAACATTAAAAAAATTCCATGTATCACCAAGTGAACCACTTTAATCAATTATTTTTAATTCTTGTTTGCGAAATATCGAACTTTCAAGTTTATGAATTTCTGTGATAGACTGTCTGTCAAGTAGCACATGTGCAAGTAACATTGTTAAATATGTCTTTCTGTTTTTATGATAAATTGAAAAGTATACTTAAATGCAGTTTGTTTTATTTCGAAAGCTATGAAAAATTCTAACTGTTAAGGTACCCCTCCCTCCTAACACGCTTTTGGCAAATTTTTAAAGTTTTTCAAATTTGGGTTTTCGTTTTCCATTTTTGTGTACTTCAGAGTTTCTTTTAACGTTTTTTCAGTTTTAGCATACTATTTGGCGGAGTATTTTAGTTTAAATAACTCTGCTAAATAATAAAATTTTTAAGGGGATTAGTTTTAAATAATCTTACTATCTGTAAAGTTGCTGAGTGACAACATAATACATATAATTTAGTACACATAATATTATTCAGCATACATATTTTGCAACAGCTTACAGCTTTGATACTGCTATCTATTAATTTTTGTGGGAGCTTATTGGAAAATATTCTAACGAAAAAAAGAAAAACTTCAGAATTCAAGCTGTTTTATTGTTTTATTTAATTACCTACAATCTCAAACCGATTTCTTTGTTCAAAGATTAAAATCTTGTTTTTTTTCTTCTTTGAAATAAAAGAAAAAAATTGAATTAAAGAAATATTTCTTTGTTTACTGAAAACAAAAGCAAATAAAATATTTCTTTGAGTCAAAAAAATATATTTTTTGCAAATTTAAAAAAAAATTTTAACTTTTGTACAAAGAACTCGTTGTAAGAGTGTATTTATTTTTGAAAAAGAGCTAAGTGAGTTTCATAGTTTTAATAAAATACAGCTAGTCGTGTTTATCCAATATGCTCCAATCAATTTAAAAAAATATTGAGACTTTTTGATTTGATTTGAAATACCACGGAAGTATTAAGAAGAATCTCTAAACCCATAGATACATATTTAAAATTATTAATTTATGCCCAAATAAAATATGATTACAAAAATTATAAACTAAACGAAATACAAATTTTATCTAATTGTTAAATCCATTCATAACTTCCTTTATTAATAAATTATATACAGAACAAAAACTTCTAATAATAAAGTGTCACGATATACAAAATAATCTTATTCTGTTGATCTTTTTTCTGTGATTTGTTTCTTGTTATTATTAATATTAATTATGATAATAAGTAAAACCATATTAAAAATTAGTAAATGTAGAACACTTTATTTATTGCGATCAATAACTAAATAACTACAAGATCCAGGAAAAATTTCCACTTAAGTTCAGTTAGAAAGTATTTTCAGTTGACATTAAATAATAACAAATATACAAATAAGATTTAAACAAAATTGTAAATATGGACAAAATGTACAGAGATAGATTTTCTATAATGCTACATATAATAATTATGTTATTCTACTATAATGTTGTCATGGTGGCCACAGATTTTTAAAGATTAAATTCCCTGACTTTTACACGTTTTCCAGGAATTTTATTAAAAAATTCCCTGATTATTTTGTGAAAAATGTCGCCCCAAAAAGCTAAAAAAAATTCTTAATAACTTTTTTACACTTTCTCTTAAAAAAAAAAGTAAATGAAGAGCAAAAGAAAAAAAATGAAATCTTATCTAATCTCAAAAGAAGTCAAAATTTTGATTGAACTTTTATCCCTAAATAAACAAAATTATAAAAATCAATTTTTATCCATCCTTCTGTTACAATTTCCTGACTTTTCCAGAAAGTTTAGAATTCCCTGACTTTTCCAGAAAGTTTAGAATTCCCTGACATTTCCAGGTTTTCCAGTAATGTGGCCACCATGGTTGTATATCCATTTCGGTTAGGCCTTATGTTTATGATACGGAATATAAGGGATTTGTATTGGTATACAATGACTATGAATATTTAGATAATCAAATATGTACACACACTACCGTCAAAAATATTACCGCACAAACAAATCCACGATTTTGGGTGCTAAACAAAGACTCGATATTTCGCGTTGTGAACACAAACACTTTGTTCGCCCTTTTAGGCAGGAACCCGTAATATGAGCTAACCTTTGTTAATATTATCTACCCTTAAAAGTGCTTTCAAAATTAAAATATGCCATGGTATCTATTTTGTAGTACGTAACTATTTATTTTGAAAAGTATTGATTAATTAAAATAATCAATATACAATTTTGAAATTACTAGGATGACAAAAGTTTACCTACACATACTTATCGAATTATTCAATTATTCAATTATTGCATACAAAATACAATATATACATAAAGCATAACATAAAGTAAAAACTTGCCAATTATTTTTTCTTTTTAAATTTCCGGTCAACATAAATAACTGATCGTATCAATTAATAAGCTGTTTCCGTAATAAAATTGTTGTATTTTTTTTTTTTGCAAGTAAAAATTCACTTAATTGTAAATGTAAAACATACGTGTTAATTGTTAAAAGTAAAAGAAATAAATACATATGAGGATGAATTTATCGAAAAAGGAAAACATAAATCAAAAAGAATTTTAATAAATAAAAAAAAGTGGTTTCAATGTCGGCAATTTTTGAAATCGAAATTAAAAATATGTTCCTAAATAATGTTACACAGTCATTGCCCACTTATTTATTAATTAAGGTCGGTAGTTCACTGATTTTTTTATTTTAATATTTTAGGCAATTTGGTGTTTATAAATTTTCAGGCGATTTTGTCATTATATTATTCAGTTTTACAGAGAATACATGTTTGTCAATTTTACCAACAGGTTAGACTTAAACCGTTGTGGTTTGAAAACTACTCGCTATGTCAAGAAAATTCTAACTAATATATCACTAAAATTAAAATTTATTCAAATAAAATTTATACTGTCATTTAAATATATATAGAATTTATTGACATATTCTATAGAATTAATCAATTAAGGAAAAACAATATTTACATATTATATGCATGTACATATATACTACGATGGGTTGGTTGTATTAACAAGTTTACATCCTTTAATGTAAATAATTTTCTCTTTTCTTGTAATATTTCGCCAGATAGTTGGCCAAATGTTTCCATGTTGTCCTTTCTTGTGTATTCATGATTTCTGTTGCATTTTCCCATGTCTTCTGTATTGCTGTGGCTAGTATTTTTCTGTCGTCTTCCATTCCTCTACAATAATTTAATATATGTTCCTCGCTTCCTTCTTCATTACATATTGCACATATTTTGCTCCCGTGTCGGTCTTTTATACTGTTCCAGTTCCATCCTCCTAATCTAAATTTTACAATCTCTCTTCTTTCTGCTTTTGGACTATATTGCCCCTTGCTTGTATTGCGGTAATTTACTATAAAACATTAAGGATTTCTTTTTCCTAATTTCCTCTAATACATATGCTATTCCATTTTCCTCTGTTTGTCTCTTAATTCTACTTATTATTTGTGTTATATTTCTATTATCCGTTTCTTCCTTTGTTATTTTCATATTTTCTAAATATTTTTCGGCTATTCTTCCAGTATCCTTTATCATTCTCTAGGCTTTGCCGTTGTATTAATTTATGTTCATTCGCTTGCATTTTGATATAATATTTTACTATGTTCTTTTTATTTTCGTACTCTAATGGTATTGATCCCATTTCCATTAGCACTGCACTAATTGGCGTTGACTTTTTTATTCCCAGAATTTTAAAAAATTTGGCTGTTAACTTTTCCATGCTCTCTGCTAGCCCCTCTTCTGTGCCCTATATCTGGCTCCCATACAGCATTACAGGCATTATTAATACTTCATACATTCTTTTAATTATTTCTGTTGGAACTCATTCATTTATGTAGGTACATTCGTATCAGATGTACTCCTCGTTCCTCCTTGATTATGCTTTTCTTAATGTGTTCTTTCCACTTCCCATTCCAGTTGAAGTTTAACCCTAGGCAATTGAAGTTGTCTACCACTTCCAATTCTTTTCCATTTATAGTTCAGTTCATCGTTTTTTTTTTTTTTAAATTTATAGCTTTTCCTGAAGACCATTATTTTGCTTTTATTTTCACTAATTTTGAGTTTCATGCTTGCACAATATTCATTCACTGCGTTCAAGCTCCTTTGTAATCCCACTGCCGTTTGTGGACACTATTGCTATATCATCTGCATACATCAGAATTCTTATTTCTTGTTCTCCTATTGATGGTGCATGAAACTCTGGTAAGCTGTTTATATAAGTTGGAAATAACATACCGTCATTTAATATTTTATCTTAAGGGGGGGGTAAGGTTTTAAAAGCGAACAAAAGCATATTTTCATGATTTTTTTTTTGGAGATATGAATAATGTTGGCTTATTTATTTCATGTACACGTTATAGTATAACATCTGAAGTATCTTTGAAAAAATTATCAATTACAAATATCGATAAATAAGTCCGTCACAGCGATTTTCCGGAGGCGCCTCGAAAAAAAGTTGTTTTGCAGTGAACGTCATAACTTGGTACCGGATCATCCGAGACAAAAAAATCGAAATGCATTTAAAAGGCGATATGTTTCCCTAGGGATTCAGGAATAGTATTTTGTATTTTTTCGATTTTTTTATTTTTGGCAGCATTTTGAAGTGAAAAACGCAATTTTTGCTAAAAATTTCGGTTAATTTGTTATTATAAACTGGAAAAAAATAGCAAAAAAAAAACTCGACCTGATTACCTGTTGATTTATGTGTAGAAACAGTGTACAAAATTTCAACAAAATTGGTGAAGTAGATTATGAGTTATGATGTTCACGGACTTCAAAAATGTTGTTTGCGAGAAAATGGATTTAAAGTTTTTTATACTCAAAAATCCAAAACTAAGCATCAATAAAATGATATCATTTTTTATACTTACGCGGGTAATTATAGTAAGTATTTGTTTTGTATAAGATTTGAAAGTATAAAATTAAAGTAAATTTTATACTTAGCAGGTAGGCGCGTCGCGCAGCTACCAGACAGGTATAAAAATCGAGCATGAGGGCCGGTCGCTTGAAACGCTGTACCTTCATTAGTTTTGCTCAGATTTACTTGAAATTTTGACACAACACGCTCGACATGTTGTACATTCAGACAAAAAATTTTAAAAAAAAATGCAAAAATATATTTTAAAATCACTTGATGTTTTTGTTGCACTTCTTAAGGGAGTGCAGAAAGTGGATTTTTTCTGTAATAAAATTACATAGGTTCATAACTACAACAAACAATCGTAGACAAACGTCTAGTTTTATCTGCTGTTTGTTATCTTTTGTTAACACGATGACGGATCATGGGGAATTATAACGAAATGACCAATTGGTATACTATTTTGAAAGCTAATAAACTTTGTATGAAATTGTTGACGTCGTAAGACGTGGTGTATGAGCTAACAAAGTTTCACTTGACGTCTTACAGAGGAAAAACTCTAACAAAAGAGAAATCAATATCTATTTTGTGTCATTATTAAAAAAAAAAACAAACGGTAGATAATGTTGGACTTTTGTAAATTTAAACTAGTTTATCGTAGTTATGAACGTATGTAATTATATTACTTTAGAAATAGGGTAGATACTTTATAATCCTTTTTATACACAAGTAATATATGTAATACCGAATATGGCATGCAATTGTATTGAAATATTGCTGTTCTACCAATTAAAATTTTTCCATAAAAATATATGTTATAGAGTACTAAGAGACATATTCTTGAACAAAAAATGGTGGGTATCGCTCACGCTAAGTGCCAAAAAAAATTTATTTAAATTTAAAAATTTAAAAAAATTTGTATAATAAAGGCATATAAGGTTAATTTTTTTTTATTACTTCTCCTAAGGTGGTTACACAATATATATTAAATTCAAATAAATCGGCTCAGTAATTTCGTCAAAAAAAATCTTTTTTGAAAATTTTTGTCTGTTTGTGTATTCATAAACTATTAGCTTCGGAGGGTTGAAATTTGGCAGGAATGTATCTGGGACTAAGAAGTAATATTTCCTATAAAAACAATCAATTTTGGGTCAAAGGCCGTTTTCCTTATCTTACCCGGCAATGCCCTTTGTTTCTATATTACAAGAAAAACTAAGCATCAAGTAATGTAAAAAAATTTCTTTGCTTATAGACTGACCACTATTATAACAAATAAGTGAGAAAAAATTCGAAACAATTGATATAGTAATTTTTAAAAAATCGTGCTCACCGTATGTGTTTTAGAGAAAAACGAATTTAAAGTTTTGAGTGTAATTTTTTATAAAGAAAAACAGCAGGAAGGAAGGCGACAGAAACAGATAAATGGTACTCCAGGTTACTTTCTTTAAATGCACATAACTTTCTAAATAATGAATAATGATCTCATTCTTATGAAATTTTGTGGAAATATTGTCGATGTGGGTTATTCAAAGAAAATACAATAAATGCTTATGAATAAAAAATCCCTTAACAGTTTGAAACAGCCTGAAGTTGACCTTAGTTTTTGGACCTGTTAGACAATCTGCTGGAATGTACAGTTGGGAGTTCCTAAATATGAAATACCCTGGGTTCAGAAAATAGAGAAAAACTATTTTTCGAAAGAGATTTATTTGTTACATAATCCTGATTGATTTGTGATTTTATAAAAATTTTGAAAACAAACCCTTTACTAGGTATACTTTTCTGTTCAAATTTCATGTTACGGAATTACTGGCTAGAATATTATAATATAATAATATGTGGGCCTTCATTTTACGTGATTGTGCTGAACGAGTTATCAACATTTATTATTTCGATTACTAATATATATATATATATATATATATATATATATATATATATATATATATATATATATATATATATATATATATATATATATATATATGTGTATAAATGTTATATAGAACAATATTTTTACAATAAATTATATTTTTGCGTGGGAAAATTGTTTAAACATTTCTAATTATAAATCTTTCAAATAAAGTTACACATTATAAATAATACGAGTATTGTATATTGTATATTGTATTGATATATAATATCAGTGCTTGTAGTTGAGATGCGTTAACATGTAAAGATAGACATGTTTGCTAAAAGTGCAATAGAAACTACATGCATTGTCAGTGCAATAAAGATATAATTTACGGCACCCGTCCGATTTTCAACTATGTATGTATAATTATATACATAAATATATAACAAAATTTTTTTGCTAATGTAAAAGAACGATATAAAATGTAGCGGTATTTCTGGGGAAATTTAATTTTCATTAGGGTAAAAGACCCCATTGTCGATCGGGGTTATAAGTCCGAACAGTTTTGACATTTATATCTTAATGAAGTTATTTCTGAAAGAAACCTTTGATAAAAAAAATTATTATTAATAGAATGATTATTTTTCAATTTAAATTCACCTCACATTTAATGCCTCCTCACTTAATTTAAGAAATACATATATATATATATATATATATATATATATATATATATATATATATATATATATATATATATATATCGAAAACTTTTTGTTGAATTCGTGAATTTTTAATATGATGGATGATCATTATTCAAAACACATGAGTTATAAATTGTAACATTTTTCACCGAATTTTTAAAGTTATTAGCATAATAAAAGTATACAAATAATTGTTATTAGTCCACTTAAGAGATTCGGATAGCTAAATTAAATTTTATATGCGTTAAATATTATTTGTATGACTGATTCTTCTTGGGATCTGAGTTTTACAGTTAGGTACCGCATTTTGAGAATTATATATTGCATATCTATTTTATAAACATTTTTAATTAATTTTTGGGTTTAAAACACTTAACTAACCGTTTTTATAATTTTACTTTAATATTTTATTTATTTCAGAACGTAAAATCAATTGAAAAATAATTAATATTGAATTAAAACTTCCAAATTGTTATTTATATAGGTATTATCAAATAAAAACGTCAAACATAATATGTATGATATGTATGTATTAGATCTGAAACGACACATACAGATACAATATAAACTTAATTTAACTGTTTAAAAATTCACAATGGTTAACGGCTAAGTCAGATCTTACACAATGTTTTTTTAAAACATCAGCAGAGAGCGAAACGAAATTGTGATTTTAGTGGTTTATTTTATCGAATATTTAAACCATTCTTGGCTTTTGCTTTGACGTTCTATGTTTCACTAGATGTCACTCTATGACAATACTCTATGACATAGAGCCTCACCTAGTAGTGGATAGAGTGTCAAAGTGGCTGGAAGAGAATGGTTCAAATATTCGATAGTAGAAGGTTTGTACTACTGTACTTCATGTACATTAATGCGCGATTTTTCATAGGGGTCCGTGTATTGATCTTTCAAAGGAGGTTAATATTTTCTGTCCGCTTTTTCATAGACGTCAACAAATTATAAAACAAAAACATTAATAAATCAAAATTTTTGGGTTATATTTTCTTAAAAACATATCCATTGGATTAAAAAAACTTGGTTTCATACTTATTAAGAAAAAAAATGGGTGTTTTGTTTATTTTTTAATTTTTTTAAGCTAATTTAATGATACAGCTAAAAATAGTGATCGGTCATCGGGTCTCTTACCCTATAGCTTTTAATTTTATTAATTGGCTGACCATTCGTTTAAATAGAAAATATTAAGATATTGCTCAAGTACTGACTAAAAAAGTTTAAACAACGTGTTTTTTGGTACATGTGTCTGCAAAATGAGTGTTAGCTCTTAAATCAACGTTAATTTTGTCAGAACTATTACCCAAACTGCCATAATTTTTTGAATAAACAGAAATATATGCGTCTGATTTCTCTGACCTTTGAGGGAATTATTAAAAAAAGATACATAGTGTGACTGATAGATAAGCCAATAATTTCGTCCGCTTTTAAAATTTCTTGTCTATGACAGATGCCACCCACATCATAAGATATTATTAAATTCGTTTATGATGTGAAAAATCTAAAAGGCAAGGAAAGTGGCTGACGGCTTGGATTTCAAGGATATAGCTCGAAAGAAAATTGCAGAAAAATCTTTTCAAGCGTAATCAATTGCGTGATTCGAACCTTCGATCTATCAGCCTCCAAATAAATACTAGTGCCACTAGTGCCTCAATATCAAGTATGTGCTTGACCACTGAGGTATTCTTATTCTTTCAATAAAATTTTAGCCTTTCAAAGTAATTTTCAATTACTGCATTTTTTTTTTTGTTTTTTTTGTTTTTTTTTTTTTGAGGAATTACTAAGTAGTCAACAGTTTATTTAGATCTATTAATGACTATAATTTATCGTATAAAGGCATTAGCGGCTTTCTAAAGAGTGCTAAATTGAAGACGTATAACTTTCATAGTTCATATTAAACGTTAAGTCTAAACATATTAATTGCTAACAGATGACAGAATATTCCTTACTTATTTATGGGAATTAAATTTAAAATCGATTTTCAGTTGAATGGTATATATTTATTTAAAATGAAAATTATAAAATGAGAAATTCAATTGTATCTATATTGAAATTAAAAGAAAAAAACGTAGTTTAGATATAAAAGATGAAAGATTAGTGATTACTCTATCATTTAGAATTTTATCATTTAAAATCAATTATAGTAGTATATCTGAACATTTCTTTCGAATGATGTTATTCTACATTTGATTTGATTTTATAAATAATTATCTAAATAAAATAATATAATTACAATTGGATAAAATATTACATAATAATAAAATAAAATTAAAATAAACAATATCGTGAAATTATTTATTTAATAATGCAAATAGTGTTTTATTTACCATTTATAATGTCTTCCGTGTTTTCATCAAAAAAATAAGAAAAATAAACTATTTTACATTGTTCAAAATAGAGCATAAATATAAATTATATATAATATGATGAAATATAAGTATGTAGATATTTTAAAAACAAATTCAGTGCGACTAATAGGTATACACAGGTCCGTGTATGATCGCACTATATACAATACTTATGTCGTGTATACTGCAGCTTACAAAAATGTATGAGATCGCTTGCTTTGCCACTTTTCACTAAAACATATACATAATCTGACTATTATAGCTATTATCTGACTATGAAAACTTAGAGAATTTAATGTTTTTGAGTTCTTTATTCAGAGACTGGATTGTGAAGTCAACAACTGTTTAAATTTGTCATTATACTCGTATATAAGGAAGCAAATGGATAATATACTTTGACGATTTTATTTATCAATTATTTTTTGTTATAGGGTAAAAGCCCCCTTTGTGGAACGGTATCTAATACTGGAACAGTTCTGACATTTACATATTTATTTCTTTAATTAAGTAAGGAAACTTTAAATGCGAGGTGAATTTAAATTGAAAAACAATCATTCTATTAATAATAATTTTTGTTATCAGACGTTTCTTTCAGAAATAACTTCATTAATATGTAAATGTTCATAATTAGATACCGTTCCACAAAGGGGGCTTTTACCCTACATAATAAAGAAAATTACACCCGGACTATTTGAAATAATTCACTTGTCGGTAGGAATTAAATTTATTGATTATTTTGTTTTTTTATTTTATATTGTTATAATTATATATATATATATATATATATATATATATATATATATATATTATATATATATATATATATATATATATATATATATATATATATATATATATATATATATATATATATATATAGGTACGTATATATGTACCTATAATTAAAAATTTTAATAAAATTAATACAATAACATTTTAAACGTCAGTATTTTTTTGTAAATAATAAAAATTAAAATTTATAAAGGCAATAAAATTACTTTTATATTTGGCCATTTTGTTCGTGGGAAAAAATTGACACAACCTGATTTGCATTAACAAACAAAATAAAAACAAAAATTTAGTGTTTACTTAAGTAAAAGTGTAAGTAATTAATTTCAAGGAAAATGTTATACCTAATGATTAATGTTGTTGATACTGCAGTTCAATTAACGCATAGATGTTGGTCATCACTCATCACTAGTGTCTTTTTATACTAGATTGGACGCAGTTGCTATCATTGTAAATACAATATACCGTTCATAATTAAGTTATTACATAGAATAGATTATAAATGAGTAGGATCACAGCCCTTTATAATATTGCAACCTGAAAGAACCATTGTACTTCCGCTTTTTAATGTCTAAAAACTCTTTCTCTTAATGGTATTGATATACTATACTTTCTTTGGTTTGAATCAACTACTTTTAAGTGTGTAAGTTTTCTGTTTTTAAGTGATGTCTTTTCTTCTTTATAACAGAATTTGCATCTATCGTCTCTTACTACACAGTGAAAAAATTTGCGTTAAAATTAACACATTTCACATGTCCAGAACGGTCCACTCAATTTTTTATGTTATTTTAACACAAAGCATATGTGTCAAATCTTTACACAATATTTGTGTCAATGATTTAACACACAAGAGGACATACATTTTGTGTTAATTTTTCAGATTTATCAGAGTTAGTTGTTAAACTATTTTATTCAATATTTACTTATACTTAAGATATTTGAAAATCGTCAAAAATTATAACGATTTTGTTCATATATTATTATAAATGAGATTCAAAGAACGCAGAGTAAGTCAATCCTTTGTAAAAATTCTTATTTGTTTCCATATATACAGTTTAAAAATATTTAGTAATTAATTGATGGTACGTATGTGTTATATAATATTATAAGGTAAATATTTCTTATCTGTATATCTAGAATCTTCTATACTTATAGTGCGCAGGCGATATAGGAAAACAAAGAAATTCGAGAAGATGTTTAAGCCATTTAATTACACGCGCAGGGAGTCAGTCATTCATTGATTCAGTCAATATAATGTATTAGGACGGTTGTGTGGACGGTAAACACATCACACTTCGTCATCGCCGCCTGCTTCTTCAAACTTCGCGATCATGCTGCGTCTGATTTTAAATTTAATTTTTCTTAAAATTTAATTTATAAGTTTGCATTCGGGTGGCTCTGAGGATATTAGTTTAGTTTAGTTAACAGTGTTAAGTATTTTCGTGACGCCAATATTAATTCGGCGATTTTATTCAAACGTAAGTTAGTGAAAAAAATTTCATTTTTCTAGTTAAACAATTGTATGTGTATTTACAATTTTATAAATTTGTATTATTTTTGGTATTTAGCATTCTTTTCTCATTAGTGTTAGGGTATAACAAGAGGCCAAACTTCTATATGATAGTTAGCATTCCAGCTGTCGCCAGAATTTTACGTCATCAAACTTGGTAGCGGAGCCTCCCCACTTTCTATGGTTATACATATTTAGTTTGTGTTTGTATGTGTAGTATAGTGGATGTTAATATGTGTGATATTCGTTATGTAGGTGGCACGAGGTGCGAGGTGGGAGTGAATACATACTATCGAACAACTGTATGCATGTATCTGCTACTAATCATGTAACCACGACCTAACAATCAAAAGCTACCATCTAAAAATGGTTGTATGCTCTTGTAGAGCCGATGGACGACTAGTCAGTAAGTAGTATAAAATGCAGCTTATTGCAACTATCGGACCAGACTTTTTTATATGTAGGCTTCAGCTGTCTCATCTGTGGGGTATAATTAGGTTTAGTTTATTATCCTCAGCACAATTCCTACGCATTTCCGTAGTCCGCCCACGTTTAGTATGTCTAGTTAAATGTAAATAATTTGCATTACTTTATTCATAAACTGGTCACACCCACAGAACACTAGAAGCAAACTAATATCAAAAAAGTGTAGCTCGCTTGGAGTCATTTGTTGGTCTGTCACAGCTTAAAGGGGACTACTAGTGTGACATTTTTAACAAAAATAGAAAAATTTTTTTGCATGTTTCGATAGTTTTCGATTTTTCATTCGATTTCAAGTGCATATCTCAAATAGTTTTTGAATTACAACCATCTGAAAGAGAGGATTCTGATTTTCACTGTTAACTTTGAGGTAGGTACTGAGAAATGTATGAAAGTTGATAGTTCGGGGGTTTGTGGACGTGGCTGCCAGTCACATGTTGTGGAGCAGCTAGAACCTGGCACATTTAAACGACTCATCTAATTTTACTATGACCGTTATAGTGAGTACATCGTAAATAATTTTAGTAAAAATTCTCAGTGATTAAAACTAAAAGGTAAGGTAAAAAAAACTACATTTTTCAAATTTGCTGCAGTTATAACTCGAAAACAAATCATCCGATCGATTTGATTCTTATTGCAGCTTCTTTTATATATGTTTCTTCGTGCCATAAACCTCCAGTTTTCCGATCGAATAAAAAATGTAACTTTTGCAGGCCAAAAACCATCAAATTTTCGCCCAAAATTTGAAACGTTTTTTAAAAAACTCCGCTATTTTGTTAAATTTCAACTTTTTTTTTCGATTTGAGGTTCATGGAACGGGCAATACATTCTAGTTTAATAAGCGTTTTGGTTTTTTTGATTTCAGGCACTGTAAAGGTCGCTATCACTGCAGCAGTAAGGGGACTTTTCTTTGGAGCCTCGGGAGATCGCGAATAATTCAATGAATTTTCAATTTTTTGGTCCAAAAATTTTATTATGAATTTATTGTATCTCAACGAATATATCCTTAAAATATTAAAATATTCCATACAGTAGTTTTCTTTAAAAAGATTCCCAAAAATCACCTTTTCTTTACGCGTTCACACTAGTGGTCCCCCTTAAGGCATTTAGTCAGTCGGTGTCGGTCACTGAATGCACTACGATTGTTATGTATGGTAAGACCATTGTTACTTGAACTGCACGTTGCTCTGTCCGATAATACGTGTTTTGTAGTTGTGTGTGTGAACACTCACACAGAAGCAAACATCAAACTCACAACACTACAATCAGTGTGTACCTACACGACATAGTGGTGCGAAGTGGGATTTTACGTCACCTTTCTGCTACAGTCGGAATACTAATTATCATCGAGTAGTTTGGGTCCTTGTTCACACCTCTTTCATAACAGGTAAAATTCTAAATTAAAAAAAGATCAGTTGTGATCAGGTAATAACATTTCATTTCATTGTCTGTAAACAACTTTAAATATTTATTACTTTAAATAAGTTTATGTATTTATCGATTGAAAGTATTGGAAATAAAATTTTCATTGATAAAATAATTCATTATTATTGAAATTTGTGAATAGTAAATTTATAAATATGTTTTGTATTCCTTTTGAAATTAATATTTTCATTAGTCCTGTCGATGTAAGTGGTCTATTACAGGTATTCATTTTATTACAACTGATTATTGTGGCGCACTCTGGCTAAAATTTTGTAAATTTAGAATTCTTTGTTAATAAATATTGTTCAAGTTTATACAGTTATTACGTAGGAGTCATGACGCGACTTGAGCTCGAGAAATTTGTTTTGAGGTCCCTAGAAACCGAAAATAATATTCACTAAAATATATATATATATATATATATATATATATATATATATATATATATATATATATATATATATATATATATATATTGCCACATTTTTATACACCATTGCAAAGAGGGAAAAAAATCACATAAAAAAGGTTTTTGAACTATTATTCTAGGTTAGCTAGTTTTGGAGAAAATAAGAAAAAAAGTCAGTAGAAAGATTGGACAGTTCTGAACCCACCGTCCGCTACCGGGGCGGTTCTAGAAACCTCCGGCGGTGGGTGGAGTAATGTGAACGAAAATTTTTTCTAACGTAACGTTTGATCGTACCTAACCGAGCCTAAGGAAATTTGGTCTTAAACCTAACCGAACCTAAGGAAATTTTTTCTAACTTAACCGAACCCAACAAAATTTTTTCTAACCTAACTGAACCTTATTGTTCTATAATTTATATAAACTGAATTTATTATTAGCGAATTTCCAGAATGGAATTCAGCTATTACAGCCACTGTCATGACGCGACTTTAGCCCGGGACTATGGCAGAATATTGTTTTGAGGTCCCTAGAAACCAAAAATAATATTCACTAAAGGGCTGTAGAGTTAACAACAACTATAGAGTTAACAAAAAATCATAAATTAACACTTTCACTGAGATTTTATTTACAATTATTCTATATCAACTAGTTTCCGAGAAAAACGTACTTTTGTAAATGGAAATTCACTATGTTATGCAGGATGCTGCGACAGGGGTATTTTTCTATATAACCGCCCTCTATTTCAATACACTTATTACAGTGAAACCTGCCAAGTTGGACACCTCTGTATACTGGACACCTGCTCAAGTTGGACACTTTTCAATTGGCCTGGCGAAATTACATTGTTTTAAATGCATATTAATACTTATAAGTTGGACACCTCTATATGTTGGAAACCTGTCTAATTTGGACAGTTTTTTAAAATGATTTCTGATATTTTGACCTGTTTACGTTGGACATTCATGTATTTTACACGTGACCGAAACACGTGTTAGTTATGTTATGACAGTTATAATAATTGAATTTTTACACGTGACCGAAACACGTGTTAGTTATGTCCTAAAAATATAAAAGCTCGGCAGTCACAATGGTTATTAGTCAATAATCAGCAGTGATTTCATGTGTACAGATCTCTTGAATATTTATTAGTTACAAATTTAGCACCATGAGTTCGAAGCGGAAATGTTTAGTAGAATTGACCATTGAAAAGAAAAAAAATGTTAAAAAAATTTCGTAAAACTGGTAATGAAGCAATAAATCAAAAAGTTTATGACTTTTTTGTTAAGTGCCCTGAAATGAAGACCCTGATTCAGAACTTCGCGATGCAATTAAATTATTACCTCCAGAGTTTCAAAATCAGTTACAGACTGCTGAAGAAATGATCACCGCCGATGCCTACTTGGAGGTACACGATCATGTCTTCAATACACATCAAGACGTTCTTCAACATGTTTTACAACTAGACGAGGAACAAGAAATCGAAGAATCTAGTGACGAATGCGAGAAAGTAGCGGAGAAACCAACAACCCCTGAAGAAGCTTTGAACGGTATAAATACCGCCATTAAGTATTTAACTGAAAACCCATGCGAACTGTTAGAAGATTTATTCAAAATTCAAAGCAAATTAGAAAGCAAAATTTTCCTAAAAATTGTATCCAAACAAACTAAGATAAGTGATTTTTTTACGAAAGATAATGTTTAAATATCTATAATATGTATGTATTACGATTGTTATTCGATAGTTTATTTCAATAAATATTGATACGTAGATGTGTGTATATGTATTACTTTAAAAATAATTAATTTTGCATTATATTCTAAATTAGTGTTAACCTTAAAATTACTAAGCGTAGATGATTTTGGTATTTTGCATATGTTGGACACCTGTTTATGTTGGACAGTTTTTGATTGCACCGCGGGTGTCCAACTTAAACAGGTTCTACTGTATAAGGTGGGATAAGCATCTCTATGCCTTTATAATAATAAGCAAATTCTTTGTAGCGATTCTACAAGAGCGATGTTTTCAGAAGTGATCGAATCTGCCGGACGTCCAGAACGATCACGGTCGTTGAGGGACTCGTACCGCAAACGAAACCTTTGGCACGGGTTTACCGTATACACCATCCAATTTGTCCTTAATTTCTTCTGGAGTCAGAAATTTTATGACTACATGATATTCAATTTTTGAAACAGTCGACATATTGAGTTTACACTTTTACAACAGAATAAATAAAACACATGTAAACTCGTCCATTGCGTTTATAATTACTAGAGACTTAATACTTTCTGTGAGTATATAAATTACGTCACCTTTAAATAAGTTTAATCATGTTAGGCCGAGAACTTATGGCGCTCCCCACGTACTTCATTTTTCATTCTAAATTTCAGCTTCCAATAGTTAATCACCTTAATTTATTTTCGGTTTTTCTAACATTTAATTTAAACCTTATGCATTATTTATGTTTTTGATATTTTTGAATTGTACCTATATTCATGTATTTATTTTAGTGTATATAGCCTTAGTAACTAAAACACTTAATAAATAAATAAAAAAAATTAAAAAATTACCCTCACAATGCTATAATTTCCAAAACTCTAATATTTATTTATCACTAAACCGTAACTATCCCGTCTTGCGCCACCTTTCTCTACTATGTTAGAATTAAACTTACCTCTTGATAGGTACCTTTTAAAAATTACTAAACTTACGCTAGTATAACGTTATATGGAAATAGTCGCATTACTTATTCGAGTATAACTTGAATTAACGGTAATTTAAATTAGGACATTAAAAAAGAACTAAATAAGCAACAAATCAAAAATTTATCTCAACAGTCCCAGAAACCTATATTATTAAATAATAGCAATCGTGGCACTCGATTCCAACAAACGTGTATTACAAAAAAAAAAAAAAAAAAAAAAAAACATAAATAAAATCTCGTTTTTTGTTCACAGCTCACTTAATCCAAATTCTAGTTATTCTCAAAGTGAATGAAATAATACGTAGCAAAAGTACGTATAGCTAGGTTATATTTTAACATTTTAAAAATTTTATAATTTAAAGATCTTGACTTTGAGATTACACAAATTCTTATTTTTATTTATTATCTAGTTCGTTTGCTTACAGTCACAGTGTGTTATGCTTCATTTTTGGCAAGAATTATTAAATTTAGGTTATAGATTATAGTGAAGTTTATAAGAAAACCGATTAGTTTATGTATTATGTAGGTACATGTGTATTAGAGATGGATACTTATATGAATAGTAAATAAGAATAATATAATTTGACCTTTCTTTTTTCTCAGTTGATTGAAGACGCAACCGGAGACGTTTGTGTTTGGGCATTCGCGATTTTTGAATGAATTAAAAATCTTATTATAAACAATACAAATTATTCATTCAACAGTCATCACGATTAAATGAAATAAACGTATATTTTAGTTCCACAATTTATTATTTATAAGTATACCTATAAATACATTTTTGAATAGCTACAGAATGAATTATTTGTCTTAAAAACTTATAACCTGTAGCGGTAAAAATAGTTAATTTTTAAACTTATTGGAATTATCCTGTCGTAATTCTTAATTCTCAACCTGTAAGAAACTTGAAGACAATTGCATGATTCGCCCAATTTTCTTTAACAGAATTCCTGTTTTGGAATTTTTTCTAGATATTAATTTAATAATAACTCTGCACTCAAGAGCCGAAGAAAGAAAGCTCTTAAGAAATACGTACATTTGGCATGTGTAACTTCGTCAAGACTGCGGGCCGAACTTATAATTCGAATTTATAAGCGACAATGTAAAGAGAAATTCATAGTTTTATTTCAAGGAAATGGTATTGAAAAATGTTTAAGCGCTGTGAAGCTGACCCACGGGTCGTACATTGTACATGTCCGACGTACGTTCAACAACTTCTTGCATGGTTATTTCATTTTTTTTTTTAAATTCTAAATAGAATAACAAATGGGCGGTGGGTTGAAAAGGATACCGAGATATTGCTTCAAATATAGCAGTAAATTATTTTAAACTCATCTAATAATTACGTTAAGTGGTTAAGGATATAGGTCACTTAAAATGTTATAAGAGTACATAATATCCAGTGGCGGATTTACCCTAAGTGCCGCTCCAGGCTCAATGAAAAATGCCGCCCCTAATAGACTAAAAAAAAATTTTGCCGCCCTTTTGCCCAAATTGCCGCCCCTAAAATCTGCTGCCCTTCTTAAAAAACGTAAGTGACGAGCCAAAACGAAACTTCAAATTCTACATTTTGCCACCCTTTTTGCCTAAATTTGCCGCCCCTAAAATCTGCCGCCCTAGGCTTCAGCCTACTCAGCCTGCTGGTAAATCCACCACTGATAATATGTATAATATTAATACCACTTATCTTCGTCCTTTTTTATCTGTGGTAAATGACCATTATAATAGCTGATATTTTTTGGTTGAAGGAAAGTGTTCACCGTTTCATTTCAATTTTTTCTTTACAAGAAAATGTGTGTTATCTATAAAAACTAAGTTACTTTATATTATAAATTAATAGTAAAAGTCAGTCATCAGAGCCAGTAACTTCTAATCACAGATTACTGGTACATCGAAATCGCTTATGAAAAGTTTAAAAGTTTGAGTTTTAAAAACTATTTTCATGCATACATAAACTTGGTGATACGAGTGCCTTAAGTGAAGGGAATTTGTTTTCATTTGACTTCGTTTCAATTGAGTGATTTCAAACATCTTAAAGGTTCTAAATTGTTATAACCATAAGAAAACGTAATATCTATAAGCGTCTTTAACACTAGTCATAATTTTTTGAAAATCATCAGAAAAATATTTAACTCTCAGTAACAATATTGATTACCAAATAAAAACCTTGACGGAACATTCTGTAGATAATTTTATTTTTATATTTTTGTATTAGTTTTAATATTATTATGATAATAATATAAATATTTGACTTTTTCATTTTGATTTTTTTAATTCTATTTGATTTTTGGGTTAGTAAGTCAAATGAGCCACGAGTTTTTTTGATTATTTGATTGTGTATTCTTTATTGTGAATTGATGATTGTTTCTTCATATGTACATAGTTACGATTAAGAATGTACAAAAAAAAAATCAATGGTCATATTTATTTTATGAAAATGGTTATAACGTAATACAGTAGATCAGTATTTTTTATTTTTTTGTTCTGTTTGGATATACGAGTATATGTAAAGAAAGATTTATATCAATAAAATTGTTTTGAGTGATCTTGGTACGTGAGGAATGAAATATTTGAAAAGAAAATATGACTGAATTTAATACGAATAATTTGTGCAATTATGTCTTTAGGAACTATGTTTTTTGAAGTGACGTGGGCTTAATACTTTGATGTTGTGCGGTAGGTAATTACTGTCGTTATGATGGAAAGTTAACGTCAATTATTACTGTTGAAAATGTTTTGGGAAAATATCTTCATTCAACTATTCCACGTCTAAATAGGAAATTGGCTTATGGCGTTTAATGTCATTTTCTATCAAAAATTAGCCTTTCAATTTAGATTGAAAACATATGTAATTATTTATAATAACAGTGCATCCTGAGAAATTCATGGATAATAAATCCTTTTCCAGTTCCCAATTTGTCACTTGAAATTAACTTCAATCGGAATCAAAACTCAAGTTTTTGTGTTTTTATAATAATTAAGTCATTTTCCCTATATTTGTGCTAAAAGAGACTACCGAGATTTGCCTGTAAAGAGAGAGTGAGGGAAAAAGTACACGAATAATAAGAAAATAAAAGCAATATGCATGCAGCATAGCTTAGTCAGTAAGTAGTTGCCTATGTGAGTGCAAATATTACAAGCAGAATGCACAAGAGCCTGCAGTAAAGTAGTTGCATGTGTGGGAGTAAACGATTTACATCCCATTTGAGTCATAATTAAGCGTTTGTCCATGGATTGCTTCATGTCTCTTAAAACCCCACATAATGGTCTATCTAATAATAAAACCATCAACGGTTTTAACATTGCAATTTATCTTCAACTTGTTTAGATGAAAAATAGTCCAAAAAACTAGAACTTATGTACATAAATTCTTACGGAACGTCGCAACTAAGCGTTTCCCCGGGAATTGCTTGCTGTCTCTTGAAAGCCCAGTCTCTATCTAAGACGATCAATGATTTCAATATTTCTTTATTTATGTATATTCAACTTGTTTTGATTAAAAAAGTCATAAATAAATAGGTTCTCATTGAACTTAAGACACTATTTTAGACATGTTCCCATTATCCTATGGAACTCAAATTTTACCCACAATATTAGTTTGATCTGAAGTTTAATCCACCACAAAAATATGATACTTCTCCTCCGACAGGTCATTTTCGATAGTGGTCCCGGTAAACTCCTTTCTGATTATTATATAGCTTCCGAAAAAATCATCTATGACAGACGGAGGGACGGACATCAACGTGATTACATAAGTGTTCCGTTTTGATAATTTTGGTAGGAAACACTATCTAAAAATTATCAAATATTAAAATAATTACAATTTAACTGTTATTGTTAAACAGGTTTAGTACGAACGTTGCAATGTAGCTATAATAGTATTAACAAAATTAATGGATTCTATTGAAATTGTGCAATTGTGAGTAATTTTATCATCGCAAGTTTTATTGCTTTTCATAAAATATCCTTAAGGCAAATAAACTCATAAGCTAATCTATCTCAAATGAGGTTATTAATTAATTTTATTGCAATAACAATTAAAAACTGAAAATCAATATATCGAACCATGTTCAATTTTATATGCTCATGTTTATTTATTTCGTTATTATGATTAATAAAATTATATATCACATAAATTTTATTCTTCTATTATAATAATATTCGTAATAGACAGGCACATAGGTACTACAAATATATATATATATATATATATATATATATATATATATATATATATATATATATATATATATCCATCCTTGTACTTGAACAATAACTAGTTCTTAAGACCAGGCAAAATGATGTACCCGATAATAATTTAAATAAAATTAATATTTCCTTTCAATCCACTATTTCCTTTTTAAACGAAAAAAAAATTTATTTGTCTAAACTAAAAAAATTATTATTACTTAAACAATCATATTAATATATATATATATATATATATATATATATATATATATATATATATATATATATATATATATATATATATATATATATATAAATTTTCATGTAATGAACGTATGAGGTGTCATTATGGTAATTTATGAAAGTATGACGAATTTTAATGAAAAGTGTAAATTATGTAAAGAAGGTAATTTATGATAGTGTGAAAATCAGCAGTGACATCTCATAATACAAAATGAATGAGTAATTGAAAAAAAAGATTTTTTTTAGTATAAGAGGGAAGATTGTTAGTCTCATAAAACAAAGCCCTGTGCGTCGTTTACAGTATTTTATTCGTTATAAATATTTAATACTAACGGTATTGTATTTTTTTGTTTTATACTTATTATTTACAATTTACCGCTTTGGTGTCACGGACGTAAAAGTTATAGAGAAGCACAATAATTATTTATTTTTTCTATTGATTCAAAGAATAAAATTCAGATTCATGTGGGAGGATTCCCAAGTAGCAAAATCAAATATGAAAGTTACTAAGGTGTGTAGTAAATAAAATGTTAGTTTCTTTGGGAAAGTTACTGAAACTCATCAAGTTCTAAGTTGAGTAACATCTAAGTTCTAAGAGAAAAAGTAAGTATGTAAAGTGATCTAGATTAACAGCAGAAGCCGAACTATTGCAAACGGATTTAATCTCATCTATGTTTCTTAAAACGTTTAAGTAACATACGTTTTCAAAAAGAGGGTAAAATTAGAGTAAACTATCAGAAATGTCAAATTTAAATATCGATTTTAAGAAATTGAGGCAAAAAATACTATTTTCTGTCAAAAGTATTATATTTCATTTAAAATAAGAAAATTAATTTCAACTTTCAGCTGAAGACTTGTACCTTTTCACTGATTTTATCCTTTATTTGACCTTAGTAAAATTTATACTTTTGCCGATATATCTATTCTACAAGGTTTAGGTGAACCAATGACGAAAGAAAATAATACGAAGCCGGGTCAAATTTAAACCGGAATTTAATATTATAACTTTTTATTAAGTGATTATTTTGTTAAACAAACAGCATATTATTTTTCTGAATACATTCCTTTTCTATTAATGCATTTTTGCCATCGAATCGGCAGTTTGTTAATTCCGTCTGGCCAAACATGTGATAATCACACGGTGAGAAGTCTGAACTGTATGGTGGGTGTTCGAGAACAATCCAATGCATTTTCGTTAATTTTTGTTGGACGTTTTGAGACTAACGAGTAACGAACAAGTAGAGCAGTTCGTGTGCAACTGGTTACGTACACGTCCTTCTTCTTTCTTTGGTGACGGAATTAACAAACTTCCGATTCGATGGCAAAAATGCATTAATAGAAAATGAATGTATACAGAAAAATAATATGCTGTTTGTTTAACAAAATAATCACTTAATAAAAAGTTATAATATTAAATTCCGGTTTAAATTTGATCCACCCTCGTATATTATGTATTATAAAAGGACCTGTAACAACATTGTTTTATTGAAGTAAAAGTTGTGCTAATTCTAGACAATGGGGGCAACAAAATTAAATGTTTATATATGTATGTAGAAATTCATTTTAAATAAGTTGACTACATAAATTTACTACTGAATTCACATAGGAAAAAATGGTAAATTTATCTTAAGTGAACTTTATCATGCTTTACATCCTTTGTATACTTAATATGTAATATTAAATTTAACATGTAATGTATACAGGGTGTTAGTGAATAAGTACGAAATATTTTAATGGGTGATTGCTGAAGTTCTTTTATGTAAAAAAGTTCATATCAACCGATGTCCGAAAACGCTTAGTTTCCAAGATACACAGTGTTCAGTTTCTCGTCTTTTTTAAATATTTTCTTAAATATTTCAAGAACGTTTTGAGATATTCACATAAAATTTGGGATACGCTACGACAGGATAAATATCCATATTCTGAAGTAGACAGAATATTTCCATCCAAACCAGTGGCATCCGTACGGCCATATGATGATATATTTTTGTAGAAAAAAGAAAGGGACGCCACTGATTTTTTCCACTTTGAAAATGTTTTTTTTAAATGTTATATAAATCGTTGACAAAAATGACCTCTTAGTATTTTGTCGTTCACGTGTCCGTTTTCAAGATAAAAAGCAATTTTCAATTACTGTTCTTACTACAAAATAGTGATGAGCAAAATTAGTCTTGGTCTTGCAGTCTTGTCTTGGTCTTGCATTTTTTGCAAGACCAAGACCAAGAACAAGACTGCATTTTGCAAGACCAAGACCAAGACCAAGACCAAGACCAAGACCAAGACTATAAGTATGGCTGCAAGACCAATACCAAGACTCAAGTGAGCAAGACCAAGACTATAGCAAGAAAAAAGCAAGACTCTTGCTAAATTATTTAAATAGTTTAAAAGTATAATTAATACCGTAAAGAGAGAAAATTCTGATTTTAGAAGGAAAAAATTCGCTAATAAAAAAATGCAAGAAAGTGCAAGATTTTTAGCAATACCAAGACCAAGACCAATACCAAGACTGCATTTTGCAAGACCAAGACTCAAACTGCTCTAGCAAGACCAAGACCAAGATTCTTAATGCAAGAACAAGACCAAGACCAAGACTGCACGACAAAATCGGTTTAGGTTCTCGTATTAACTGCTGAGGTCATTTTATGAAAAACTCTTACCAACAAAAAGGTGAAGACGCTTCATTTCTACAGTATGACCACATAATTTGTTTTTAATTTAATACAGAAAAATATTTTTAAAAAACAAGAAATGGGACACTCTGTATCTTGGAAACTAAGCATTTTCGGACCTGGGTTTATATAAACTTTTTTACATAAAAAAACCTCAGCAATCACTCATTAAAATTTTTCGCACTTATTCACTAACACTCTGTATACGCAAATATTTTTTTATTACTCATGCGGCAGAAGTACTAACTTGGCGTAAACATTTCTGTACGCAAAATAGCTGTTTGCCTACTGTACTCTTCCCACATACTTTTTGCGTGTGGAAAGTAACTTTCCATACGCAAATTGACAATAAAACACGCAAAGCCGCCTCTTTTCATTTAATAAATATTTCATAATTATTTCTATAGAAACCACCAACAAAGTAATTTAAACGATAATTAATTAAAAAAAAAAAAAAAGACGAACACTTAAAAATATTATTTCAAAAAGTAATAAAAATGTCAAAAATAGTGACATTAATAGAAAAAAGTATGTGAAATTCGTAATAAAAAATAGTATGTGCAACTCGTGCGGGATTGTCGATTGCCCCACTCAAACCAATGAGCGCACTCACTACGTTCGTGCGCTCAACTTCGCTTTCGTGGACAATCGAAAATTTCCCGCACTTATTGCACAATATACTATTTCAAAAAGACGGCTAATTGGAAGTGAAAATAGTGAAAATTTTTACATTATTTTTTCAAATTTTTTAATACAAACATGGCTGACTATGCCTCAATTTTAATTTTAAAGTCTAGGGTATCTGAAAAAAGAGAAATATGTATTGGCAATTTACATGTTATTTATAATATTTGTCTCTTTTTAACGTGTACGTAATATCTTTCGTACGTAATATAAATTACTGGTCCTTTCATTTCTATGAGGTGAACTGACCAAAATAAAGAGTTTTTTCAAATTTAAAATTATCATTACATTCGAAGCTTATGATTAGACTCTTTTCAATGCAATCTGCTTTAACAAACCACACTTTTGAAAAATGAGATCACACACTATTAACATGATAAAAATGGGAGATATTTAGTAACGGCGGAAGTACTGGGAACATACAAATTTATAACTTAGCTCTTCTCGCAAGTTAGAAAGTCAGTAATATTTTTTATTTGACCACTGGAACTTAGAGATATTTCATTAAAATAATACTGTAATATTGGTATATTTTAAAAAGCACAATAAGTATTATATATTAATTATGTGAAAACCAGTGTGATGATCTATGTACAATTATATGAATAGAATTTTATTTATGTAGAGAATTTTCAATATTATGATTTTTTTATTTTGTTCCTCTGTATTCATTTATAAAAAAATAAAAACAAATGCAAATCGTGTTTTGCTCAGGGCCAATTCAACTATTTACGGTGACGTGTTTAAAGCAGTTTAAAAAGAGCAGATTGCGCCTGTTAAATAATACTTGATAAAATATATGTATGGATTTTTTTTTATTTTTAAAAATAATTAATAATGTAATACACTGGGAAGCCTTCGAGCGTTCATTTTTTTCCTTCGATTCATTTTAAATAGGAATTCATGCATTTAAACAGTCAGTTCATACATATGTACCTATTCTTATTTAATGAGTATTTTGAAAAGAAAATTAATTTTTGTTATTGTGAGAAGTTTATTGAACAATTATTTTCGAGGTTTTTTTCTGGGCGTCTGAAAAAAATTAATACATAGGTGCAATTTGTAGTGACAATTAGATAGCAGTTACTTTGTTTTGGTTTTGGTACTTTTTTGATTTTGTCGTTTAATTAATAAATGTTTGTTAATTACATGCTATGAAAGAAAATTAATAAGTAGCTATTTTACTTTGTGGAAGGCAATTAAAAATAATTACTTCATTTGTTTTCATTTTTTATTTGCAAAGAAGAATCAGCAAAATTAATGCAAGTAACGTGCTGACATCTAATTATTCTTTGTTTAGACATTTGAAAATATTTGAAATAACTACGGTAAAAATACCGAGCAAGATTACAATCTCAAGAAAGATTCCGAAGCTGGACCTATCGATTTTAATGAATTTTGAGTATGTTGTAGAACAGTTACAAATAAGCGACGCCTATTTTTTTATCGGTGGAAAAAAGGTTAGAATTAAGGGATAAAATCGCCTTTCAATAATTGGGATAAAATTAAATTTTTTTAAGTATCTCGAAAATGGCAAGAGACTAACCCAAAAGTTGAAATTGGCGATACTGATCTTTTTTTAAGAGCTGTCTACTGATATGTAATCTGTTCAAATTACAGGAGTGGTTGGGGGTTGATTTTGCGAAAAGGGTGAAAAATAAAAAATATTTGAGTAGTTCAAGAAATGATAAATAGTTTAATGCAATTGGAAAGGGGAGGAATGAGTCATCCTCTTAAGCCACATATCAGTTTTCATGTACGTATTGATACTATAACACATTGGCGGTGAGTAATAATTAGTGATGAGCAAAATTAGTCTTGGTCTTGCAGTCTTGTCATGGTCTTGCATTTTTTGCAAGACCAAGACTGCATTTTGCAAGACCAAGACCGAGACCAAGACCAAGACTATAAGTACGGCTGCAAGACCAATACCAAGACTCAAGTGAGCAAGACCAAGACTATAGCAAGAAAAAAGTAAGACTCTTGCTAAATTATTTAAATAGTTTAAAAGTATAATTAATACCGTAAAGAGAGAAAATTATGATTTTAGAAGGAAAAAATTCGCTAATAAAAAATGTAAGAAAGTGCACGATTCTTTAGCAAGACCAAGACCAAGACTGCATTTTGCAAGACCAAGACCAAGACTCAAACTGCTCTAGCGAAACCAAGACCAAGATTCTTAATGCAAGAACAAGACCAAGACCAAGACTGCCAAGTCTTGATCTTGGTCTTGCATTTGCTCATCACTAGTAATAATGTCATAATAAGTGCTTCTGAAGTTAGATTCACATATATTTATATACATATGTAAGGTTTTATTATGTTAAATATTTGTTTGTAAATAGTGCTTTTCGTTATTATACTAATTTCGTAATTTCTGAAAGCGTAAGTCAAGTAAGACGTAAGTATTCCAAACATATTACGACTATAAAAATGCAGTTTTCGTTATCGAAAATAACGATAATTTTAAAATGGATGATGAAAGGAGGTATTTTTACAAATAAATATATCACACCTTATAAATTATATTTTTTTTCATTATTAAAATCATAAGCAATGTTCATTAATTTTAACGTAGAATTTAATAAGGTATATGCATAGATTACATAAACATTTATTTCGGTTATATATGTTTTTCTGAAAACGGTTAATAACAACGAACAGGGAACGTGATTACGATATTATTATATAAATTAGAACAACATGTTTACTTCTATTTTATAAAAATCTTCCTGAATGTTTTCGTAGTTTACCTTACCGCAATAAATAAGTTTAACAACTGAGCTCTTTCGTACCTGAAACAAAATAAAACAATAATTAGTACCTATGTCTGTACCTATATTATTAATAGACTTTATTAGATTTACGCACATACATATGTTTAGTGATGAGCAAAATTTGTCTCGGTCTTGCATTTTTTGCAAGACCAGGCCGAAGACCAAGACTATGTATACCAAGAGCAAGACCAAGACTATAAGTATGGCTGCAAGACCAATATCAAGACTCAAGTGAGTAAAATCAAGATAAAAGCAAGAAAAAAGCAAGACTCTTGCTAAAATATTTAAATAGGTTGAAAGTATAATTAATAATACCGTAAAGAGCGAAAATTCTGATTTTAGAAGGAAAAAATTCGCTACTAAAAAAATGTAGGAAAATGCAAAATTTTTTAGCAATACAAATTTTGCAAGATCAAGACTAAGACCAAGACTCAAATTGCTTTAGCAAGACCAATACCAAGACTGCCAAGTCTTGATTTTGGCCTTCCATTTGCTCATCACTAACATATATATATATATATATATATATATATATATATATATATATATATATATATATATATATATATATATATATATATATATATATATATATATATATTGAATATTGAATCTAGCTTCTAATATGCCAATTATTTACTATGATTTTTGATACCAGTCAGTGGGAATAATTTAATACAAACAAATACCAGTAAGCTAGGCAGAAACAAGTGTGCCAGTGGGATACCAATTTTAATATTGGTGGCAAGCTTAATATATAACTGGCGAGGTTGCCTAGTAAAAATCATAAAACAGTCAAGTTTTAAGCAAATTTTAAAATTTGTTGTTGTGTAATTTATCAAAAAAATGTATATCATGTATAAATTTTGTAAGATTGCATAAACTATGATATTTAATATAAAATTACACTGTATTAATTTTTGTGATAAAATTACTTATTCAATTTGAGTAAAGAATAATTATTATACAGGTGCGTTATCTTGATATGAAGAAAACGTATTTACACAGGTAGACCCCAACACTAATTCTGTACAATCACAGCTATTGTATTTAATTAGGCCGCTATTACACTGTCATATGTAGAAATATGTCAAAGATCTTTGATCAAATCTATGATCAAATTTTAAGAAGCATGCTTAACTATGGTTACAGAAATACATATTATAAAAGCTAGCTTATTACACTATAATATTTCTTTGATTAAATTGAAACCTTGACATATATCTATGACAATGTAATAGCGGCTTTACATAGTTGCTTGCGATGTGAGATAATTAAAACATATTTCATTAATTTTAGGAAAAAAGATAAAATGCTAATATCCTTACTAAAAATTATGACGAGACTTTAACTGCCGGTTATAAGCACTTAATATTTTGATTTTTAATGTTAAAATACCGGAATAGGATAATCTACATAGGTATATTTAGTGGATAAGAAAGCGTGTATATGTCAGTGTGTTTGTAAATATCTAAATGTGTATACATATAATTATTTAATACGGGTACATTATTAAGTATTTTATAAGATTAGAGAAGTCATTAATTGAATCAACAAACGACCTTGATTAAGAATCAAATTAGTATAATAAAATTAGATTTTGTTTCTTTATACAGAATGTCACATACAAATCAACATATCTGTGATGATTAATTTAAATTTTGATTTGGTGAGGTAGGTAATGAAAATGAAAATATTATATGCTAATTACATATCATATTTAGCATAAGTGTTTAAGGGGGACTTTAGGGAAGCTTAGAGCGGAAAAGTTATGATAATAATTACGGATTAGCCCCTTAGCCGCACTAATTCCGCAACGTGTAGATAAAAGGAAAAAGTTAAGGAGCTAATGAATCAACTAAAGTGAATTGTTTATATATATATATATATATATATATATATATATATATATATATATATATATATATATATATATATTCTCTTTTAGGCTATAAAAACACACAACTTGACTATCCAATAATTAATTATTTCTGGACGACGTCGTATTTTAATTAACGATTTTAAAACGTACTAAAATTATAACCAAGGAATATTTTACTCTTAATACTACATCTACAAATATTCTGAGTAAGTACATCCAAGATCAGAAGTACCCAAAAAAAAGAAAAACTACTAAAACGCTTTCTATACGAAACCAGATATCTACTCATGACCGTAGGATGTGCTTACTGAGATTAGGGTAATGTTTAATCGCCACTGGCTTATAATTTAACAAAATACTACTTTATTATTTTTCTGTTTCATATTCGTGAGTAAATACATACTGCTCAATATCATTAGCGTTTGAGTTAGTAAAAACACTTACATACACTTAATCGATTGGACGGTCCGTGATTAGTATTTTTGCAACTCCGATGCGGTGGGGTACCCGTGTTGTATAGCAGGGCCGTTTTGCTCGCGGTGAAATGTCTTCTTGGTGTCAACAACTGTGAGTATTATCTTTTCGAGCGTTGTGCCCCCATAAACTAAAGTGGCGCCTCTTTAAATTCGACAGAGTCGACAGCGTTAATTTTCTGGGTTCTTCACAAGTACAAAATTTTACCCCGGCGGTCTAGCGGCACGACTAGGTGTGAACAAATTCCTGGTTCCACCATTCCAGCAACAGGTAAGATTTTCAATTATAATTCTTTTTCTTCTTATTAACTTGCTTTATTACGTGGTTTACAATCATTATTACTTTGTTTAAATATTACCAATTTGATTTTTTCCTTTTTTGTAAATCCTGTATCTTTACACAAAAGAAAATTTTTACTTTACAGTGCACGTGCTCTCCAAAATGGCTCCCCACACAGCCCCCAAAAGGAAACAATTACGATCCTCTCTGCACGGCTGCCCGATCTGTTCTTTTCTCGAGTTATTTTTTCGAAAATCTCTTTTTCTTCTATTTCGACGTCGGACCGTCCGTCTTTCGCCGCAACTAACACTCAAAAAAAAAACTGTTTTACACTAAAAGTTCCTAAAGTTACTAGGTTGGTAAAATTTACCACAGAATACAGACAATTCCTTAACATTTTTTGTAACAGTATTAATAAATTATTATTTTTTTTTAGGTTGGCAGCCGTCAAAGCAACAACTGTCAGTTTTGACATTTAAACATAAACATTCATCCAAATGCTTCAATTTTAAATTTACGACAATCTGAACTTACTGTTTGATACAATAAATGAACTGACAAAAGTATCCTTTTCTTGTTTTATTTGTGGTAACTCTACACTCAGCAATATGAAAAACCCATTTAAGACTTTATCATTTTTTAAACCCGTTACAATAGCATTTACCCGCGGCTTCGCTCGCGTGGCAGTAGAAAGACTAAGCGGGTCTTAGCACACACACAACGTCCTCAGAAGTATGGACACACTTGACTCAAGGGGTGCCCCTGCTTTTGACACGGCAGTGTAGCACAACATTAAGTACACTACCGCGTCAAAAGTATGAACAAACCTTCACTCAAGGTGTACCCATATTTTTGATGACGTAGTGTGTGCTGGAACCCGCTCAGCCCTTCCACTCGTGGCTTTTGAAATTATGACATCTAGTTCAAACGTATAAAATATACATTCATTTTCCCACAGGAATTTTCCCACAGAAATAAAATGTTTCCTCTGGGTTCGAAATTCGAAAGTTCGAATGAAGTCAGTGATCCTCTTATCGTTTTAAATATATTTTCCTACGGGAATTAGACTTCTCACAGGATTCAGATATTTTCTCGGGGTAGAGAGTAGTCTGTGTTCCTTTCTTTCCCCGCTTAAACAATATGCAATATTTAAAATTAATTTTCCATTTTTTAACAGTCAGTTGTCATTATTTAATTGTTTCATTTTAAATACATTTTCCTTCGGATATCAGATACTTTCTCGGTGTAAAAACTTATGTTTATGGCTGTATATCGTTCTGGCTGTATAACAAACAGAGTTCGAATAAACTCCAAAAATTTTTTTTTATTTCATTTAAAATATATTTTTCCACAGAAATGAGATTTCTCACAGGAATGAGATGTTTTCCCAGGATAAAAAATCGCCTATGTTCTTATCCAACCCCTCTGTTAACAGTATTCTTAAGTTTGAAACCAATAATTCGTTTTTTAATAGTCAACTGTCATAATTGTCATAGATGGCCTATAACCGTCTCCGTCTCCCAAGCTATGTCTGTGCAAAGTTTCAAGTTGACCGGTTAAGTCGTTGAAGCGTAAAAGCAAGCCAAACAAACAAACAAACAAACAAACAATTTTTCATTTGTAATATTAGTTAGAATAAGGATTAGGATTTACACTTTAAAAATGAATTTTTAACAATTTTAAAAGCACCAGCACACCATATCACATCAGTTCCCACATGTCTAATTGTAAAAGCGACACATTTAAAATTTCTTCCCCTGTTTCAACCCAAGGGATAAATTTTAAAAAGCACTGAAACTTTTGTGTTCAAATCAGTAACCTAACACCAATTTCCATATTTCTAACTCAAAAAATTACAAATTTCTATGAAAATTTTCATTTTCTATTTTACCCCCTTAGGGGGTGAATTTTCAAAAATCCCTTCTTAGTGCTCATCTACATTATATAAGAAATCCCTGTTCAAAATTTCACGGTTCTAGGTGACAAACTTCCATTTAAAGTTTCTTCTCCCATTTCAACCCCCTAAGGGATGAATTTTTAAAAACACAAACTTTTGTATCCAAACCAGTAACCTAACACCAATTTCCATATTTCTAACTCAAAAAATTGCAAATTTTGTATGAAAATTTTATCCTCCATTTTACACCCTTAGGGGGTGAATTTCCAAAAATGCCTTTTTAGTGCTCACCTACGTTATATAACAAATCATCTCTGTTCAAAATTTCACGTTTCTTGGTGACAGACTTCCATTTATAGTTTCTTGCCCTGTTTCATCCCCCTTTAAGAGATAAATTTTTAAAAGCAATAAAACTTTTATTTTCAAACCAGTAATCTAACATAAATTTCCATATTTCTATCTCAAAAATTACAATTGTCTATGAAAATTTTCATCCCCTATTTTACCCCCTTAGGGGATGAATTTCCAAAAATCCCTTCTTAGTGCTCACCTACGTTATATAAGAAATCCCTGTTACACCGGTCAATTTAAACATACAAGGGTACAAAAATTAGGGGAGAGCTGAAAATTGGTACGAATGTTCGGAACACCATTATAAATAAGTATTGAGAAGTCCTCATCGATCCTGTACGTGGAAAAAATTTTATTCAAGGTCAAAGGTGTCAAAAATTGGTTTTTCGCGTTTTTCAGCAAAACGGTAAGTTTTGTCATAAAATTAGGCCAGACAAAAATTATAGATCATATAATTATCTATAAGAAATGTCTGAATACTTTTTTCCTAAGAGCCACCGTTTCTGAGATATAACTATTACAAAAGTTGTAATCTTCATAATATGCACACGTTTCCACGCCACCTGTGAGGCAGTGTACTTAGCGGGTTTTTTTAAAGGGATTCCCCGGTAGGCCTATTCTACGGTCTATGGTGATCCTGTTTAACTGAAAACTATTCAATAATATTAGTATTGGGAATGATGAAAGCGGTATAGATTTAAAAAAAGTGAGGGAAATTATTCGTCAAATTCATAATTGTCTAATATTTCAGCTTCCTCTTCTTCTTGTTCTTCTCCTTCTTGTTTTTGTTCGTGTTCTTCTTCTTCTTGTTCTTCTTGTTGGGTGCAAGTAAATTGCCTCAATAGCGATGCATTACATGTCTCCTCGTTGGTATCATACGAATCCTCTTCTGTTGGTGATTTAACATTACAGCACGACTGGACTTGACAACTGGTACATGCAAGAGAACAAAACAATCCAACTTTTTTGCAGCCGCATTTTACACTACTCCCCTTTTTACAATTACAAAAAATTGTGTTGAGGAGTTTTTCGGCGCAGGTGGGAAATTTTTTATAATAATTATATCTCAGAAACGATGGCTCTTAGGAAAAAAAGTATTGAGACACTTTTTATAGATAATTATATGATCTACAATTTTTGCCTGACCTAATTTTATGATAAAACTTACCGTTTTGCTGAAAAACGCGAAAAACACATTTTTGACACCTTTGACCTTGAATAAAATTTTTTCCACGTACAGGATCGATGAGGACTTTTCAACACTTATTTATAATGGTGTTCCGAACATTCGTACCATTTAGCTCTCCGCTAATTTTTGTATCTTTACTACTACTTTTAGGGCTAAATTGATCAGATTATGTTCAAAATTGTACGTTTCTAGGCCCAGCGGTTTGGGCTGTGCGTTGATCGATCAGTCAGTCAATTAGTCAGTCAGTCAGTTTTGATTTTTATATATATAGATTATATGTACATAAGTGTGGGGCAGTAGATTTGAATTTGACTATATATTTAGGACTTATCCACTTTTATTTACAAACCTTGGAAAAATTACTTCCACTATAATATTTTTAAGAATGACTAACTATTACCAGAAAAGCTGAATCTGTGAAATCGCTAGCTAAATACAAACTTCTTTGTTAGTAAATTAAGAGAATATGATGACATAAATTCGAACTAAACCACAGTAATAATCAAGTACATTTCGTTGTTTTAGACAATTTGACAACCTAGTAAGAAAGATACATTAAAAAAAATTAAATGTTAAGTTGAACTGTTATAGATATATGTCAATTCCGTATCATCCGGTATAATAAAACGTGTTTAACCTGGTCCCCCATATCAAATATCCACTTAAAGTTCCCATTTTGAAATTAAAATCATTATTTTCTATCGGAAATTTTCGACTAACGAAAATAACTTTCTCCAAAATTATTATTAAATATAAATACTTTTTTTAGAACATGAATTTCTTGTTTATATTCGAAAATAAAAAGAAATAATAATAAATGTTAAATATTACGTTTCAAAAAATAAAAAACAGGCTTCTTACGTGTGGTAATTATATTATCCATAATAGCCAGTTAAAAAAAGATATTAAATGGTTGTAATCCATGTTACGTTGTTTGATAAAGACAATCAATGTATGTAATTTATTTGAAGAAAGTATTTGTTTTCGAAATGAGAAAAAAATTAAGATATTTAGATTAGTTTGACACTAAAAATAATTTTGTTTGTAATTAAATTTCAAATTTGAATATAGATGACTATATTAAAGTGAAAGAAATGGCCATGATAGCATTTCATTTGACTTTACTATCTTTCAAAGTGGAAATTTTCTTTGGCGCATGTTACGTAAGTTCATATAACAGTAAGTTGAATACTTGAATAAAACAAAATTTTTACTGCTAATAAATCATTAAAGCCCGTTGCTTATAGTCGATAGACTCGACAGAAAATGCAGTTAGATAGGCGCAGAAACGCATTTTAAAGTGGACAAGTTTCTCATTTTTTCAGTAAGGTTGATATTTGTCACAGTTGATAATCGGACATTACACAATTTTTTACCTGAAAAAGAAGCAACAAAATCGAACAATTTCAAGGTATCACCACGAATGATTATGAATACAATATGATAAAAAATTATCACCTAGTATAAGTAAATGAATAAATAAGTAAAAAGAAATGTTTAGTCTACTCTGTTTTTATAAATTTTTTGTCAGTTTTCTGTTATTAGATCTTTAACCGTTCCACCATTTCTGCAATCACATATCTAATGGCTTTTTTCGGTAAGTAACATCTAAAATTATATAATAATTTTGATATACAATATCCTTGATTTACTACAGCTGCTACAAAGGTCAGTTAAGATTTGAGGTTTGTATCTATATGGTAAAGTGTACAAATCCAAAAAACTATCCAAACTGTCCAAATTTGTAGTAATTAAATTGTAGCAAATGTACATAAACTTTCGATTTTGTGGACCCCTAGGAACGTTATAAGATGTTAAATAGTTTTCATTGCAAGTAAGTGGTATAATGTGTATATAATCTTACAAATAACGGAAGCGCTGTGAAGGAAAACAAATTATTTTTGTAGTTTTTTACACTCATTCGTTTAACAAAAATAGTTAAAAACTTCAGTTGAATGTTTACGGCTTATATTCACATGGTAATTTAACAAGTTATCATATTCATAACATTATTATAGTCCTGGTGAGGGCGCTGGAAACGTTAAGAAAATTTTTGACATTTTTCTGTACAATTACATAACAAAATATATAATATTCAACAAAAAGTGGAAGCGCTGTGTATAACGTTTTTAAAGTTATTCACAGTGCTCCCATGGTTTAAAATATTTTATAAAATTTTTCTTAAATTTTTCATTTTACATAATTTCTGCATCATGGTTGAAGAACACCTAATTCTCCATGCCTTAAATTAGCCAAAACACTCTTTTTTTACCTATGGGACGAATAGTTTTACGTAAACCTAGTAATTTTTTATTTAGACAGCTTAATAACACCTAAAATACACCTATTTTTTTGCAAATTTTTTTGCTAGCTTTATGGAGGACGGCTAGCTTTATGGAGGTAAAAAATGTCGACTTTAATTAATAAAACATTAAATTTACTGTTTTATTTTAAAATGATCAAATAAGATTTTTTTATTGTTATTCTCTTTTAAATTAATAATAAAAGAATTTACTGGTAATACATATAATACAATATATAATTATATACCTATATAATTTATTAATTAATGCGAATTACAAGAATAGAAAAATATTTAATGTAAAAAAATTAAATTTATAAGTGATTACAGTTATTTAATAACAAAATAAAATTAGATCATAAAAATTAATTGTTTCAACAAGTTTAATTTTTTGTATACAAATTTTTTTTTTTTTTTTTTTGTAGTAAAAAAATTATTTACTAATTCTTATTATAACAAAATTTTTGTTTAACATTTTCTTGTAATATTTTTCTCATTTAATTTTGATTTTATTATTAAATAAAAAAAATTGAGAACATATACTTAAATGAAATGGTTAAATAAATACTGTCTATCTTTATTTTTTATAACATTTTATTTTGTTAATAATTAATTATTATATTTATTTATACATGTGTGGTTTAAATTTATAAGGTGGGCAAAATTTAAAAGATTTGAATATTTCTAAGGACAAAAATAATAAAACATCACTGTGCCATTTTCAATTAAAATAAATTTCCAAAGCTAAGAATTCAAAGACCGCAAGATACTGACCACATTTTTGACTTTACTGGACAGTCCCAATCTCCATTAGAGGTGATGAAAGGGAGACATTTTTAAAACATTGAAGAAGGGAGTCTCGCAAAAGCCATCTTGCACACTTTCCATTTAGTCTTGCGCCACCTCTGGTTTCCACCATACCACATACGGCAATTTCGTTTATTTAGAGCGACAAAAATCTAAAAATCATTTTGGTATTTTAATACCAATAACTATGGATTCACAATTATCAATAACCTTTACACCTAACCCTTATTCATAAACCTATTGTTTGAAGTTAATACAATAACTGAAAAGCTCCCAAGTAGAAGATATTTATTTTTCGGTTGGTGTGTTTAATTGGTTTCGAAACTTAAAACAGAGTAACAGTGATTTTTTTGAAAATTGTACCAAATATTATTTGAATTTTGATAATGGATGTCGTAGCTACAGGTACGTACTACAGATTAATAGTATTATTTTAAATTCCCTTTATATTTTGACCCCATATTGCATTAAAAAATAAAATTATGATTTTTTTAATGTTTTTTCCATATAGTATAATTTTGCATCGAGTTTCCAATAAAGTTCCATCGAGTACCGCTTTGTTTGCTATTTTAGTTCCTTTTCTAGTATTCCAGTAAACTATGAAACAAATTATAGCTATCCCAAATAATGCTTTTTTAGATTATGACCTTCTATTTACAGGGAGTCGCGACATTCAACTTCAACTGCGAGGACTATTGTGAGAAAAACACTAAATTTCAAAAAACACTGATACCGAACACCAATCGGATGGTGATGAAAAGTAATAAAACATTTATTGACACCTTTCTTCATTACATCCGTACATTTTGTTTTATTAAAATTTAATTATCTATATTTTTGTCTTATGTTTTTACCCTCATTGAACCCGAAAACTTAGTAATTAAATAAATTAGGGCAAAGTATCTCAATAATGATTTAAAGTATGTTATTTTATAATAATTAGTAAGACAAAATTTGGCTTTTTTCATACTAAAATAAAATTATTTTTGTCGCGCTAAATAGGTGAAATTGCCGTATGTACATACTGTAAGTATAGCTAATTGATATTTAGGACGGTTCTACACGATGCTACGAACACCTTCCAACATTGGACGTTCGATGGTTCATCGCAACGTGTGGCCGTTGTTCGAACCTACGAGTGTCCAATGTCGAGCGTCAAACATTCGCATTTGGCCATGTCCCGCTCGATGTCGGTATTCTTGCACCGAGTCAAAGGGATGCTTCGAACGTTTGAAGGTCAATGTTGGTTGCATTGGTTGGTTCGACTCAGCAGCTGCACCACTCGTTCATGTGAAGAGAGACAACATCAGTGTATAACATTAGAGATCACATAAGACAGATAACAGCCTCGTCCACTGAGTACCAACACATCATCACTCGTATTGGATCAAACATTCGATTCACCGTGTAGCAGATACATTCGTCGCACCAACTATCGAACTAAATTGCCTCAAACGTTCGATCGAACGTTGGAAGGAACGTTCGTAGCATCGTGTAGAACCCGCTTTACCTAATTCTAAACTGAATATATGTTTCTGGTCCATTGTATAGACTTATTATATACATATTATCTAATGATATATTTATAATCAGAAAATGATTCTGTACTTAATTTTTAACATAATTTAATTATGTATGGTAATTATAATTGTAATAAGATAGTGAATGTAAGAAAAACAGGAATGAAATCCGTTAGATACATATATGTATATAATATATATTATAACTATCTTTAATATTCTTTACAAATAATAATAATAATACTTAATAATAAATTAGTATCGTCATTATTATTGTTTATAGTAATTATTATTAAAAATTCAATAACTCTGAAATAATTTTTAATTGCAAATTAGAAGAAAACGAATAATTACATCTTTTTGTAAATATAAGTATTTTTTGTTAAAAAGATATACCTATGTACATAAGTTGTAGTAAGATCTAGCTAATCCAGTTCTATTCATGCGTGAGAAAAGACCACACAGCCGAAATGAAAACTTCTATGGCGATCTCGTAACCGATTCGAAGTAGCATAAACATATTTTATACAAATACACGTAACCCCCGAAGAATACGGATAGCTTCCCGCGAATTACACGGTTTCAAACAACACGATTTTTAAGTAATTCTTTTGAAAAAGAAAAAATACATAGCTATATTATATTTTTAGATATAAAGTTACACCAGCCCTCAATATATGCGAATATATCCGTTCCATGTGGATTTGATTTACCTACACGAATAAAATCGTGTAAATTAAATTTGTCATCATTAAAGGAAAAATACTGGAAATAAAAACTACTAAAAATTTTAGAGAATTTTATAATAGGAATAATAAAGAATATATGTAGAAATTTACATATTTAAATTTTGAAAACATCGTTATATTCAACGTCGATAATTTTCGATAACGAAAAGTAGGTTTTCACAGTCGCAATACGTTTGGAATACTCACAACTTGCTTCGCTTATGTCTTCAAAAATTTCGTTATTTTCTTTTTTTTTTTTGATTACGATACACCGAGATATTTTTTTTTATTACAGATTTTACTAGAATCAACAGAAAATCTGTTATACATAGTACTGATAACAAATATAAAAATATAACAAAGAAGGCATGAACAGGTCTGCCACAAAATGGTCCCTACAATAACAATTGATAATTTATATAACAAACACGAATTATACACGTAATATTTTTATACAGAGTATTCACTATATGTAGTTAGTCTTAAACGCACTGATATTTACAGGATTTAATTTTGAAAGTTTGATGACACCGAGATATTTACGATCAAAGTTTTCAATAACGTAACTAAAGCATCATTTATAAACAAACATAATAAAAAAAGGTACATTTTATGTAAAGGTTAATTTTAGACAGACCGACTTCAGAGCTTACGAATGCTCTATTCCATTCCATTTGAATACACGATTGTGAAACCATACAATTTTATAAATAAAAAAGAGAGTTAAATTGTTACGCATGGTAATTAGAAAGTTAAATTTTATTTATCTGCAGAATTTTTATTTTTTTATTTTTTTTTGGCGTGACGAAAAATTGTCGCGAAAATTTGAGTATCCTTCGTCACGACTGCCAAATATTGCTATAAGTTTAAAAAAAATAGGGTAAAGGGTCATGTTTTTTGGTGAAACGAAACGCCAAATACAATAGAACATAAAGCGAAAGTCAAATCAAGTGATTGACATAGAGAGCTTGTCATTTTTTTTACATTAAGCAAGAAAACCGGCTGCGTGTGTTTATTGAGTGTATCCTTCGTCACGGCTTTTTCTGGTATGTATCTAACGAATTTCAAATCGTTTTTACGTAAATATTATTTGTAATAATGTAAGCTTTACGATAAACTCAAGTTCTCGATCTAAATGATCGCTGTTTAATAACGATTTTGTTGGAAAATTGTCTCCTTCGTCACGGATGTATCCTTCGTCACGGTAGAATGTGACGATGGGAGACATGAAAGTGGCGAAGGATACGATAATAAAATAAGTATATATTTATTATATCAGTGTTTTTTGTATATCAACTAAATTTTTTAGTTAATTAAGTTTAACTTGGTCAATTCCTAACCAATTTTTTATATCATAAAACACGAACAATTTTTCGCAAATCAGACGAAAAAACAAACTTTTTTTTATTTTTTTTAATTGACATTAAGAGAACATAATATAAATATTATTTAAATAATAATTTTAGTTTTATTACTAATTTAAACCTTTTTATTTGTCTGGATTCAGTAATCCGCCAAAAAATTTTGGTTTTAATATGAAACCGGCGCTGCTGGTCTGCAGATACCGAATCTATGATAATTTTCCTACATTCTACTTTAGACTGTACACAAAAATCAGACTGTACCAACCTAATAGCTTCTTTAACAAGAATAAAATAAAATGTCGTACAAAATCACATAAATATTATTAGATAATAAAATTTCATTCATAGTAAAATACTGAAATAAAATTACCAAAAAAATATAATATTATTAAAATGCTTATGAATTTTTTTGGTTTCATTCATTCACCTAAATTGTTTATCGAAATTGTATAAACGATATTTTTATTTCCTGTTCTCGTTTCAAAACGTATAAAATGTGAAACCGAAAAAAAGGTGAATTATGATTTTTTTTTACAGTATGTATAGTGCGACTATTCTGTGTGGTACCTGCTTTCTTAATTTTATATTGATCTCTGATAATAATATTTAGTTACAGAGTGTAATGAAACTGAATATGAAATGTTACAAACAACGTTACAAATATTGTATGTAATTTATATATCTCTAGATTACTACAATATATAATGTACGTATAAAGAGGATATCAGAAATATAAATCAGTATTACTTTTGAAATATGTTTTTTTCGCTGAACAAATAATTGTACTTGCGTGTACAATATGTCCTGGAATTGTATTTGTTTAAAAATCATAACGTCGGTAACAATCATAAGTGTGGTTTATTTACGCATATTGCGTTTCTGAAGAAAAAATTTTTTTATCATAAATGGAAAACTCATATATGTTTTATAAGAAAATTATTTTTTTATTACTCATGCGGGAGAAGTACTAGCTACACACATACTTGCACGCAAATAGCTGTTTATCCACTGTACACTTCCCACATACTTTTTTCCGTACGGAAAGTACACTTTTCACACGCAAATTGACAATAAAACACGCAACGCCGCCGCTTGATTTCTCATTTAATAAATATTTCATAATTATTTCTATAGAAACCACCAACAAAATAATTTAAACAATATTTAATTCAGAAAAAAAAGACGAACACTCAAAAATATTATTTTAAAAAGGAATAAAAAATATTAATAATAATGGACAAAAGTATGTGAAACTCGTAATAAAAAATATTATATACAACTCGTGCAGGATTGTCGATTGCTCACTCGAGCGAATGAGCGCACTCACTATGATCGTGCGCTCAACTTCGCTCTCGTGGGCAATCGATAATTTCCCGCACTTATTGCATAATATAGATACTATTATTTTATCTTTTTACGTAACTAATATTTAAAAACAAATCAAATTAAAAATAAACTTTTAAACATAAGGTAAGAACACCAGTAGCCGTTACTGACCCAATAGCCGTCAAGTTTCAGCAAAATGATAAATATTAAGATATTAAGCAAGCATATATTTTTTGTGTTTCCCGCTACACGTTCTGGAAAGTATGCCCAACCGTTATTCCATTTATGATAGCAATCGTTACCACTGATATAAGAACGACTCATTTCAAAGTTACTGTTTGTAAAATTTGCATATATTCAGTAACACTCTTAAGTCTTAGCTAAGGTAAGCACTAATTTAATTTTACTGTAATTTTGGTTTAACGAATAATTAGATTTTTTTTTCTGAGGTTTATTATGAATTAAATTTTGTTAAAAAATAGTTTTTAGACCAGAAAACCTAACAGAAATTTATTATTTTTGATGGGGGTACTGGTACATAAAATACAGGCATTTTCCAGTAACCGTCATAGTGACGGTTATTGGGGTAACAAATTGTATTTTAAAAAAAGGATACATATTTTCCTATGTTCGTTACACTAAAATTTTAAAATCTGGATTACATTCACAAAAATTTGATAATGCTACTGACCAGTACCCGTCATTATTTTCTGTAACAACGAAATTTTAGTAGTCCTTGTAAATTAATGTCGGATACTGGTACCTTATAGTAACAGTTTTTGATACCATCTTTTTTGTTGATAAATTTCAATATAAACTACAGTAATGAAGATTAAATAGGTAAATGCTTTTGATATTATGCTATTCGTTAAAAATAATGCCGATTTCTATCGTAATCAAACAATTTCGTGTATCACAGATAGTAATTGTCAGACCACATTGTCATATAAATTAAAACGCCGTGAGCAGCGGGGCCCCATCACGGTAGTCGAATTTTCCCCTTCATCTTCGGTATTGAATGTCTACAAGCGAAATGTGATTGAAAGTCTACAACCGAATTGTCATTTTGTTGGTTTCAAAACTGGTGATGAGTGTTCGGCTGATCGAGGCTTTAAAAAAAGGTTTTAAGTATTTAAGGGCTGTATCTCAGTAAATTTCAATTTTGTGCCGAAAACAGGTAGCAGAAAAAAAGCCAACACAATTCGTACGAGGACATTCCAGCCCATGTTTATCCGCTAATTGCCTTTATGTTTTAGTTTTAAATATTAAAAAAGGACCTTAAATAGTAAACTGGAAGGCCTTTATAAAGATATTTTTTCTTACCAAAAAATCCAAAATTTCTATTTTATAAATACTAAAAATTCAAAATTCCTAATTTATAAATAAACAGTGACTTTAATAACATTTTTAAATTACTTAATATGTATGTATTTCATTTGTCATAAAAGTAAGTTCACTTTTTTTTAAATTTTTTAAAATTACTATTCGCCTACTTGTATTTAGAATAAACATAATGTTTTTAAAACACATTTAACAATAGCATTCAATTCCGATGTAAAAATGGGAGAAGTGGGGGGAAAAGTGATGTGGACTCCCTACAAGGTACTAGCTGGATACTAACTGAATACACGTACAAAATTTCAGCCCTCTAGGTTTCCTTATGGAGTCTCTAGACGTGTTAGAAAACAAGCAAAAAAATTAAGGAAATATTGGCGTAAAAATCGTGGGGATAAGGGTTAAAAGTTGAAACCTCCAAAAAACAGTGTCTGGCTATTAGCTTAACCTGTACACCAAATTTCAGCCCGCTAGGTTTATTTGGGGAGATTTTGACCCGAACGAAACTGTTAAAAAACAAGAAAAATCATGTTCTTTTGGGTATAAAAATGGTGGGGGTAGGGGTTAAAAGTCGAGACCCCCAAAAGGCACCCCCTTGATACAAAATCAATCCGAATACAAAATTTCAGCCCTCTAGGTTTATTCGGGTGACCTGTGCGAGTGGTACAAACTTCGAAAACGTCGAAAATGCATGAAATTGTAGCTTAAAAATGAGGGGGGTGGGGGTAAAATATTAAAACCTCCAAAAAGCATAACCTAGGTACGAACTTTATCAGCACACCAAATTTCAACCCTCTACGTTAATTCTGGAGGGCTGGGGGCCTGTTAGATCCAGCGAAAATCGTTTTTCCCCCCTCTACTCCCACCATATCATCCTAGGAAGCTGAATTTTGGATATGTTGTAGATAATTGACCGAAACATTATTTAAAACCGGTTTGAAAAAGTTTTATTGCTTTTCCGCCCCCCACCACCCCCTTAAAGGTCGGGTCCGAAAAAAAATTTGCCCAAAATTTGACCCCACTTTGATAGTATTGTTGTGCATCGGAATAAGCCCCACTTACCAAATTTCATCTCTTAACTTCCATAGGGGGGCCCTACACATATTAAAAGGTTGCGGGAAAATATATATATATATATATATATATATATATATATATATATATATATATATATATATATATCAGACATCTTTTTTTTTACATAATCGTGTTCTACGGGTCCGAAAACGGATAGCGCCCCTGGTCTCGCCTCTCGCAGCTCTTATCGTATAGACTGTATAAGTCTAATTTTTCGGAGAAAATTCGACTAAAAAGGAAAGTAGTCCATATTATGCAAAAAGTGCCTCCACAATTATTTTAACCAACAAAGATGAGAACATAGTAAAGTGGATGATACATTTGAATGAAACTGTGATCATTAACTACTAGACAGTAGCCAACTACTAATCCAAAACTTAAGAAAATCCATTTACTCATGGTCGACTTGGACGAAAATTGTTCTTGTCTATTTGCAATAGACATCCGGAGTTATCTAAGCGATTATCTGGCGAAAAGCTGGCTTAAGGAAATTGAAGAATATTTTAAGAAAAAAGAATTTATAGAAATTTTGAAAGATACAGAGCATCTGATGGAATTATGATGTAATTGTATAGAAAGGACAAAAATCAGTACATAATGTTATTAATTCCAATGAAAAAGAATGTACAAAAACAGAATTTATGGATATTATGTATAATGCTTCAGAACAATTAGCATCACGGATGGTTGTACTAAAGTTAAAGAGAATTCTAAAAGAATTAGTTCAGAGCCAATCAAAGCAATAGATCTACAGAAATTTTGAAAGGAAATAACAGACTCAAATAATTTGTTTTAATAAAGCTTTATCCTTAAGTATTTTAATTATATAGCTCAATTGTTTAAGATTAATCATATTCTAAAGAATGACGGATAGTGGGTCTCTCCTCTGACGGATACTGGAACATCGTTAATTTTTTATTGACGGGTACTGGTACACCACACTTCGCCCATTATTTTATTTTGTTAATAGGGTTGGGCGGGGTAAAAAGAGACAAAATCAAATCTTTTCATTTTTCATGTAGAAAATATTTGAATTTTTAGACAAAAAAAATACTGTATGATGTTAAATTCTTTGTATTTTAAGATTTTCCATGTTTTTCACTCAAGCTAATGGCATAAATCTATAAAAAAATAAAAACATTGTCTTTTTCTTACCCACCAAGTGGGGTAAAAAAAGACAGTGGAGGGTAAATAAAAGACAGACCTCTAACTAATAGGATACTGCAAGTACATGATTGGAAGGGTAAAAAATAGACGGCTTGGGTAATTAGCAGTACAACACTTTTTATTTGACAACTCTACCTCTACTACAAAATATTTTATAGATATATTTAAATTTTAACGTATTTTACCAAAAACTTTAACTAAGATTAAGCAGTAAGAAAAGTCAGAAAAAGTTAACTGATGCAAAAGCTTGACTCACAGGAAATTTCTTTGGACTTTAGATATTAAAATAATTTTTAGTTCACAAACGTACAACTAACACAAAATTTACTGTAGCTCATTAAAAAACCAAATACGTTAATTTGAGGCTGTCTTTTTTTTACACCACTTTACATAACGTAAAAAAATAAATCAAAATAATCTATGAATGAGTTAAAAATACTAAATGTGTGCAGTAAAGCATAGATATACATTATAAAAACATAAATAAATTTTCATGGGTCAAAAATACAAATTTTCGAATGAGCTGAAATTGATATCCATGAAAACCCTCTGTTCACTAACAAAAAAATTGCTTTATTGAAGAATCAGTATTTTTTTAATCCACAAAATGCTAATTATCCCTTGTCTTTGGCACTTATTGCTGCACAGCAAAACTGTGGACTAAAATAAAACTAAACGTCTAGTCAAATTTTCGTAGAACCAGGCAGCCCTTACCCCCACCATTTCTATACCAAAGGAAAACCGGATTTTTCTTGTTTTTTAGCAGTTTTGTCAATGTCAAAATCTCCCCAAATAAACATAGAGGGTTGAAATTTTGTGTATAGGTTAAGTCAATACTTAGGCACTGCTTTTAGGAGGTTTCCACTTTTAACTCTTACCCCCACGATTTTTACGTGAATAATTCCATGATTTTTTTTCTTTTTTTATAACACGCCTAGAGACTCTCTGAGTAAACCTAGAGTGCTGAAATTTTGTACATGTATTGAGTTAGTATTCAGCTAGTGCCTTTTAGGGATTCTACATTACTTTACTCCCCCACTTTTCCCATATTTACATCGTAATTCAATGGTATTCTTATATGTGTTTAAAATGATTTATTTTCATACTAATACAAGTACGCATAGTAAATTTAAAAAAATTAACTTACTCTTAAACAAATGTAATAAATATTAAGTAAATCAAAAAATGTTAATAAGTCCCTTTTTATTTATAAAATATGAATTTTGAATTTTTTGGAAAGAAAAAATATCGAATAAAATGTTTAAGTCTAATATCTGAAAAAATGTTTAATGTCCTTTTGTAATATTTTTAAAAAAAACAAACGCTATTGGCAGATAAGCATGAATAGGAATGCCCTTGTACGAATTGTGTTGGTTCTTTTCCTGATAACTGCTATCGACATAACATTGAAATTTACTAAGATTCAGCCCTTAACAACTTTACTCTTTTTTTAAAGTCCCGATCAGCCGGACACTTATCGGTTTTGAAACGGCCAAAATGACAATCCGCTTGTACCCTTTCAAGCTCATTTATATATCTTGAAAATACCGAAGACGTAGCGAAAAATTCGAATTCCGTGATGGGGGACCCGTTGCTCACGCATTTTTATAGTATTCTGGGGCAGACTGTATACACCCAATATAATAATATGTACTTTTTTAATAATTTCAATTAAAAAAACAAAAATAATTGTTATATATATATATATATATATATATATATATATATATATATATATATATATATATATATATATATATATATATATATATATATGTATAGCTGAACTTTGATGTCAATCTACACGGTATAATATATGGTATTTTATGTATTTATAATAACAATAAGCAAACGAAATGCAATCATGCAAATGCAATATGATACCCTCTGTGCTGCTCAGCCGCTTAGCTGCTCAGTTCCGCTGTCTATTGTAAGCAAGATTAAAGATATGAGAGTAAAACAATAGGTACGCAATTTATATCTTTAGCGTGCAAAGTAACAGACCAGGTAAGCAAAATACGTAATAAAATTTATGTATTTTCGGATTGTATTTATTATCATTTGACGGCCATATTTCATTTTTTTTTATTTTTATTTTAAAACAACAATATTCATAACAAAATCGTTTATTTTATATAATAATATGGGTTTCATTTACAGTGGCCATCCAATGGTACGTACTCCGATTTTACGTAGTGACGTCAACGATTAAGTGGGATTCTCCTCTCACAGATATGTTGTTGTTTGTCTGTATTGGTGAAAATTTATGTACCAAGCCAGAGTCAGGGCCGTAGGTAATATTGTCTGAGGGCCTCGTAGCCTTTAAAAATTTTAAAATTTCACTGCAGATATATATGCACATATTCTGTATACAAAATGCAAATGCAAAATGAGTAACGTAAAATTCTACAATATTCTAATCGTCAACTATCAGAGATATCAAAAAACAGACTTCACCGTTGAATTGGCCATTAAAAATGAGATTAAACAGCGCAGTTTGACAAAAATTCTAGAATGTTCTATTTGTCAACTAGCAAAGATATTGAAAAATCAATTGTACCATTTAATTGTCCATTGAAAAAGAGGTCAAATTACACATTTTGACAAATGTTCTGGAATATTCTATTCGTCAACTAGCAAAGATATTCAAAAACAGACGTCGCCATTTTATTGGCTACCAAAAAAGAGACCAAATAACACATTTTGAGAAATGTTCTAGAATATTCTATTTGTCAACTAACAAAGATATTGAAAAATCTACTGCACCACTTAATTGTCTAACCGAAATTAAGCTAATTTAAACCAAATGTCCGATTTTGACAAACAATTTTTGCTATTTGACAAATAGAATATTCTAGAACATTTATCAAAATGTGCTATTCCGTCTTTTATTCGATGACCAATTAAATGGTGCAATCGATTTTTCGATATCCTTGTTAGCTGACGAATAGAACATTCTAGAATTTTTGTCAAAATGCGCTGCTTAATCTAATTTTTAGTGCCCAATTCAATAGTAAAGTTTATTTTTTGGTATCTTTGCTAGTTCACGAGTAGAATATTCTAGAATTTTTGTCAGCTTCCACTATTTGGCGTCTTTTAAGCTGATGAATGCGATTGTGAAATTGGTTTTTCGACAGTTTTCTAAAAGTCGTCACTCATATTGATTAGTATAACATTTGATTTCCTTTGTCTACACAACGGAATTTTAGGTGTAAATTGTCTCTTAAGATTATATTGTTTTAAATAAGTTCAGATAAATAATTTTTACTAACCCCCGAAACAAAAGTTTACCGACGCCCCTGATCTTCCGATTTTACGTACTTCCCCTTAAATTTGCACCGACCACTACGTAAAATTGGATTTGTGGTGTATTGGAAATCATGTTTTCAATTTTGCGTGTACCAATATAAAATTAAGTTATGCAACAAGTAAACAGATTAGTGTTGCTTTTTCTATTTTAAATATGTGAGCTTTAAAAGAATTTAGTTTTCAGATTCAGAAGCAAGTTGTTTATAATGAAGTAAAATATATAACATAAAGATTAAGAAAGTATAAAATCGAAAATAACTCTTATTAGTTTGATAAAAAGATATCTACATCTTCTAGTATTGACTATTTTACAGAGGTATTCTGGTCTAGAAATTAAAAAAAAATGATTTTTTTTTTGCAGATTTTCAAAGTTTAAAGGAAGATTGTAGGTGGCAAGGATCGTTGATTAAAAAGTATAAGTATAATACATCATAAATGACTCAAACTGCCCAAAACGAGAGTTCAAACTTTAAACTCGTTTTTCTCGAAACTGTTTCTTGAAACGGTTGACACGATATTTAAATCTCTAGTGGACTGACTGCTTTGAAATTTTGTACAAAACTTTTCAATATATTCAAAATTAGGGAGGTTTTTTAAATTTTCTTTATATTTTTAGAAAATTCCGAAAACTGAAAAAACGATGGGGAAAAAAACTTTTTCTTCACATGGACGCCATTTTGCTAAAATTTTCTTTTTTCAAATCACTCCCGTCAACCGAAAATAACATCCTTACTTTTTAAGAATTCACCAAAATTTTGTGTTTCAGATAACCGAGAGGGTCAATCAAGGGACAGCTTTTTTTTAAGTCCCTAGTTTACTGGCCTGTACTTTTTTCAATTTTCACCTTTTTTTAATTTTTACTTTTTTTTTTACTTTATTCAAATGTTAATAAAAAACTGATAAAAAAACCGATAGTAAGAATAGTTAAGGTTTTTTATTTATTAAGCCTAAAAAAAAAACCTAAGATTTGGCCATCTAGACCAGAATATCCGCTTAAATAAATCCAATGCAAAGCTTTCACATTTATCACAATTTCACATTAATTATGTACTAACTAGCTGAATTATTAAATATTAAAATTTTAGGATATCTATATGTACTTATATTTCCCACAACTCTAGACTGTGAAGTTTTTATTTCTTTTATGATTAATTGTATCATTCCAGTTGTGGAGACCCTTCTTTGTGGAGGCCCCGGGACACGTGCCGCACCCACAAGTGCTCTTGTGTAAATCTGGCTCTGAGTTTCAGCATTACATACGTCATTTAGCTAGTTATAGACAAGCTGCGTAACTCGAGTAGTGCATTCTAGTGGAATTTTTTTTTTCAAAACTGGTGTTTGACATTCGTGAATACTAATGTTAAAAGCTAATGTTAATTTAAATACTAATGTTAATTTTTTTTTACTGAAAACAACTTTTCTCAGTTCATATTATTTTAATGTACGAATGAGGATGAATTTCTTCAGTTAGGCAGATATTTTCATTTATAAGGATTTTTCTACCTAGGAAGAGACTACGATGACTCAGTCGTCAGAATCATGTAGACTAAGCTTACTTACGTGCGTTCTTATTGTATATTTGTCACAACCAAATAATTGTAGAATTTGAAAATTTTTTTTTTTAGAAAACTGGTTTCTGTTATCACGTAATTTTACTTAACATATTTCGGGCACAATTATCTCCGACAGTGAAAGCTTTATAAGTTACTTTAATCACATATGTTTTTAAAACAATTACTAACGATTGTGATAAGATGCAACATGTGATTACGTAAACAGGTGGGTCGTAATTAAAGTGGTGAAATGAAAACTAAAACGTTTCTTTATTTTATCACCCACATGAATAGGCACTACTCATCCAATAAATAAGTACTTATCTGCCTATATAAGTAGATATGTAATTTTACAATTCATTAGTATTACTCAATTTTTAATTCAAAAATTATCAAAATTGATATAAAAGAATGGAGAGTGCCAGCAGGTAATAAATTTATTTATATGAATTAAACAATTTATTTGGCTAATTTAACTACTTAAAACGCATTAATTTCTATTTTATTTAATTTGAATACATTAAGTATTACATAACAATGGTTTTAAACTTGGTAAGAGGTACTCTTTGTTAAGCAGTCGGTGTACGATGATTGTTTTTGAGTTCACTGTTAAATTTACAATACATATCTAAGAATGTATGTTCATACAAATACTTATGTGTATGGAGCTGAATTTTAAAACCAAGTTATCCAATTACCTAAATAAAATTTTAAATAATTTGCAAGATACTATTTCCAGATTGTTCATTATTCTGACGGAAAATGAAACATTCATTAGAAATACCGGAAGAAAAGCGTTAGTTTATGATACATGTGTCATAAAGCCAGGAGCCAAATTTGAATTTATTAGTTTAAGCAACATTTAGAACTTTTTTAAAATTTAATTTTAATTGTTATTCAGTTTCTAGTTTTCTTTTTTCGTATCGTTCTAAATATGTATAGATTCGATCTATTTGTAATATAATAAACAATAGACACACTTTTCTTTGAAAACAAACACACTAGTAATGAAGTAGCATACATAAATTCAGGATACTAAATTTTTGTACAATCGACTCTCTTTAATTCAAACCTGCGATAATTCGGACCTCTCTATAATTCAAAGTTATCACGAGTTCCCTACAAAATCTCTTTATATTTCAAACTAAATCAATATATTCTTATGCACTTGGTAATTCGAACGAAAAAATCATTGCTACGTAACAAAATGACACGTTAATTCGAAATTCGAACTCATCGGCGTCAAACACTCTACAGTTCAAAGTTTGAGACAAGTTCAAGTTCATTAATCGCAAATGCTTAAAAAATTAAAATTGTTACCTGCGATAATTCGAACTTCTCTATAATTCCTAATATTTTAAGAGTTCCTCGAGTTTCGAATTAACGAGAGTCTGCTGTATGTAGATATTATTCGCAGATACTTTTAGTGATGGGACTCGGGTCGGCATGTTTGATTCGAATGACTCGATAGATTTTTCACAGTAATTCGATTTCAGCTCGAGTTACAAGATCACTCAGGTTAAGATTTCTCAAGTCATTTTATTTAGCTCAAATCGATTTTTTCAATTTTAGTCATAAGTTATTTGAAATGCTTTTTGAATTCGACTTGTCATCAATAAAAAAATTTATAAAAATATCGTTTACTGATGATTCTGATCGATTTTCAATAATTCTATTTTAAAGAACGGCCAGGGGGAAAAAGGGGTTAAGTCTCTTTAACCAATTTTTTCAAGAGATCAATAAAACTTAAAGAAACGTTATAAAGATTGTGTTGTTTATTTGCCAAGTCAGCAAAAATATACAAAAGTTGTGGACTTGACTCCTTATTCCCTCTACGCGCTCGACTTGATCCCTTGTTCTCTCTACGCGCTCGACTTGACCCCTTGTTCCCTTTTTGCCACTAGTTTCGAACCGGTTTTTTTAGGTGACTTGACCCGTTTTTCCCATAAATTGTTATAAACACGTGATAATACTCTTGAAGAACTACAACAATCAATCAATAACTCATTTTAAAAAAAAAAATGTGACTTAGCCCCTTTTTCCCCTCGGCCCTTTACGAACAAACGTAAACGAACGGGAGCGAACAAACATAAGCAAACAAATGTGGTCGTAGTCACAAAAGTGCACAAACACGAACGAACAGTTTCGAACACTCACGAATGTTTTCCATTTGTTTTCGGTACATCAAAGAAAAAGATTCGTTCGTGTTTGTTTATGTCTGTCAGATGTGGATGATTAAAAATTATTCTAGCAATAAATTAAGAAAGATAGTTTAAAATAAATTCAGTTAACAATTTAAAATTGATAAGCTATGAAATTTTATTTCGATGTTTTGGAATGTCTTAGGTAATTTTTACAAAATTACCAGAAAAGAAATAACGTGTGGGAATCTTTGGAGAAAAAATTTGATTAACAGAAGTCGCAATGTGTAATAACACTGAAGTCTTTCTTTAACAGAAATTGCTTTCCGATAATAAATGTATATTTTGTTTAGATATTTTTGGTCCAACTATTTCAGTTAACTTTTCGAAATCTAATAGTGACAATTTTGTAAAATTTCAAAAAAATTAGGAATTTTTGCAAATTAAATCAGCTAGTAAATTAGAGATATTATAACGAGTTTTGCTTTTATGAAAACCATCTACCAACATCTTTTTGATTTGTTGGTTTTAAAAGATCGCATGATAAAATTGGTGTCATAATGTGGGCGATATTAGTAGACCATAAAACTCTTACTGCAATAACTTTTAATTTCAAAATTTATTAAACTTATTTAAAAAATTATTGTATAGCCGGAACATAAACGAACATCAACGAATTGACGTTAATTGTTCATTCGCGTTCGTTTGTGTTTGTTTTTGTTTGTTCATGTTCGTTCATGTTGGTTCACGTTCGTTCACGTTTGTTCGCATTCGTTCGTTATATGTAGACCCGGCTTTACATAATTTTATGAGTTTTACTATGTACCTAACATAGAGTTCTGATTACGTAAGGCAAAAGTACTTTACTTAATTTTTAGTGATTAGAATTCCACAAAATATGCCAAAATAAATAAATTTCGGTCGTTGGTAACTTTGTATTTTTTTATAAAATTGTCAATTGCCCATTTTTTTGTTCATTCAACTGTACTTTTGCGTTGTACTGTAATTTTTCAAGAAATATTACAAAATACTATCATTTGGCAAGCTTGATCTCCTAATTTTTCAAAAAAAAAAACTAATGCCCACACGGTCTCTTTCCGAGTTTACGAATGGTCTGTTTCTTTATTCCTCAATTTTTCCGGTATTTTATCTCATTTCAAGCGTATTATACATCGTTTATTGGAAAAACGAAATTGAAATTTTTTTTATTTTTCGGGTTTTTTCATCGAAAAAGTTGGCCGATCGGCCAACTACAGAAACTACAGAACAACGACGAAGAGGCCTAGAACAATTCAGAACAAAATTTTCAGAGCGAGAACAATCATACAAAGGGTACTTAACTTTTGGGAGTGGAAATTTTTTTTTTATTTTTCGGATTTTTTGATCGAAAAAGTTGGCCGATCGGCTCGAAACTATAGAATAATGACGAAGAGGCCTAGAACAACTCAGAACAAAATTTTCAGAGTGAGAACAATCATGCAAAGGGTACTTTACTCTTGGTGGTGGAAAATTTTTTTTTCAGATCTTTTGATCGAAAAAGGTTTGCCAATCGGTTCGAAAATATAGAACAATGACGAAGAGACCTAGACCAACTCAGAACAAAATTTTTAGCGCGAGAACAATAAGTCAAAGGGTACTTTACTCTTGGAGTAAGTCCTGTATTAATTTTGGCTACATCTTTTTAAATTTTTATTTTGAGAGAATAATATTTTAGAACAATGTTCAGAACAATTAGAACAACCTGGAACAGCAATAAAAAGTTATGTTTTCGATAAATGGGAAGCCAGTCCAAAAAGGTTTTTTTTAGATTTTTTGCCATTTTCTTTGGTTTTTGGATTTGCTGTTCTGGAACAATGTAAAACAAACATAGAACAACCTGGAACAACTTTGAAAATTCATACAGGCGGCAGACTGACAAAAAATTTCATTTAAAATAGATAGAATTATTGAAAATTGATTAGAATCATATTAATCCTCGAAAATATAAGTTTTTCGGGTAAAATGATTGCTTAAAAAAAATTTCTAATTATTTTAATTATCCGAATTCTTTAGAGGGGCAATGTAAATGTCTAGAACTATACGAGAATTGCTTCATATTAAGCAGAATTATCGAAAATCGACCAGCGTCGTTTTTTTGCTTTAAAAGGCAGAACTCTTCTTAGAACTTTTGTAGAACTATAAATCTTTTCAATTCTGACAATTGCTGACAAGGAAATTATCGTAGGACAAAGTGAGACGCTGCGTGAATTTGGCGTCTCAGTTTGTACTAAGGTATTTTTTTGCTTTAATCGCCAGAACTATTTGTTTAAACTAACAGGAACTCTAGAACTATTGAAAATAAGGCGAGAACTCTTAATTGTTTATGAGTTTCCGCGAAATGATACGCCAACTTCACACACACGATATAACTATCTAGGTAGAGCAATAATTCATAATTATAATTTTAGAGATTTTTCATTACAATGGTTATTAAAATTAAGCTCTTGACGTCTGTGTACTTATGATTTATAAAACATATGCCATATTTCACAATTATTATTATTTAAATAAAACAAACAGTCAAACAAAACGGCCAACCATATAAGAGAGCATTTTATAACAAATAACAATAACAAGCAAGCAGGTAACACTAACAAATCATATTTTATTTTACCTTCAACTTTTGTTCCAAAACTGACATATTTAGTACACAAATTGTTATATAGTATGTTCTGTTCAGTTATATGTACATATTATGAATGTATGAACAAGTATGTAATCGTAGGTAATATATATATATATATATATATATATATATATATATATATATATATATATATATATATATATATATATATGTATGTATATATATATATATATGTATATTGCCAAAAAGTAGTATGGCGGAAATACTACAATGTGAGGTTACGTTACGTTATTACCTACTTTTATGACGTTACGTTATAAAAAATTTGAATATCATACTGGACTCATCATGTAAAAAAGCCCAAATTAAAAAAATTGTAAAAAATTAGGTATTCAATATTTCTAAAAGTTCTTCCACTTGATTGAAGGGAAATATGTGTTCTGCAAGATGAAGAAAAAGAAAGTCGCTGGCTGTTATTGAAACTGAAAAAAGTTCATCGAAAGAAGGGCTTTTTCAATGACTGCAATGATATGATACTGAATTTTTTTTCTTTTTTTTTACGTGCCTTCTTTTTTTTAAATTAAATATGTATCTCTTTAATGACAATAATTACAAGAAAAGATCTTGAAGTAATAAGTTCCGATTTTGATGAGACTTGGTAGATGTGTACAAAAAACCAGGGCCGGACCTACAATTATTATGAGGCAGGGCAAACTTTGTTGTTGGCGCCCTCCCCGAGAAAAATTCAAATTTCAAAATTGACCAATCCCGGCAAAAAGCCAGTGACAAGCAAAAAAAATGTCAAATTAAACATTTTGGCGCCCTCGAATTTGCACATTTGCTGCCTCCTAACACCGGCAGGGGCCACGTGGCCCGGCTGTCCCCCTACATTCGACCCTGTAAAAAACAAAAAAAGACATGTATTTACTTTGACTGCTACAAAAGCCGTTTAAAAGGTCATATCAATCTCTCAAGTTGGGATAAAACAATTGCTCAATTGCTGTGCTCAAATCTAGGATCGGTTTATTGGAGGCGCCTACACAATAAAATTGGAAGAAAAATTGAAATAAAGTGAATATGGTTTGACCCCTAAGAAATTGGGTTATCAGTGTTAAATATACTATAATTTTAAGAATTTTGCATACCTTGCTCTTCCACCATCATAAACAAAAATAACAGTTATTGTGACAATATAAGTAATATTAGTACTCGAACATACTATGTTAGAAGCGCTGGGGCAGAAACTAATCTTTTAAATCAGAAGACCTTAATCGAGCAAAAAATATGGGTAAATAAGAAAAGAAAAAGGTGGATAAGTATAAGTGTACTTTTACAGAGGTCGATTAATTATTGATAACGTAGTGTAACTTAAAAAAGAGAATTGCACATTGACACATATTCGATTTGAAATTGATTTAAAATAAATGAATAAAAGAATAAAAGGAACAGTTGGATCTCATACATTTTGAAAACAGAATAATAATAGTTTTAATGAAGTCATCCACTCAATTTGATTAGAAAGATATTTTCAAGTTGGTATCAACTACTGAAGAAGTTTAAACTGAAAAAAAGCAAAATCGTGCTGTTCTTTTTCTATTTTTTGAATCTAAATAATTGATTATGAAATATGTGTTATGAATGTTACGAATTTTTTTTTTTGCTGTTCGTTTTGAATGTAGAACACCGCTGCTTTGTGTGGCAGAGACAGAACAGACATAAGGCATAATGTGTTAACATAACAATGTGTATGTAGATTTTAAAATGTTTCTTTAAATGAAGAATGACTTTAATATCGAGTTCAATGTTAATTGTTGTTTGATTTTGAATGCGAAAGTATATACATGTATCTATCTATAGTGGAACTGTATTAAACATGTATTGTTGACTTGAAGAACTCTGAACCGGAACGATTGTTCTTGCTGTCAGTATAGTACTTTTGTAATATTAAGTGTTACGATTTAAATTACATAAAATCAGAATAAGTTTAATTCAAACGCGAATGTACGGAAACCCTAAGCTTGTATTTGATAAAAAGACAACCGAAAGCGGAGTCGAGCATATTGTAGTTTTCCCATATTTAAAGTTTACAGTTCACCTATCTTGAGCTAAGATTACTAGGAATGTGAAAAACTTACGAAAACGTCCTATAACTTAAAAATTAACCTATTAACACGCATGTCGAAACTACTGTCTTCATTTCTTATTCCTCTTTATTAGATTAATTGAATAGAGAAAATGTCGAAAAAAATGAAAAACAAAAAATCAATTGTGTACTTAGAATGGAATTGTCCATAGCATTAATTACATCTCGATGATGTAAAGAAAATTGCTATCGTTAATTAGTTTTGCTCACTGGGCATAATGTCCTGAGGCTTTTTTTATTATGGAGAGTGTTCTGTCTGCAAAAGACAGGGCCGGACCTAGCCTAAGTGGAGTCCGAAGCAGAGTCAAAAAATGGCGCCCCTGTAGAAAAAATATATTCCTTTTTTCTTCCCAAAAAACAAGTGACGAGCAAAACAAAAAAACGTAACATACCTATACATACCTAATTTTGGGGCCCTTTCAAATCACGTTTTGGCGCCCCCAAGTCTTGCCGCATGGGGCACGTGCCCCGGCTGCCCCCCTAGATCCGGCCGTGGCAACAGATGTGACTTGGATGCCTATGATCTACAACTTGTCTATGAGACGATGATCTCTGACGCCGTCGTTGCCTTCATTGTGATCTGTCTCTTTTTAGCATAATATGTATTCTGTCTGTCTCTTTTTAGCATGACAGTTCGTGCCAATTCTCCTCTTCCCTTCGTCCTGCTATTAGAGATCGTCGTCTCATAGGCAAATAGTAGGTATATATACTCCTACAAGACAATGTCTTTCTTGAGATGCACGTGTCAAGGATTTCCAATACCGAATTCCGACGATGTCGAGAGATTTTAGGACACTCCTGGTATTTTGCGAGAGACTACACATAATTACGGATTCACTTATGATCAAAAATAGCTTAAAAAAGTAACATCCTTAAATTTTTTAAAGACAATGTGTTTCTTATTTATGCTGGGGTACTGACGAGAAAATTGGGTAAAGATTAGGTCCGATTTCCATCATTCAAAATTTGTTGTTAGTTGCTCATTAAGTTTAAATAGACTCAAAACCAAGAGAATATTTAATTAACTTATGTTAGCTATTGTATAGTGAATCAATTATAAGTGAATTTCACAGATTGTGGTAAGATCCAAACTTCCGACCCTTCACATTGTGGTACATGACGCTGTACTCACTGACTACATTACTGAGATATGATTACTGAATATAAATTACTGAACTGGAATAATACATTTGGAATAATTCGAAAATACTTATTTTCAACTAGAATTTCCAGACCGTATCGTGAACCTTTTCTTTTAATAACTTTCGAAACCGCACCGATCTATCAGTCTTTAATATTTTTTTAGCAAAGCCGTAGAATTAAAGAAACCTTCGACAGAAATATAGTAAAATCTCAATATTAATATCTGCTATCAAGGATTATACAATTTATACATTAATAAATAATTTTTAAAGACATTCATTCTTTGAACATTCAAATTTGATTTATATTTTAAATGCTTCTTTTTAGTTTTGACTGTATAGAGATTGCCAGTAAATTGATTTTGATTGATTTGTTAGTCCCATCAATTATTTAGATTTTCAGAGGTCACTAGTTGAATTCATTAGCAAAACAGTCATTCTTCTCTAATATTTATTTTTTGTCGATTTTTTTTTTTTGTTAGTAGAACACAAATCACAAATACTGACAAGTAGGTGGTGATGGTATTGAAAAGAATTTTCTATTTATTGATCAGTATGGTGCATTAAGTCAATAAAAAAAAAAAAACGCTAATATTCGAGGTTGTCAATATCTCTCTAAACATTCACCTATATTTAACCTCAATGTTACTGGCATTCCAGGGCATTATAATGTGAACCAGATAATAAATTTACTTATTATGTATTTCAAAAAGTGAATAAAAAATAGCAGATTTTATTTTGAATCTGAGCTTTGAAAAAAATAAAGGCTCATAGAAAATGTTCTAGGAATATCGAAGAATCAGGAATAAATTAACATAAACATTAAAATACGTAAAAGTCACTGTATTAAGGGGTTACGTGCAATTGTGGCGTGCGAAATGATAAGTTAATAAAGTATAATAAATTACCAGATATCTATATGACTCACGATACTAAATTTTCTAGTTCGGTTACTTTCAGCAAGCATCTTATAGACTATAAAAACAATCTGTTTTAATAAATATGTATTTGTAACTGACAAATCTTTTATTTCAAAATTTAAAATTTAATATTACTATTGATAAAAAATTTACTACTCAACCAATAGATTATGTATTGACATTTGACATTAAAAATATTAATTCAATCCATTTTTTTTCATCTGAAAATATTGGGTTTGATTAATGAATTTTGATCGTGAGCACTATTAATAATTTATAAATTTTGCATCCTTGTTAATGTGAAAACATAACACAGAACACAGAATTTGATTAGAAAAAAAAAAATTATTCTTATATAACGATATCGATGTAAAAATATTTTTTTTTGTATTTGACCCAACAAAAAAATTTGTTATTTTGATTGAAATTAATTAAACTTTTATTTCGAAAATACACTACGGTACAAAAAAATTCGAATAACGCAATATATTCAAGATTTTTATTTTCCATATCATTATTATTGTACATTTGAAATCGTTATATGAAAATACTTTCGGCATCTTCCTTAGACCGCAAATATTACAGCTTTAATTTGTATCCAGCATTTCCACCTTTTTATGCCATTTTTCGTAAAATAACGAAAAAGTGCATAAAGAGTGAAAAATATTACAATTTCTTAATCTTGGTTATTTATAAAGGCGTATAGTTAGTTACTCTATACAATAATTCAATAATTATACTCTCAGTAATGCCGTTTCTTTACATCCCATCGTTAGTGGAGGTTTTATCCCTTCGCAACACAGTTTCGTTTCAAGGGAGATTATTAATCGCTTAGGAACAAATAAATAAATCAAAAATTAAGCAAATTTCTCCGAGTGAATAAATCTTCGTTTTAATTTCTGGCTGGGAAAAAGTGAAACGAAATGTAATGGTAAAGGATGCGGAACTGCACTGAAGGTATAGCTTTCCCAAAAATTTTACTTCGCTGTTGGGCAGATTTGGCATTACTGAGACCTTTTACTGTATCCACTGCATAAAGACCGAAGTCATACTAGTCTTACCCTAACATGAAAAAAAATTTAAAATTCCAATGCCATCAGATAACACAGCAATATCTCGCCAAAGGATTTTTGTATTTTATAAAACTGAGCATATAAGTCCTGAAAGTAAGGCGTAATTAAATAAATCAATTAAGTCAATTAAGTCAATAAGAACCAAATCAATACAGAATTTTTTTATTTAGTGGAAAGAAAGCAGTAAAAGTAAGCTTTCTAGTATGGTAATTTGACGTGAAATAGTCCAGTCGGAAATCGTATATAAACAATTAACTTTTACGTTTACAATAACTATTTTTGTATTTAGGAAAAAAATTAATTTTTTGAAGCCCGTTCCAAGCTTTTTGTACAACTCTGTATTTTACAGTATTCTTTTTACCATTCCGCACTTTATTCAATGTAACAAATTTCTCATTTTGTAGAGGTTAGATTGAGATTAATAATTAAATTTGTATTTAGCGTTTCGCCCCTATGCTATAGGCAATGGCGTAACGCTATTAATTTGGAGTAGGGATGGCAAAATCGATGCCGATTCTACTCGAGAATCGATTCTTCTCGTAAAAGAATCGATTATTGAGAATCGACTTTGACTTTTCAAAATCGATCAAGAATCGATTCTTAATATTCGACTTTTTGATTCTGTTGTAAGTGTAATCGTCAATTGTTTAAAATTGTCAAACCGTGTTCGAAGTTCGATTCCTGTTATAAAAAATTCCCATGTGCATTTATAATTTATAAATCGCGCAAACACACAGTCAAAAATTTAAATATGTAACGTTTATAAGACTCCAAACAGATGTCAAATAATTTAAATTTTTGCTAGTTCGTGTTCGCGCGGTTTAGTAGTACACAGGGCAAAAGTCTAGTCCGTCATCCGTCGTTCGTCTAGTCATATAAGATAAAAGGGCTACAACAACGTCTTGTGAGCGTTTATTTCGTAGTCGATTAAGACCTGATCAGTTGAATATGCTGTTATTTTTAGGATTAGTGCCAGAAAATGTATGGTTTTCTAAAACTAATTGATACTTTTTTCTTCAAAATTTACTTAATTTATTATTAATTAGAAAAAAAAGAATATATTTATAATTTATATTATGTCTCATTGCAGTATGTCATATATAAAATATTTCATTAAAGAAAATCATCAATAGCCAATTTACTAGTAATTAATTTTAAACTTTGTTAAAGCAGCTTAATATGTAAAAAAAAATTTAAACGTAAGGAATCGATTAAAATCGATTCTTCTAATCGATTAATCGATTCTCAGAATCGATTCTCAAAATCATAAAAAATTAGAATTGGAATCGAGAATCGATTCTTTGAGAAAAGTTTCCATCCCTAATTTGGAAGTGTGATCAAAGAGATGGTAAAAGAAGCTGGATACGTTCACCATATCCTCAGACTTGAAACCTCAGTGTCGAAGAATATATTATTTTGTTTAGAGGATTTTTTTTCTATGAACGTTACATCTTACGAAAAAAAACTATTAATGACATTTATTAACGAATTTTATATAATAACTAAACGAATTAAAAGCAATAAATTCACAAACACATCAATAATATTAAGAAAACGCCTCCATTGAAAAATATATACGGGCATTTGTCAAATTTATCTTTTACTAGAGTCCCTATAATAAATAGAGTCGTGACATGTCATCCATTTTGAACAATTAAAAATTTTCAATTTAATTATTCTTTCTAGGTTAATCTAAATGGTTTTTGTTAATATTTAATTTATTTCTAATGTATTTTACGGAAACTGTGGGCAGATTATGCCGGAAAAAATTTGTTCAGCACACATGTCACTACTCTATTTATTATAGGGATTCTATTTTATTTTCCCTATCACTGCCAGGACTACCACCTATTATTAATACCATATAAACACACCAGTTAGTTGCTAAAATTAGAATTCTGTTTTTTGAACCATAAATATATGTAATAGAGAACAAACATACATACATACAGCAGAACACACACAATATTATATTATACATACGATACATACTACCACAGAATATGAAGCATACACGTAGACATGTGAAAAAATAACCGACTTTTATATTAATCGATTATTTTTTTCTTGTAATCGATTTCTAATAATCGATTTTCCAAATAATAAAAATCGAATTTTAATAAATCAATTATATAAATTACACTATTTTTTTAAATTTTCCTTTTATCAAATTTATTAAAAATGAGTTATGTTTTTCTGTTATTTTACAGCAACTATTTTTTGTTATTATTAACTGTAATAAATTAGACATCTGTTGGTCAAGATGGGCAGTAGTATGAGCGATAACTGTGTAGTAATCTATGTAATTATGTTTTACCGACAACATAGATAAGTACACTTGCAAATAATAATAGTTATAATTGCGGTCACTAAGTTAATGAGCAGCGATGGTGATAATTATGCAAGTATACTCTAGGGATGATCTAACTATGGTTTCGTCCCGCCAACTTCGGTTAATGAGTTCACTTGTAAATTCGGCGAGCTAGTTGAAAGTACTTAAAACCGTTAAATATACTTTTGTGTTCAACAATAATTACATAATATTATTTGTTACAATTTTATTTTATTATTTGAATAAACCACGTGTAAATTTTTAAATTGAATTCACGTGAATTCTCAAACTACAAATATTAAGTCAATTTTAAACGTTAATTGAAATATAAAAATGACGGAAGACAGCACAACGTCCAACGTTCACGATATTTGGGGAAATATACCGAAATTTAATTATGCTGTTAATAACTGGAATATATTGCACAAGCAATTGGAACAATTTTTTATCATGAACGATATTAGCAACACCAATACAGTAAAACGTCGTTCTATATTAATTAACGCGTGAAACGTCGATACATTTCAATTACTAATTAATTTGACATTCTTTGTTTGGCATTTGTTTAACATTCTTGGTTGTCTTTTGAGTTCTTGTAGGTACAGGAAGTTTTATTTGGGTGATTAATTGTTGAGAAAAATTTAGATATTACAATGTGACAATTAATAACAAAAGAAAAAAAGTTATAAGTAGTAAGATCAGAAGTAAAGAGAAGTGGCACAGTCTGTAACTAGGATAATTTGTTATTATGCGTTAGACAAGCGTTTTCCAAACTGTGTTTTCTAAGCAATCACCTAGTGTTTTATGAAGTCAAGGAATCACGCTATATGCTTCTGAATATTTAACATAAATAAAAATAAATTTAGAGGAAAAAATAATTTTTTTGGAATTCTAAGACTAAATGAAGTGGTCAAGTACGTGTTAAAAACAAGATAAAATATTTTTTGCATTTACTTAAAACGTTGACGGTCATGAGCATCACACAGCATCAAGTTAAACTTACTAACTGTCAACAATTCTATAATACCTAAGTGTACTAATTGGGAGTTCCGTCATAGTGAATTATGATCATCTACGCGTTAATATTAAAATTAACCTATAATTTTTTAATAACTCCATGCGCACACGGAGGACCTTTGTCACCGTGACATTTTTGCTACTTCTACCTGTTATATGTGTTAGAAAGAGAGCTAACTCTATTGTATGCTTCTTACAAACAAATTAAATAGGAGTGACAAAAATGTTACGGTAACAAAAATTGTTCGTGTGCGCATGGGCTAATAAGAGTATACAAACCTTTTACCTTGTACATAAGCTAAAAAAAAATTTAATAAGAATGCCGAACATTTCGCGCATTGGCTGTCTCTACCTCGTATATCAAAAGCTACACGTTTTAGGACACACAAAAAACATATTAAATACTGTATTTACATATATACATATCTATATATATTTATATATGGGTAGCCAACATCAAAGGGTGTAATTAGCATAAATCTTAAGCTTATAGTGGTGAAAACACGGATTTAAAATATGTTTTTTTTTGTGTCCAAAAATTGGGAGTTTTCAGATACGAGGTTGAGACAGAGTACACGCGATTTGCCGATCCCATCCATAAAATGTTACCAAACTTTCCATTTTTATTTTCCGTTTTTTTAGGATGTCCACTTTCATACATTATAGATATTACCGTTGACAGGGATGAATCAGGACAGGCGGATGAATAGGGACAAAACGAGAAATGTTATTTATGAGCTTAGTTTAAAAATACTAGACGTAAAAAATATATATATCTCCTTTAAATTATAGTAAAATAATTATTTTTTCGGGTAACAATAGACTCAGGGCTCGCTCGGCTCATGTCGCAATTTCATCTTCGTGAGTAATAGCTGTTATTACTAGCTCGTTGAATACTATTGTTTGTATTATGAAACTGGGACAAATAAATGACAAAAATTTTATTTTGCTTAAAATCATTGTTGTTAATAAACAAACTATAAATAAATTCGCCAAGGGCGTGTTTGACAAGCATTAAATTAGGTATTTTGTTGTTTTAACTAACAAATCCTCGTCCCAAAAAAAAATTTTCTAATTGTTGACTGGTGATACATATTGTGCGCGTCATCAAGATCTAAAATTAACCCAAATTTTAAATTTCTGAATCCACAAAATTTGGATTTCGTAATCGTTTCAAAGGAAATAACCGTAATAAACAAATATACTTGAATTTCTTATATTGTACTTATAGTATATTTTATTCTAAGAATTGTGATAAACTCTGGCTATTGACTGTGAAACGCTGACATAATGCGTGTTTACCACGCACTTAGCAAATTTTTTTTCGAAATGAAAATTATGTTCGATTAAAATGTTAATATGTAACAAAAAATTACGAAAAAGATTAATTAAGGTGAATCGATCACTTGAAATTTTCCAAGTTTAGAATTTGAAATTTTAGTATATTATAGTAGGGGAGCCCATGATGCTAAATGCGGACATTCTCGAGCGTCGTTGAGACCTATTGATTTTGAAGATTTGATGAGATGAAGAAAAAAAAGTTATATGATGTATATCCTTTCAGTGGAGGGGGGAGTGTCTACAGATGTTCAAAAAGGCAAAAAAAAACTGTGACACTGAAATATTCGAGCGCGTCAGATATTGATAGTGCATATATGCCACGTATCTCTGATAACGGAAGTATGTTAATCTGCCGGTTTGCATGGCGGGGGTGGCGTATGGAAGGGTAGAAAATAGAAAAAAAGTAAAGTTATTCGAGCTCGTTAGACATTTATAGGGAATGCTAAGTGATCCCAAAAGAAGCTCCGATTCAAAATTCTGACGATTCGGACGTAACGTAAGCTCCCAGCGGTTTTTTGAAAATGCAAAAAAAAAATAGTCATTTTGAAATACTCGGGCGCGTCAGATTTTCTTAGAGACGATTCAGCTTCATGCCTGAGACGTGCTGACACATAATCGAACGATAAACAGAAAGGATTTTCTAAACCTGACAATTTGAAAAAAAAAAGAATTATTCATTTTACGTGAAGTTCCTTTTTGGAAATACACTCATTACAGCAGGTGCCATGAAAAGATTTTAGCTCGGGACCATGGCAGAAATTTCATCAAAATTGCGAATTGGCAGTTCAAAACCTTTCCTTGTAAGTGAACTAGCTTTTGAGAAAAATTAAAAAATTTGCTGAATTTCTTTACAAAAAATGTTTTGCACCGTTATTATCATTACAATAACAATATTTATATCTGTTTCACTTTTCAAAATAAAAATAAGCTAACTTTGCAAGAACGCGTCATCACCGATTTTGAAAATTTGTTCACTGTTATTAGTTGCACAGCATTTTGTCTAATACAAGCTGCTAGACAAGATTATTTTTTAATAGATATAAGTTTCAAAGCCTCCTGTATTTTTGGCTGCAAATATCTTCGCTCAAACTGAACGTACTAAACTTTATTTACGATTTTTGTTACTTCGGCTTGTGGAAGTTGTCAGATTATATTTCTCCCATGATCCTTAAATGATTTCTTTCGAAAAGAAAAAAACCTCGACCACGCTCGAGAATGTCGAGATGACGTTTTTTTCTTCAAGTTAGTAATCCTCCCACTCTCTTACGTCAAGCTAAAAAAGTCAGGTTATTTAAATGCACACTTTTAAGCATGTGATTAACTCACCTTACTTTAATCTGACGCGCTCGATTATTTCTAACGATCAACTTTTTTTTACTATTCTGATCCGCTATCCTAGGCCGTCGGCCATATATATAGGTTTCATATATTGTGAAGGCACTCAACAGGGTACAAAGTATCCCCCCTTATATTAATCTGCCAAGCTTCATCAAATCCCAAAATCCCCGCTTGGGCTCCCCTACTATTATAGAGAAAGTTATAATGCATTCACTGACACTATTTTGAATAATTTCTGACGTGTAGTTTAGAAGAAATAAATTTTCAAAGTTAGAATTTTTAACGTACGAGTAAAAGCCAAAGAATGATTAGAGATGAATCAGTGGTATGTATTTAAGTAAGTTGTGTCATTAAAAACCAACTTTAAGATTTAAAAAAACTGAAAATTATTTTCTTTTATGTTTTTGAATCATTAAAAAACTATTTTTTTTAATATTGGACGTTTAGTTATTGCAATAAATAGAAAAAAAACTATAAAAATGTCATTTTATACTAATACACCCATAATATATTTGTGTACGTGTTAGTTATTACGTGTGCGGACACATCACTACCAGAATCAAATTGATTACTTTTAAAATTATTAAAATTAGAAGATTGAACAATAATCAAATATTAATACTGTTACATGTATTATAAAATTTAACTTATTTCTCTACACATAAATTATATTTATTTAACGTAAAAGCCCCCATTACGGAACGGTATCTAATACTGGAACAGTTTTGACATTTACATATTAATGAAGTTATATCTGAAAGAAACGTCTGATAACAAAAATTATTATTAATAGAATGATTGTTTTTCAATTTAAATTCACCTCGCATTTAATGTTTCCTTACTTTATTAAAGAAATAAATATGTAAATGTCAAAACTGTTCCAGGATTAGATACCGTTCCATAATGGGGGCTGTTACGTTATAGAGAAAAAAATAGACTCATTCATTTGTCACAAATTTGTCAGTACTGATCGATTCACCTTAAATACAATAATTTGAAAATTAATCTTATTCAGTAAAGTATCAATTTTATAAAACTGAGTTTGAATTGAAAATAAAGAGAAAACATTGAGTCGAAAATGTTGTTGAATGGTAAGTACAGATATAAAGTTACTTCCAGAGATAGGTGAAGTAAAAATAGAATAAAAAGATCGTTAATTGAGAGGCGTTTTTTGAAGTTCGCAACTCTTGCTTGACATGGAAAAAACTAGTGTCTTTTTAATTTTAATACAGTAGCCACTTCTAAGCAGACTAAGAAAAATGGAAAGGTTTTGGAAAAAATTGATTTTTACAGCAAATATTCAATTCTTTACGGTATAAAAGGGTGAAGGAAGCTTTTTCAAAATTCTTTTTAGTTCGAATAGAAAAAAAGGCATGAAATAAGCTTTAAAAAAATCAAGAATGAAGTCAGTCAATCGTTCAAACAGTTTTCTTTTATTTATTCCGCAAATTTGAGGAATGTACCAGTTCAAATACCTAAAGATTTATCATGCTCGACAATTTGGCTGGAAATATTTAAAAATTACTGGGTGTTTCACTTACTTTGCCCAACCTCCATACCATTAAATTCTTAACAAAGGGACATTAATATTATTTGTTTTATGTAAAAACATTAAAGGTACATTTACATCCCATTTTGTTTTGTTTTTTTTTTTGCTGTATGTAATAAATTTATAATAATTAGGAAAAAAAAGGATATTGAAACGAGAAATATAAAGGTAAATAAATATGCATGACTCAATGCCCGTTAAATTTATTTTCTATAAATGTCTAACTAATAATCGACATATGTTTTAAACTAATACAATACAATACATGTTTGTATAATATTGAAAGAACAAATTGCACAGTTAATAAAGTAAGAAAATAAATGAAGAAAATAAATGGAATGCTTCTATTTTTAAAATTTTCAGTAAAAAATTAAAATTTATAAACAATTTATCCGTGTTATATTAATGTCGATATGTTTATGTGTTTATATTTATAATGGAATGTTTACATACAATTTTACATACATATTGTATATTGTATGACTTTATAGGTTGTATGTGTGTATATTTACAAAACAAAACGTACGTATTAATGTAAACATAATGAAATGATTGAATTCATTTACAGCGTGTAAGTTGTAATACGGTTTGCAGAAAAATCATGTTGAAATCAATATTTTATGTTAGGTATAAGCCAACGATGGACAGTCTCCGGCTCAACGACTATTGAAAAAATTAAAAAGAATTTACGAAAATTTGCAAGAATAAAATTGTTAGCAGTTACAATTGGATTTTCAAATCGAGTTTTGTACACTTCTAGTGGGACGTATCAGACATATTCACTACCTACGAAAGAAGTGTGTAATAGTATGTTTATAGAAGCTTATACTTAAAAAAAAAACTCGCTAAATTTTCTATTATATCTCGTTAGCAACTAGGAACATCGTTTCCATAGTTTAAGATTAACGAACATTGATTTAATGAACTGAGAACACTAAAAATGATAAACAAAGAGAAAAAAAGATTTATTTAAATGTCTATCATAAGACTTAGCATTTACGTTTCAGAACTTTTATGATTTCTATCATTAATTTTTAGTAAATACAAAAATTCAATTTTTTAGCGTTTCACTATATGCAATAGCGTAACGCTATTAAAATTGATCTGTGACTGCAGTGACTAGGTGGGGACAATAGTATACATGTACAACATATCTTGAAAGTTGAGTCCTCGTGCTCTTTTATTTTATTATTAGGCTTATTTTTTCTCTATGAACGCTACATTTAAAAAAAAAACAAACTATTAATGACATTTATTAACGGATTTAATATAATAATTAAACGAATTAAAAGCAAATTTTAATATTAAACCCAAAAACACATAAAAAAAATAAAAAAAACGCCCCGTTGTAAAATTTATACGCTAATGTTCAGATGTCAACTTAATATCAACATCTTGTCTAGTACTGCCATCTTTTAGTTGATATTGTTTACTGTATACACACCTTTGTATATTTAATATATAGTACAATTATGTAAAGTAAAAGATTGTTTTGTTAGATGACACTAAATGTATAAAATTTGCAAATTATGGGATATTAATCTTTCTATATTATTTGGAAGTATGTGTGCGTATGGTGTGAGTATGTGTTCGTATGATATATGTATAATTTATATACTAACAGTAAGTCCATAATCTCATAATTTATTATCATATTTTTTGATAATTGTTTGTGCTAATTTTATAAATATTCATTAAATTTTAATTTAAAAAAAAAAAAATCGCAAAAAGTATTCCATACTAAGTAGTGTCGATATTTTTGCGGCGATACATTGTGGGTATCGATAGCAGCGATTCGATATTAGTAGTAGTACTCAGTATCGATTCAGAGTCCGATACTTCGAAACCTAAAATAAATTCACCAAGTGCGTGTTTGACATGCATTAAATTAGTGTTGTTGATGTTTTAACTAACAATTCCTCGTCCTAAAAAAAATTTTCTAATTGTTGACTGGTGATATATGTGCGCGTCATCAAGATCTAACATTATACCAAATTTTAAATTTCTGTGCGTGATGAATCCGAAAAATTTGGATTTCGTAATCGTTTCAAAGGAAATTATGAGAACGATGAACCCCCATAAACAAATATACTTAAATTTTTTATATTGTACTTATATTTATATTTTATCCTAAGAATTGTGATGAACTCTGGCTATTGACTGCGAAACGCTGACATAATGCGTGTTTACACGCACTTGACGATTTTTTTTTATTTGTCAGTAACAGTATGGTATTATAAGTAGTACCTACGTGTTATTTCCAAAAATCAGATGAAAGAGGACGTAGAATTATTTTACGTATAGTTTTTGAAGGCCTGAAGAATAACGAAAATCAATATTTCAGCTATTTCCGAATGTCTATTGTCACCTTCAATTAATTACATGGCGAACTTTAGGATATGTTAAAACGTCAAAACGCACAATTTCGAAATTGCAAACTATCTATCAAAATGCTAGCGAAAGTTAATAATTAATATGCAATCAAAGAAGATAATGTTACAGCTGTACATTAAAACTCGTGTAATATGAAGACATCCAGTTAATTACATAACCAGTGACAAGGAGAGTGCACAGCCTTCAGAGTGTACTCAGAATTTATTCTTCAGTTTCCACTTTTAATTGTTGTAACCTTGAACTATAAGAGCAGATCAAAAAGCAAGGCCAATCTTCGAGGTAAAGATAAGATAAAAGTACTACAGCGAGCAGTATATAGTTGTAGTATACGCTTATTTTCTGCTTTTTTGCTAATTGTTACTGAGAAGTGCTCTTATCAAAGGTAACTATGAAGACTATTTTTAGGAATGGAACAATTCGGATAATAAATAAAATATTTAAAATATCATTGTCAAAATAGTGATTCGGATAATGGCTCTTGCAATGTCTACGCTTAAAACAGTCTGGGCGTGTTATTGTAACCATCTTACAATCTGTGAACTTTAATTTTAAGATAATGTATATTATAAATATATAACAATTTAATAACATTATTATTACTTGTATTACCTATTATATGTTAGAAAACGGTATTTTAAAAGACTTATTTCACACTGGCATTGGCTACGGTAAAAGCTTATTTATTTTATTTACAATACACCATTTTATGCACGTTGCTTATGGATAAATAGACTACAGCACTGATTATGAGTAAATACTTGTTTGCTTCACTCCATTCCATACAGTTAAAGTTAAAACGGATATTTAAATTTAATTTACAACAGATCATTGATCTAGTTAGTTTAGTTCTGCCTCATATTTATATTGGCGGTTTATTTGTTTGAATTTACAAACACAACTTTATACAAACTTGTAAAATTTTATGGAAAACAGTCAAGAAATTCTTTCGAATAGTTAAGAAAGTTGTTTTATTTTGCCGGAAATATCATTTTGCGCAAATTTTTAGCGAACCTTCGAATTGAAAATTCATCCGTTACATGCCAGGTACTACAAAACATATATTTTTTGTAAAAATTGGCCAAAATTCAAGCTTTTACAAACAATTTTACACCATATAAATAAATACCCCTGTCGCAGCATCCTGCATAACATAGCGAATTTCCGTTTATAAAAATTAGTTTTTCTCGGAAACTAGTTGACATAGAATAATAGTTTAAAGACCTTTTTCATGTAATTTTTTCTCCTCTTTTAAATGAAGTAAAAAAATTTGGCAAAAATTTTTGAATAAGTGGAAATTTTGGCAAAAAACTAATTTTTTGCAAGAACAAAAACCATGTTCCTGGCATCCGACGTGTCTGGCTGAAGAACTCATCCAAGATTTTTGGACTTCCAACGTTGTCGCCAAATTTCGTAAACCTAGGACATTTCGTTCGAGAGTTATCGTGCTGATACATAAATACATAAATACATATATATATATATATATATAGGTATATATATATATATATATATATATACATATATACATATATACATATATACATATATATATATATATATATATATATATATATATATATATATATATATATATATATATATATATATATATATATATATATATATATATATATATATATAAAAATTTTAGTGAATGTTATTTTTGGGTTCTAGGGACCTCAAAACAAATTTCTGCCATAGTGCCGGGCTCAAGTCGCGTCATGAGACCTACTGTAATAGCTGAATTTCCATTCTGGAAATTCGCTAAAAAAAACAGAAAAAATCACATAAAAAACGTCTTGATCTATTGTTCTATGTATGCGGGTTTTCGAGAAAAACTGATTTTTATATAAATGAAATTATCTAAAGTTGGTCTGACGTCATTAACAAATGAAACAAGATTAGGCATACAATTTTATATTACTATAGTTACCCTAATATAAAAATAGCAAAAAGGAAAAGGGACAGGAAATTTTGGTACGTCTAATTTTGATTAATTTATTGCATTTGTTTAAGTCCAAGTTTAGATAATTTCATCTATAAACGGAAATACGCAATGTAATTTATACAAGATGCTGGTCAAGGGTATATATTTATTTTCATTTTTATATTTGCAATATTATATATCAGATTGTACCTTTGCTACTAAAATTGGAAATTTACAATAATTTTAGAGACAAAGTATAACGTACATTCAAAGTAAAATTGTACTTTTATTTCGCTACAATATGGTCTAATGGAGGTGAGGGAAAAACTTAATTTATCAACAATTTCTAGAAAAATAATTTGTACGTACTTAAACACTGCAACCCAATTAATAGGTACCTAAGTAATTTCACTGAAACAAAAGAAATGCTAAACTATTTAGTCATCACGGATATTAACACTTTCAAACAATGCGATGACATTATTTTGTATATGGATTAAAATATGATGCAACTGTAAGTGATTTTTGGTTTATTGTGTCACCTTTATATGTATGTAAGTAAAACAAAGAAAGAAATAACGTATGTATATCAAAGCATATATATTTAATAACAGGTGTAACACGTACTGAATTTAAAATAATTCAAAAAAAATTTATGAGTTGCCGGTTTAAATGCAATAATTTTATAATTCAATCCAGAATGAGAGTGATACTGTTTCAATTCATTTTTTTCTGAAGTTATATTACTGTTAAACTTAACTAATCACAGGGTTATGTCCATGTAAATTTTATAGCCCCGTAGTCAGGCCCGACGAGAGGAGAGGGGGGGGCAGCCGGAGCTGTAGCCCTGGGGCCCGGGGTCTTAAGGGGCACGAGCCGGCCAAATAGGTCTTATTTTTACCTAATTTTAACTCATATAGGGTTGCCCGGGTTAATTGTGAATTGGGGCAATTGTGAACGGTGCCTATAATTTCTAAAATCACATTAATATTGTTAAAAATAAACTTTTAGTATATTTTTCTGTCCTTTCTTAATATGCTATTAAAATTTGATAACAATTCTCCAAGTATTAGTATCTTCTTTTTTATTTTGAAAAAACCCTTGCAAAATTTTGTTTATCTTACTTCGACCAATCCTCGAAAATTTTTTTTTTAAATACATTTTCTTTTTTTTAAAAGGTAAAAAATGGTTAAAAGTACTTCTAAAGAAGTGGTCTAAACCCTGAGGGGGTTCCTTATTAACTGCTGAAAAAATTGGACAATTTATTATCAATTCACAATTACCCCATAATTTTAAAATTGTGAGGTAATTGTGAACGTCATTCACAAATGCCCCCATTCGGTCAAAAATTTCAGTAGTGTTCTTTTCAGAGCTGAAAGTGTTGATGAAGGTGGTGGTGACATTATTTTACAAGTTTCCGTTGTACAAACAATACAAAAAAAAATTGTAAAGAGCGATGTTTTGTGTACCAAACTACGAAATCATTGCTGTGCTCCCTTACTCAATAACAACTTACAAAAACAGAAAAATTACAATTTTCAATGTCTCTGTGAGTAGTGTACAAGGGCAGTAGGATTAACACAAAACCACTTTTTTTTTTTTTTCATTTACAGTGTTAGACCCAATAAATTGTTGTTTTTTATTCATGTTAACTAAATATATTCCCTTGAAAAAGTCTCATTTTCCTTGTTTTTGTATGAAAATCATGTAATTTTTTGATTTTTTATATATGATAAAATGACAAAATATCATCAAAATATCTATCATTTTTAGCTTGAAATAAGTTTATTCTTACAATTTTTGTTATTTTTGTTTAACCTTGATTTTTTGTACAAATTTTAGGTATGGGTCACTTGCATTAAACAAAGAGAAATTGTGATCGCTAAAGTATGATGAAAAATTTGAAAGTGGGGCAAATGTGAAGAATTTGAGTTGGCCTTTACTCTGATGTACCTCACTTCTCTTGTAATCCATTCTAAATAATTTTTCTGATGGCATTCACTTTTACCCCAAAATTCATAAGATTTGCAAAACCGCACCGGGGAAATATGAATGTCTTATAAAATTTTTGTTTTTCGTACGAATTTGCTCAAAATTTGTGTGGTGCATCCTGAATAATGTAGAATTAAAAATAAATCAACCATAATATGATATATAAAATAAAAAATACTTAAAACAACGCTTTTATCTCAATTCATGAAAATCCATTCACAATTAACCCGGTCAACCCTAAATGGATTTTTAGCCAGTAAATATCGAAAAGTTAAAAGTACAAAACCTTGTAAGTCGATTTTTTTCATACATACATACATACGTCTAATTCTGTTTTCACATGATAGATTGGTTTCCGAAAAAAATATTTATGGAAAAAACAATAGTTTAAATAAAAATTTCATTAGTCTTACTATTTTTATAGTTATGCTTGCACATCTTATTCCACAAACACTGGAAATTTAGTAATTTAGTAGATAAGGTAAGTTTTGCTTGAAAAAAAAAAAAAAAAAAAAAAACAAAAACAAAAAAAAAAAACAAAAAATAATTTAAAAACACTAAACAGAAAAATAATTTATTTGAAAAACACAAAGAACAAAATAACTCACTAAAAGCACAAATATGACTGCAATTATGTTAAGTACATTACTTTATAAAAGCAGCTAAAAAATATTTCTGATTTCTAATTAACAAAACACAAAAATATTAATTACAAGTTATTACATTTCAGTAAAATTTATATGAAAAAAATCATTTTAAAAGGAGTTTCTCATTTATAAAATTATAAAAGCCACTATGTAACAAAAGCACATTAATTTAAATAAAAGTTCTATCAGTTAACTTTTTCAATTGATTATGAAATCAAAACATTCGTAGAAGTTCTATGAATTGTTAAGCACTGAAAAGAATGTCATCTCGGATTTTCAGTTATTTAAAACAAAATCAAAATAACACGTGCTTTTTTGTTTTGAAATCCAGCCAAGAATTGAGTTCTAAGAAATATAACAAAATTTTGTTTTTATTTTTGGATAGTTAGTATAAAATCGAATTAAATCTTGTAAAAAGAGAACAAAATTTCTCTTTTTAAATCGTGTTAAATCAAATTTATGTAAGAAAAGCTCATGTAAAAACAAAATTGGGTGTAGGTATTTAAATTAAAAGCAATAGATATATTATTTCAAAATAAAATAAAAAATAACATCTTGAATTCCTTATTATTATTTATATTTTTAGAATTATATGCTGAATTATATGCTAAAAAAATACTCTTATCACAGCATTCTGCACATAGAGAGTTTCCGATTACAAAAATTATTTTTTCTCGGAAACCAATTTACACAGAATAATAAATCAAAACCTTCTTTATGTGATTTTTGCCCCCCTTTTCGATGGTGCAAAATACATTTATATCGATAGAACTGAAAAAGTAAACCCATTTAATTATGTCAAAACCTACTTTACATTCTATAAGAAAATAAAAGTTCGGGGTTATAACTCAAAAATGAGTAGTCATAGAAAAACTCGAAGAAAATATTTTGCCCGATCATTTCATTGTAAATTATTGTCTGACATTAGAACGAATACTTAACGTAATTTATTCATTTCTCAACCTAAGTTTAAAAACTATTACAAAATTTTTCGAGATTATTTTTCAAGATAGATATACCATATTATGTATCAATAGAAAGAGGTGAAAAAATTCCATTAACTGTGCCAAAATCTATTTCACGTTTCGTAAGAAAAACAAGGTTCGGGGTTATACTTCAAAAACAGATCATTATTGAAAAATTCTAAGAAAATATTCAAATTCTATATAAAAAGTTGGTATTAGAATTTGCAAATGAAAATAACTAAATTCTTATCAGTAAGAAGTTATTGGAAGAAAAAGAAATTTGAAATTATGGCGACAGCTCCTAAACTATTGGGAAGTTTGCACCACTCTACCGGAAAGGGCAGAATAACCTTTGCCGCGCCAGCTAGTATCTTTTATATATTTTTGTTACAAAGATTTTAAAGGACAAGGTTGGATGTCAGTAGTAAATTTAATATTTCACAGGGGGCCCGGGATACTTTGTCCCTGGGGCCCTTGATTTCTCTCCACGGCCCTGCCCGTAGTATGTTTCTATTGCATTATTGCATTATTATTCATACATTTATTTAATTTCTTTTTATATCGTACAATATGAATTACATATATGACTCACAGATGTTTTACGTATAGATCAAATACTTCTGGACAAAAAAAATTTGTAAAATGTAATCTTATGATTATGATTATGAATTATGATAAAATGCATATCGTATTTATAAAATAAACAAATATTAAAAAAATTTGCTCTGATAATTTTTTTTTTTTTTGTAGAATTAATAATTTCATATATGTCTGATTAGTGATTACAAATATTTATTAATATTGCATTTGAATGATTCAAAATTAATTTTTTTAGATAAAATATGTATCTATGTTTATAAACAATTATGATTCATAACCAGTGACTACTGTAAATTACACTAAATATTAATTTTTGATCTTTAGATTTTAATAATCTTTTTCTTTAATGCATTTTAGAGAATTTAGTTTACTTGATTATCTGATTTTATAAATTACAATCAAAAAGTCACGTAGATTTGATTCTTTAATGATAACGTTTTTTCTCGTACGTCGAAAAAGCAACGATTTAACTGAAAATAAAAATTTTTATGGTTGATATGAATATCCAACAATTTCAGAAATTTAAGCGTTGCAAAACTGCTTTCAAATTTTTTTTGCAAAAATTTCTATGATGTTATCATTTAATTTAGAGCTTTGTTTTTGGATTCACTGAGAAAGGTAAGAATAGAAAAATTGCTTTAGACTTCGCACGCATCATAATTTTGAGGATTACGACAGTTATTTTATTCTTAATTGAAAGATCGAATATGATTTATTTAATAAAAAGATCTGACCGATCGTTTCGGTAATATGGGTAGGGAACAGAAACTTTAAATTGTTTTTCCCGGAAAATATTTTATGGTTGCTACACTCTCTTTCTCTATGATTTGAATTGAAATTTATAGTTTGAATAGTTTCAGACAAAATTACCTGCGACGGATCGACACCGGAGTAGTTTTATAAGTGTCCCGTTTTGCCAATTTTGGGAGAGCAAATACAATAGCCTGCTAAAGAAATAAAAAGGCGAGGCGAAATTCATATGGGTTGAAAAAGCGTCTGGTTACTACAAAAATTTATACAAATAAGCTAGTAAACATCGAGAAATCCTTTTTAAGACGTGTTTACATTTTAAAATTGTTGTCTAATACAAACCACTTTGTCTACGTATTTTTTTTCTTTTTATTTTTTTTTAGTTTGAATTGGTAACATTGAAGGGAAGCCAGGGAAGCAGGAACTGGGTGATTTATTAACACATTAAATCATTATTATATATTTTATTTCTGTTCTTTCCAACGCAATTATCCAAATAATTTTTAGTAAAATGTAGAAGCAATATATAAAACGGTTTCTTGTTGTAAACCTTATAATTTTTTGTTCGGTTTTCGGCTTTACATTTATAATTATCATAATTGAAATTACATTTAAAAAAATAGATATCTAAATAGCATAAATTTTTCTTTTACATTTCTATGAATTAATCTAACCGTAAAATAATGCTATTAACTTTTTTTTCCAGTATAAATTGTACATTTTTTTTTTAACTGTACTTCCCGCATAATGTAACACCGCACAGTATACAGTGAATAATACAGGTATTATAAAACTAATATTATTTACTAATAAATATTTAAAATGTCTGCGCGTATAATTTATAGTGTTTTTGAAAAAATAAAAAAATATATGAGATGTGCATATATGATATATTAATCATTCAGATGTATCGGAACGAGAAAAAAAAAACAGTTATAGAATACTTTGTTAATTATTCATAGAATTTTGATAAATTTTCATTTTTTTTTTTAATTTTTTTTTTTTTTTTATTTTGACAAAAATAGGGAAATTTTTAATTTGCAATTATAGGTATAATTTAATTTAATTAATGCTCAAATATTTATGAAATTAATATTGCAGAACGCTTTTTGTAAATAAAAATTTGGGTTGTTCAAACTGCAAAACGCTTTTTGTATTATGAAATATTTGAAACTATGAATCATCGAACAGGTTGGTAAAAAATGGTTGGTTAAAAAGTTAACTTTCTGCACTTAGTGTTGCTGTTGTCTGACGTCAGGTTGTGAGTACAAAATCATTTCGGGGCACTTCTCATGTGGAGCTCCATTAGTACTCAAAAACATTAATCCCTTCGATTTTGATTCTGTATAGGCCTCTATTGTGTGTGTGGAGGCGCTGGGGCTCGTGCCCCAAATGCACTTCTGTAAATCCGTCTCTGATTATCTCTCTCTCTCTACATATATATATATATATATATATAGAAATAAAATTAACAAAATTATTACAAATTTCTTTGTGAATTATATCAAAGTTGTATCGAATGGCAAGCCCCTTGGTAAGTTAAGGCAAAATGTGATTGGAAAATAGTTTTAATAACCAGGGGAGAACTGGTAACTACAGTAAATACATGTCAGTTTAAAATAAATTCAATAACATCAGAAAATGAAATAAGAACAAAAATTTCGAGATCTCTACTTATGTATGTATTTACATCTGCATATGTAACTAAAAAATAATTTATGAAAGCAATAAATTAATATCTGGGTTAAGTGAAAATCAAAGATGATATTCAAAATATTTATTAAGTATTACAATATATGTAATTAAAATATATGTATTTAATTGATCTTATATTTAATATCAATATGTAACTAATATTTTATATCAAACTGATCTAACTGATAAATGTATGTACTTACACTACCGTTTAAAAGTTTGGAAACACTACGAAAATTCAGTAAAATCATCACTGGATAGATACTAATCACATTTATTTGGTTTAAAATATGAATTTTATTTGGACATGTTAATCATACTTCATTATAATAATATTGCTACAAAAAATAAATTTATGGTTAAGGCCGAAACGGACAAAACAGAAACTCGTGTCGGTTTCAACAAAATTTCAACTGTTTACAAACAATTTGAAAACAAATTGTAAACTCGAGTCTCTGACGACTGTTGGAGTTGTGTTGTTTTGAGTCCCATTGGGAAGTGGTAAATATCAAAGAGTTTTGTCATTGTTTCCAAACAATTGGTTTAGTGGAAATGAGTTTCTCTGTTCACATCTCAATACAGGTCATCATAACATAATATAACCAGTACCACTATTTTTTTTTGTAGTACTGTTTCATTATTAAGAATAAATAAATACATATAAGTATTTGCATATTTTCAAAACATTGTGGATTATATATAGGTATACATATATAATATTAATAAAGACTCCTGTATAACAATTTTGACTGTTTATTTTTTAGAATATATTTATAAATTATTTTCTGCACATACTTAGGTTTTTATATTTTTTTTTTATAAAAAATTACTTGATTTTCCGGTAATTTAGTAAAAACCTTCCACAAGCCAATATAGAAATTTCATTTTCATTAGACATTTTGCTGTTGAAATATGCTAACCTTAAATTTGACATTAACAGAAACAAAACACGTGTCGCTTTGGTTGAAATAGTGTTTTTAATTTGTTTATATTTTACCTTAATTTTTTTCAACTTAAAAATGTTGCCAATTTCAGAAACTAAACAAAAACTCAACTAGTCTGTTTTGTGGAAACCCGGCCTTAAATATTAGATTCTAACTTCATCAAAGTAACCACCTTTTTTCTTTATGACTTGTTCAGAAATTCTAGGCATCTGTTTAGAAGTTTATCAAAATATTTTTTATCCAATTTTTCTATTCATCTTTTAAGAATGTTGTCCAATTTTTCCATTCAAATTTTAAGAATGAGTTGTGCTACACTAGTTCGAGAACGATTTTTCATCAGCTACACAGTTATTTTAAGAGAACAGTTGTCGGTTGTCTGGTGTCATTAGCGTGACTGGAATAAAACACGTACATTTCTCAAAAACAATACGGGAGACTACCGACAAAAGATGTAAAAGCTTTTATAATATTGTTAGTTATTATTGTGGTATGAACTAATTTATTTTAATAACAAACTAATTTATTAAAATTTCTGGTAATACAATTTTGTAATCTGCTAAAATTTGTTTGTTTCCAAACTTTTGAACGGTTGTGTACTTACATCTGTACCGTACATAATATATGTAACTATAAAAGTAATAAATGAATATAATTGATTAAATAACTTGACTAATATCAAAACTTAAATCGAAATTAATAATTTTTAATTTAATTTTTTCTAATATAAAACACATAAAAATTTGTTCCTAATTACCTTAAATATTTTTTATCGAACCGGTACGGAAACGTTCTGACCTTTTTAATCGTCTAAAATTGATCGATTTCCTGCCGTACACGATTTCTGAATTGCACTGTTAAAAAGTTAGAAAAAAAATAATTTTTAATCTTCCGTATAAAATTATCAAATCACTCCCGTGTCTGTCTGAAAAAGACAATTTTATGTTACGTCTGTTTGTTAATGTCAGAAAATCACTGGTTTATAAAATTACAATTCATAATTATGTATATGTAAATTAATAACGAGAAATACATAAAATAATTACAAAAACAGCTGTTTTTTTTATTATTATCGTATTATTTTAATTGTCACTTTTATTATGTTGATAATTGTCATAATAAATAAATACATATGTATATTTAATTTGTTAAATTTACTAAGGATAAAAAAGTACATGTTTAAGTCATTTGCCAGTTAAAAGAAATATTTTACGGAGGCAATCATGGAAATTTAAGCAGTCATGTTCATTTTAATTCATTTCATTTCAAGTTAAATTCATTTCATCTTAAAAATGAAGATTAAAGCTCTGTATTCACCGAAGAAATAGGAAGTTTCTTTTCGGCAGCGGAAACATAATTTTTAATATAAAGAAAAGATAAAAAACATTCGATAACAATTAAATTATTCTTAAAGCAAAATTTATCCAGTCATTTTGAAGCTTGGAAACTTATTTCCTACATATATTTGTGGATTTCTTCCAATTCTAATTGGAATATTAAAGTCCAATGAGCATTATATTCTGCATGTTAAAAAAGCCTACTACACCACATTTTTTGACAATTTTCTATTATATTTCTACAATGGTTTTGTTTTGATCTAGGGAAGTTATACATATGAAGTACCTGCAGTGTCACATAAACGACAATACAGTTACTATTGACAATACAGCTATCCTTTGATGTTCTTCTTTATTCTAGTGCGTATAGTAGGAGCGCAGGGAAGAAAACTTTTGTACAATTATTTATCGTACCTACCTATTTTTTTAAATTGTTAAATTTGATAAATGCATTTTCTTTTTTGAGTTTGTCCATGGCATAGTATGGTCAATCCAATAGCAATTTGAGTTCAAAAGATTAAAAAGAAAATTCTGAATAATTCGGTGTTAGACCGTATGAATAAATTTGGACTAGGTAAAATATTGATGATAAAATGAGAGACAATAAATAAGCTTTTAGCTATTATGTAAATAAAAACGAAAAGTATACTGTTTGTCGCATTGAAGAAATAATTGGTTTCAAGGTATTTTAATCTTTTTTATGTTTATCATATTATGTTACATTACAGATAACTGAGATAACGAAAAATTCAACTTAAACCAGAAAATAAGTTCAATTAAATGGTTAGGCACTCATCAAATTAATTCCAGTTAAAATATTTGATAACCAAAAAACGTCTACATGAATTTTTATGAACACATTGAATTCATTCGAAATTGTATGAATAAAAAATCCCTCCTTGTACAATTAGTAATGTATTACTTTATAATAGCAGAAAAAAACTAAAATAAATATGTAAACAATTACCTTTTAAATAAGGATACCATATAAATTTACAAACATTGAACACGTTATATTACATTAAATTCACATCAAATTCCAGTATTAAACAAAATTATTTAAATTCAACCACAAACTAATATTTAAATCAACCAATTATTCACTAAATTAATTTCAATTAAAATATTTTCAAAACAAAAATTTAAACTGGAATGCATTTTGAAAACAAAAACACGACACAAAACATATGAATTACAATAACTGACTAACAAACCGTTTCACCAATCAACAACAATTATGTATATTTAAGAATTTCTTTTGTTACATGGAACGTTATTAATTTATTTAAATTAAACTGTTTTTTAATTGTTTGAACGTATGCACCAAATAAGAAAAACGGTAACAAACACACTAGCAAGTGAAGTAGTAAGTATAGGGGCGCACAACAGACACACAGACAACAAACTAATTGAATTGATTAGTGAGTTATTGTTAAAACGGTTAAAACGAAACTGCACGGCGAATGAATGAAATGAAATATGTATAATGAAGCAGTGTACGATTTTTTCCGCCGTTCGATTCAAACCAACTCTATGGTCGTTCTGGCAGTTCTAGCATTTATTTTCGCCAATATGAGTGTATTATTGTAATGATCATCATCTTACAACATACGCACATGCTATGAATACATATACTTGTGGAGCAGCGGAGTGGACATCATCACTCTGTCCGACTTGGCGGTACGGGTCGTTTGCAGTCGGTCAGTTTCTTATACATATTGTAATGTAAGTGGTCACAGTTTAGCATGTGTTATGCGGCGCGCTATGCATTTGATTGTGTGATGCGTACGTATGTATGTGTATTGTGTATGTACACATGTGGGGATTATGAGTCACAAAATTACATTTTTCTATAGATGAGTGTGACGGTGTACAGTGTGCTATGAAAGTTTGACAACTGCGAGATGTACAGTACGTTTTCCCGGCGCTTCCACCATACCATGTTAATGAGAGCGATAAAAAGTGTCGATTATCCGAACTAACTGGATTCGAGGGTGGTTTGAGTAATCAAGTAGGGTCGATTTTCATAAGAAAATACTGGATTTCCCAAAAATTTTTTAAAATATTATCCATGCAATTTTTAAATGTTATACGTGAATCTGGCAATGTTCACTTCACGCTCCTATTAAGTTCGTTTCTAAAAACTTGTTTCTTGGACTTTTTTAAATTTTTGCCCTTTAAAATTATCAAAAACATTTCTCTAATTTATTTTTCTGTAGTACATATCGAATTAATTGTAAATGAATTTAAAAGAAAATCTGCCTAGTAATAAAGACGTTGATATCCCTTTTCTAATGGCTTTATAATGCTCTTTCTTGACAATAAAAGTTTTTAAAAAAATGTACCTAAAACAGTATTACAAGGATTATAATTTCTTCGACTGAATCTACATTTGTAGTAAAGCCTAAGGTAATAATTGAAAAAGCATGATATGATTTGAAATTATTCCTATTCAGGGTTAGGCATTTGATTTTACTTGTTAAATCTGAACTGGTAAAAGTTAAAAAAAAAAACGACTTCGAAAACCTATTATTTGCTTTCAGTTTCATCATTCTCTTATAGTATTCACTATTTTTAAGGCGTTGAAAAATTTTAGTAACTTTCCGATGCAGTTAATTACAAAAATATATTTTTCCTCGAATCAGCCTTCACGGGAATGATATGATTTAAGGTGCATGTTAGCTTACAAAGTTGCATTGCTTGTTTAGCTTGTTAGGTTCCTGTAACTAACCAAATTTAAAATTTTGTATATTGACTAATAGGCTATTGACTTTGGAGTTGAATAAGGAATTAATTCGTAACAGGTGTTTTATTGTTTCATATGTTCAATTGTACCCCAAAGATGATAAATTCACAAAGTGTTATTAAATTTAGGCGTGCGTTTTTACGAACGGCGTAAACTTATCGACGCTTACGTTTTCTAACTATAACTCAAAAACTATGCATTTTTCGTAAATACACATGATATGATTTTTTGTAGAGAATTAAATTTCCTATCGAAATGGCACTTTATGAACTCAAAAAACTTTTTTCCCAACAAAATAAGTCAACAAAACTATTTAAAGAAAAGCTCAAATTTTTCAATTTTTCTTTTTTTTTAAATTTTTGAGTAGTACTTTTTTCTGAGTGAATTTAGGTATAGGGATTGGTTCATAAAAAAGAAAGCTGATGTAACTCCCGTCAGAATGGCGACCGATAAAACTATTTTCGATAACAACCGGCTGAGATACAGTCGTTCAAAGTTACCTACTTTTTTACAATTTTATTACTTTTGACTTTTATACCATGTTATTTGTAATTTTTACACGCAAAAATTATTTTTATTGAGTACAAAAATTATTTCTGCTTTATCAGAAGTAACGATAAAATTATTTGCTAAAAATTTTGATATTCATATGATCTTAGGTATAAAAAGAAACTTTAATATTGTACTAAATTACAGTTCTATTTTTTGAAAAAAATTAAATGTACCTACCTATTATATTTCTCCCATAATGTTTTCAAATTCAATATCAATATCTTCATCAACATCGTTTTGGACATCTCCTTCTGTAATTTCTGGAACATCCGCATTTTCACAATTTTCTGGAACATCCGCATTTGCGCAAATAAATTATTTGCAGCTAATTCCTAATTTTCTATAGCTGCAATTTCCGTGACAACCTTTTATACACCCACAAACTATTTGTTCCAGTAAATTCTGCAGTGCAGGAGGTTTTGTTGTTTTAATTGGCACTAATCCATTTTTAGATTTTTTCCAACCCCACTCAAATGGATTTAAAATATTTCCTTCCCACTGTTGAATTTGGTGGTACGTCCTTAAACCGTGATATTTAGTGGCATCAGAAGTTAGTGGGAAATTGGTTAGAGAAAATTTTGTGCTTTTTGATAATTTTTGAAAAAGTTGTAACCGAGAACTACCTAAACTGTTGGCCTTAATGCCATAAAGAGAAATTACGATTTAATTCTATTACGTAAATTGCGGCTGTAGAAAATTATAGAAATTAGCTGCTCCATGTTCTGCAAAGAATGTATGGGCCTAAATTGTGAAAATGCGGATGTTCCAGAAATGACAGAAGAGGATGTTCAAAACGATGTTGATGAAGATATTGATATTGAATTTGAAAACATTATGAGAGAAATATAATAGGTACATGTAATTTTAAAAAAAAATTAGAACTATAAATTAGTACAATATTAAAGTTTTTTTTTATACCTAAGATCATATGAATATCAAAATTTTATCGTTACCACTTTTATCGTTACCTCTGGTAAAGCAGAAATAATTTTTGTACTCAATAAAAATAATTTTTTTGTGTAAAAATTACAAATAATATGGTATAAAAGTCAAAAGAAATAAAATTGTAAAAAAGTAGGTAAATTTGAACGACTGTATCTCAGCCGGTTTTTATCGAAAATATTTTGATCGGTCACCATTCTGACGGGAATTACATCAGCTTTATTTTTTGTGAACCAATCCCTATACCTAAATTCACTCAGAAAAAAGTACTACTCAAAAATTTAAAAAAAAAGAAAAATTGAAAAATTTGAGCTTTTTTTTAAATAATTGTTTTGACTTATTTTGTTGAGAAAAAAGCTTTTTGAGTTCATAAGATGCCATTTCGATAGGAAATTTAATTCTCTACAAAAACTCATATTATGTGTATTTAAGAAAAATGCATAGTTTTTGAGTTATAGTTAGAAAACGTAAGCGTCGATAAGTTTACGCCGTTCGTAAAAACGCACGCCTAAATTTAATAGCACTTTGTGAATTTATCATCTTTGGGGTACAACTGAACATATGAAACAATAAAACACCTGTTACGAATTAGTTCCTTTTCCCCCTGTTTTTTTGTACATAGTCAATAGCCTATAATATCTAACTGTCTACAAAAAAAAAGCAAAACAAGCAATGCTATTTTGTAAGCTAAATTGCATTTTTAGAGTGATTATTTAAATTAGGTAAATTTGGCTGCGAGTTTTTTATTTTTGCTATAAAACGATGAAATTTTTTTCAGAAATACGACTGACCGGACGGAAGTCTTCTTTCTGATATCCCTACATGTCTAATTTTTGTAAAAATGAAAAGAACGACTTTTATATAATTCAATTATTTTTAAAATACCAATTTGGATTTAGGATGAATTGAAAAGAAAATCGTAAGGGGCTCCGTCTTAGGAGCCCCTTACGATTTTCTTTCTGACGTGGTTGCCGCGTGACCTTTTTACAGACCTCTGCTACTACTAGAGTAGAGATGTCGATTTTAAATCGATTAATCGAAAAGCGATTAATCAAAGCTTAAAAAATCGATTCTTTTTTCGATTTTTTTCATTTGAATCGATTCATGAATCGATTATTAAAAGTAAGAGATCGATAACCGATTTTTTCCAAAAATAACTTCATTTTAATAGTAATTCTACAAAGAAACATGTGTTAAAATGAAACACCAAAAACTCTATTGTTGATTGTCACTTTTTACTCGTTATATCAACAAACCCCTCCTATGGCTCTATATTTCAGACTATTAATACAAAAGGAAGGAAGAGACCACCTATCTGTGCAAACGACGATCCCTTTCCCACAAAAGCGACTTATTTAGAAAACATTTTTTTGTCAGTTTGTTTGAAATTTTTAAATAAACTTGGTTCAATTCGTGGTATTCGTCCTACACATAGAGTAGTCCTACATATTCAATTACCTTATTTTTTTTTATAATTATAATTGAAAAGTTAACTCATTCATCGCCTTTACAAATATAATGTAAGGCGTTTTTACACGATATTACCGATATTACCTATGTACTAACAAGTAAGTCCCTTAAACAAAAATTATCAGCTAATTTTATTAAACTTTTCAAAATTTCGATTTTTAGATCGATCTCACAGAATCGATTTTTTTTTAGCCGATTTTTTTTTATCGATTTTTTTGATTTCGATTTAAATCGATCCAAAAATCGATCTTTTTTTTTGGAGAATCGACATCTCTATACTAAAGTCTTTAAATTTTTGCACAAATGTTTTTGCGAATCACTGTATGTCCGCGGTTCTATGTATTAATTGTGTAAAGATACATGGTACTGTATAACAAATTATTTATCAGAAAGAAACTGGTTTTTTGTTTAAAACTAAAAAAAAAAAAATATTATTGCATTTTGTTATTATTATTATAAAAAGGTGTGCCTCTCAGTTTTAACTTGAGCCTGCTTTTATACTACATACGTGAACATGTACGTTAAATAGTTTTAACTAATTTTCAATAACACATTGTCCGGTCAAGTGTATGAATAACGAACAATGTAAATGACTAATAGGACACCAATAGGTACAAATTCATTTTTTTAGTATGTAAAAAAATTCTGCAACATTTTATCCGGCCTATATATGAATATACCACACATAGACAAACTGCAATTACATTTTTAATTTGATTGACTAAATTGATCTAAAATAGTTCAATTATTCAATGGATAGTAAACTGGCTTCAAATTATCAATATTCGATTCAATTCCCATTTAATTTTCTCTTTAAAATTTGTCACTTAAGAATTAGGCGTGATTTCCCATAAGTTTACCTAAAAATTAGGCGACGAGTAAAAAAAAACGAAAAGAAAACACAAAGAAGCAATAACCGACGACACTGTTAATCAAGTTCTGCCAGCTCCTTTACACATATGGGGCCCCCAGAGGCGCGAGGCTATAGGCAGTCCCCCATTTCGCCCACCCTTTGCGCCACCTCTGTCTATTATAAGACTTAGCATCAGCGTTACTTGAATTAAATGATAAAATGACAAAGTTACGGACAGTGCTGATAGTCAAACGTAAATTATCCTGAATTTAAAACTTACTTCAAAGAGTACATTAATTCGCTTTGGAGACGGTCGTCTCTTTATCGTTGTTATACTCATAATAATCTACTCCATTTTTTGTATATTTTTGTAGCACTAATCAAATTTTCATTCAGAATATGACGTATAAAATTTCACTGATTTTGCACCATTGTAAAACACTAAAACCATTCATGGAATTTTGGACAGGTGTTAAATTTTTTTTAAATATTTATTTCAGCAACACTAATTACATTTGCAAACACAATACTTCCCTTTAATTTTTAATTATTTCAAATACACACACCGGCATAATTAGCGGAACATACAAAATATCTCTAAAAATCAAACAAACCATTTAATTTTAAGAAACTATTAGTCTTATTTAATTATTCACTTAAAATTACATGTTCACAAGTTGATATACCTTTATTTTTGTTAGCGAAAACAATTAACCATATGAAATGCCAACTTTTTGGAATCTTATGTCGTCTAAGAATCATTTAAGTTAAAGATTATTTAACAAATAGAAAATGAAACACAGCGTTTTAATACCGCGTGGTTTCTCCCGTGCTCTTGTCAAAGCTTCCATTCGTCTTACTGTACTCAGAATGATGTTATCTATAGTCTCCTGGGGCAATCTTTGCCATTCTTTAATTACGACAGTCTGAAGCTCGACTACATTGAGAAGAAACGGCATTTGAGTTCGAAAGTGACAGAGCTCTTAAAAAGATTTGCATCAATAATGAATAAGAACAATTCTATGAAAAGTCAATTGATTCATTACTTCAATATTATTTTAAGTGAAAATGAAAAAAAAACAGCCAACTTTGTTTAATAAATAGGATTTTATATTTTTTTATATTTTTTTTTATGTTCCGCTAATTATGCCGGTGTGTGTATTTTCACGTATAATTCTATGTAAAATACAATACGTTTTTTTGGTTATATACATATAATTCAAACATAAAGCTACATAATTTGTGTAATGTATATATTTGTCATTGATTAAATAAATAATACACACTAATTTTAAGACGCATTAAAAAAATGTTACATGTATTAATTGTATATGACATCATAGTGATAGATATATACTTTACGTTATTTTACCTATGTTTGCGTTAATTAATAAACAAATCCGCGGTTATTGAAAGTGATAATAAAACAGAAATAAAAAAAAATAAATAAATAAAATACACAGAAAACACAAAATAAGATATAAACGTGAAAGTATGCGGTCAAACAAAAGGGTATTATTACATTACAAATGAACAAATGTACGTAGGTAAGTACAGGTAATTTTCAAATTTGTTTGACATATCTATAACAAATCAAGGGATGTCTTCAGTAAAATGTGTTGTAGTAAGGTTACTAAAGCATTTTAATAAAAAAAATTGGCCTAACTCTCCAAAAATAATATACAGGTAAGTTTTTGGAGTTTTCATTTTCAGGGCGGTGGAGAGAAATGGCGGGCCCCGGGAACAAAGCACATTTCTTCAAAATTTCTCCTCAAAAAATAAGTGACAAGCAAACAATATCTTATTTAATGAATCTTTGACGGACAGACAACGCACAACCTAAACTGTTCGGTTTAGAAGGACGAAATTAAGCACAGAAGTTATGAAAATTGGCGTTTAGGTTTCTATTTATAAATAAAAGTCAGTTGTTTCTGGAAATTTATTCCCTAAGGGGTTAAAACAGAAAATGAAAGTTCATATAGGATGTTCGTCATTTTTGAAGTTAGAAACGTGGATATTGATTTAGTCTTTTGAAAAACATTAAAAGAGCAGAAAGTGAGTACCTAATAAAAAGATGTCGATGAGAAATACCATCGGGCATACGGCTAGTTGTAAATAAATAAGTATTAAGTACTGATTTAAAATTGTGTTAATTTACTTTGTAAAAAACTTTTACACGTTAAAAATTGAAGATTCATTGCATGACTTTTAATTGTTATTATGTCTAAGTAAGTGTTTCCAAGTTCAGGGGAGCCAAAAGATATTTCCCTGTGGGTGCCAAATAATCTTGTGCTGGTTGTGCCCTGCTTATAAGAGTATAAAACGTGTTAATACTCGGCAGAAAGTGGACGATGATGCTATTGTCTAGAAATTATCCAGAGTCATAGATTGAAGGAGGCTCTGAATAATTTGGCTGCTCAAGACATTACAGTATTCCAGTATTGTTAGTTGGAAAATGAAGCTTACCAAAGTCTGAAATAGAAGGAAGGAATGAATTGTCTAAAATCTAAATAGTTCTATAGTGTTCTGAAGCACTTTCAGTTTCTTTCTCTGTCAAGATAATACTTCAAAGGCTACATCGAAAAATAACTGATTTTTTAAACCTCACTCGATAAATATCTGACACATTACTTTATGTTTGATTAAACTAGAAATGACCTGTATGATACCTGTATATCGAGGTTATACTAAATTATAAAGTGCTATTGATAACAATAAAATCGATATATTTTTATATCTTTGAAAATACTATTCCAGATAATAAAATAGGTTTAAAATAAATCGTATTGATATAAGTGTGCATTTACTGGAATTCTAAAAATATACACTTTGGTATTTCGAAAAAAAAGAGAAAAATTAATACCTATACCTAAATAATCCATAAAAAATGCATTGACTAATAACCTGTATAGATAGATATTCAACTAAATACGGTTCGAATACCGCAAACTTAATTTATAAAATTAATCTATACCTAACACAGAATCATATTTAAGTTACGACTCATAACAATATTAATAATACTCTTTCTGGTAGTCCTTACTTGATAAGAATATGTCTTACGAAAGTAAGAAAAGTGATAAAATATTGTGGGATACGTCACGAAAATAGAGAATATTTTAAAAGGTTGTCCTAAAGTTGGGGATTAAAATTACATTTACTGTTAAAATATCTCAAAAATTTAAGAGACATAAAAAGCTTAAATTGATAAAGTGTTACTCCTTAAAAGAGCTATTCATGCCTGTGGGTTAAACCAAGACTGACTTGACAATGATGGCCGAGGAGGAGGAAATTAGGGTAAATATTTTTACAAATGCTTTGACATGTCAGATTTTAACCATCTGGAATGACCAGATGGAAGGACTCTACATTGAGCTTTTAATAGTTCAAATCAATTGAATTAAACTTTTAGGTAAAATTTTTTTCCAATTTTCTTTATCCACAAATGCATGCATATTAATAATTTACGGCGTTGTCTCAATAAAACAGGTTACACCATTTTTTTGTTGCTAAGAAGGGTTTGGAAGCAACAAAAAATATTTAAAAAAAATAAAAACTGAAGAAATAGGACAAGTGATCCATTGTGTATAATGAGTAATGCTGTAGCCGGAGAAACGGACTAGATTCTTACGGTGAACTGAGTTCGTGATCGCTTTCTATAGTTTTCGTTCACAATTCTACAATCCTGCAATCTTTGTTACATTAGAGCGAAATATTAAAATTCGCTATACTTAATCTAAAACATGTCAATTTTTAATTACTGTAGTTGGTTGTTTAAATGATTTTTTGTCTACGCATTGCACTATCATATTTAGGTTATCAGGGAATCTAAAATTTTGTATTTACAAAAATTGTTTTAAATTTTTAAAATACGAGTATGTTAAAAAACATCAAAACCTTAAAATACATAATTATATCAGTTATTATTTATATAAAATTTAACTTTCTAGAAGTTACCGATTTTATGATTCTAAAATAATTCGAGTCTGTAAAACCAATAATTTTCTTTAAATAACGTTAAGGGCAGGGTAAGGTATTAAAATAATTTTTTTGCATTTTTTTTATTTTTTTAGCTGAATGCATAATATCTCAAGAATATTGTCTCAAAACTTCAAGTTGATTGGAGCAAAATTGACGAAGTTATAAGCATTTTTGTTGTTACCTGGCAGATGTTTGGCTCTCTATATATATATCTCTCTCTCAGTTTATGTTATAGAAATTTGAATGGAAGTACTAACGTATTTATACCTGTACTGTATATTTTGTCAGTGTAGAGTACAAAATTTAGTTTAACAGTAACAGTTTTATGCAAGAATTTTTAAGTGTTCAAAACTTTAAAGCGTTTTCCCCACAGTTCACGTTTTCAAAGTCGGTGCCCCTCATAACTTCAAAACTATAGCACCGATCCATTTGAAATTTTGAACACTATTTCTGTACATAATTTACGAGGTAACGCTGGAGAGTTTTTTTCAAATTTGTTAATAATTTTTATTTTACAATAACAAATTAGCCAATTTTTTTCACAAAAATCGTGTTTTTCCGTTCTAAGTGTTCCAAAAAAGTGAAAAATTGAAATTTCGAAAAACGCTCCCAGCTTTACCTGAGGAAAACTATTATCTAACGAATGAACTTTAATTTTTTTATTTCGGATGATCCAGCACCAAGTTATGAGGGGCACCGCAATTCTACTTTTTTCCGAGACACGTTCGAATAATTGCTACCATTACTGTATTTTTTAATATTTATTTGTGAAAATTTTATACAATATTCTTCGAATGTTATACTTTAATGTACCACTGGTTTTAATAAAGAGATTTTAACTTTGTCGTCACAAAAAATCACAAAAACATGCCTTTTTTGTACGAATTAACCTTACCCTCTCCTTAAGTGAGTTATTGAATGAAAAAATATCTACGCTTAAACTTACAGGTGTTACGCAAATTACTGATTAAGTAACATTTACTGTATATATTTTTTTTTTGTTAATGTCATTCGATCAAACCTTTAATTTTATCTACAACTATAAAAATTATCAGTGCGCGTCGAGCCTTACAGTAATTACAGTTATCACGACAATCACCTTTGTAAAACATTCTACAGTTCTATTGATAATAACCTAGCAAACAACAATATTGGAACTGGTTGATTTGGTTAGATTGTTAACAAAACTAAACAATATCCGTAATAATTATGTCACATAAAGAATAAAAAATTAGCCTACCTATTACACGTGTAGTATAGATTATGAAGCAATAGTGTAGTTTAATATTTTCAACATACCTAAGTATTTATCAAATGCTATTATAAATAATCATACGTATTATAAATTATAATTTAAGACAATAATAGCCGAGGACTAATATCAATCAACCTTGGCTAATAATTATTTATTTTTTAAATAATTTATTATTATTTAAATGTAAATGTCAAATGAACTGATCAAAAATAGCTATTTACTACATAACTATAAGATAACAAAACATTTTTTTAGCCTTTTGCCTTTTTATTTAGTTTATCTGTCAGTATGTATGGTATGGACATTAATATTTCAATGTATGCATATCTTGATTTGCAATCGACGTACCTGTAAAAGCAAAAGTAATCAATTCTGGATCGTTTTAGTACGTACCGATGTAAATGGATCTGAGTACATAAATAAGTACATACCTAGTAACAATCAGAAGTACAATAATGACAAACAATACATTGTAAGGAGTCGCAATTGTAGTCCAAGGTTTGCTGATTTATTTTCTACGTAGATATATTTTTATAAGCACAAAAATCTTGCAAGTTGTAATAATATGCTTCTTGTGCTAATAGTTGGTTTATCATTCCAATATGTTGAGCAATTATTTTTACCAATATTTTTTAGTGGAATTGGGAATAAGAATCCACAAAAATAAATACTTTTAGAATTTTTTCATGGAAGAATTAATTTATTATTTATTTCACTTATCAGCTTACCGGATTGCATTTTTAATTCATTTTCAAGTAAAAGACGATTTATACTGATGTTACTGTACGGCAGTCCACAAATATATTAGAATTATTAATAACTACCGAGTTATGGAACTAACTTCTGATGGCCATCTTCCTCGAATTATTCATAGAGAAAAGGATCTTGTATCTATTGACGGTTTGTTTTGGAATCAATCGGCATCAAGCGATACCTAACTAACTGCGACACAATGCTAGACCGCGTTAACAATTCCATATAAAGTGTATTAGCAATTTGTCAAAATCGTGTACCAATTAGGCATTTCATAATAGATTATGACCCCGTTAACGCTTTTGATGTGTATATTGCTCCTGATCTCACAAAAAAGATGAGACTAGTCAGAAGTCTATACGAAAAGCAATATCATGTTTACAGTAACAAAGTTGAGACTTCTATAATATACTTTTGCTATTATTTTTTTTATTTAGGAGTGTTCTTTTGTCCTATGATTCTGCGTTACCTAAGCAATTTTCTAAACCTATTTCCGAGAAAGGTTAGATCCTTCTATGTAACTGAACCAAAGCGCAATTTTTTTTTAAGGCAGCCGAACTTTTCAATGGTACTGTAGATGGGTATCTATTTTAATTGTTCTTGTTTCATAATACCAAAACAACAAATATTGTTTTTACGGTTATCGATTACATACTCGGCCATTTTATCGATTGTAATTATTTATTAACTTATTATTAATGTTTTGCCGATCGTGCTTTTCCTTTAGGAATAATCTTTCTTGGTTGCGTATAAAATTATTTATTATTGAGAATATCACTCGTATAACAATAAAACATTTGTTGCAAGTTCTGACTTTCCTTAAGTACTGATGTAGGTACCTAGTGTTCTTTAATTAATAATTTTTGTATAAAAGAAACGTGACTAATTACTTAAAACGTTTATTTTTCAAATTTATAATGATTTTATTTAACATTTTTATTTATTTCTCATAAAGTAGAATATTAACAATACGTAAGTTTTAAATTATTCAAATTTAAATTTGTTTTTGCAAGATTCGAGTCTGGTAGGTTTTCGTAATTATTATGTAAATTCACTTAAATATAAACGATAAAAATTTGAGTAAGTTTCGCTTTAAATGGCATCATTTTGACTACACAAAAGTTATTTCCATTTATTAAACTTCTATTAATAAATAATTAGCAGTCTGTCTTATCAGCATTTGGAATTTCGTAAATGAAAATAATTAATTAATTTTTCAAAAAGTGTAGCCTAACAAATTATTTTCGAATTTTGAAGCTCCAAAATTTCTATCTTTTGGTTTTGAAATGAGCAAGATTGTTTTCTTTATTTCTAGAGTAAATAACTGAAGCAATAAGTGGAAGGAGTTGTGTGATATTATTATTATTTTGCTTCCAGGACTACTAAAGTGAGGAAGCATTGTTGACTACTTTTGAAATATAAAAAATTTTTTCGCCCCAAAATGAAATTTTTCACGCACATTTTACGTTTTAGAGCTTCCTGAACAATTTCGGTTTCGTGTCTGTCTGTTGGACCGTCTGTCTGTCCGCCTGTGTGTCGCCAGGTCGCACCAAGTGTCGTCATAACTTCTGAATTGTTCGATTGTTTTTAATGAAATTTTTAGAAATTATGTTTGGTTCCTAGACGGTCCTCTACGAATTTCATCGTAATCGGAGTAACGGTACAGCGCTACCACGAAATACCATTAAATATCAATATCTAAATTGCTACTAGTCCCATTTCGTTCAAATTTTGACAGTACTTGGGAGTGAATTTGTAAAATATATTTTGAAATTTTTTTTTATTTTTATAATTTAGCATTTAAATATTTTGACTTACAACAAAGTTTCATGAACTGTACAACAAAACTTATAATTTAAGGATATATTTTTGATGGAAAATTTGAAAATTTTATATCTTAAAGCAGGAGTCGGCACACCTTTTTTGGATGGCGGGTCCTTTAAAATAATTATTTTTAAGCGGGCCGCATAGTCAAATATTTTGTAATGTAATATGTAGCTTAAATAGGTTTTTTCCTTTCAGTGAATTTTCGAATTGAATTGAGTAAAAATTTGAAAAAGTGAACAAATACATTTCCTTTTTTTCGCTCGTTAGCGAAATTTTGGGAAGATGGAAGAAGTTGACAAGGTTTGTTTTTTTTGGTTGTCACTTTTATTTTTTGGAGAACTTTGTTTACGGCGGGGGGGGGGGGGGGAGGCTCGACTAAAAGTCGCTCCAGGGCGCAAAATTTATAGTTACACCTCTGGTTTTGACGTAGACTAAAATAGACATAGAATAAGAAACAGTAAACCTATAGGCTATAAAAAATCTTTTTATTTTTAATTGAAGATGATAGCCTGTTAATGGATTTCAAGTGCATTACCATTTCGAAGCGAAGTTTTTAGCTTTCTCAACTAGTTGTCTAATTTGCCACGACAATCTTTTCAGCGTAACGCTTTAGGGGATATGAATTTACATATTTGAAGTTATAAAATTTTAACAAATGATAAAGTTGTTAATTAAAGACAAACATTTGTACATAATTATAAAAACATTTTATTGCCTACACGTTACACGCAACAGAACAACGCAAACGGAACATCTTGATCGAGAGACAGAGTGACGTTAGAAAAATATGTTTACACTGCAAAACTCATTAATTTTTAAGTATGTGTACGTGCAATGTCAATGGTCCTGAAAATCAACATGTATAGTAGAATCTTTAGTGCTAAGACAACTTTCTGTAAGGATCTTTATGATGGAGACCTTAATAAATGCTGTCAGTTCTTTTGATTATAACTATAGTTACTCCTTTTCCAAATTCTCCAACAACAATTCAATATTTTTGAGAGAAACTACGGCGCACGCTCCCGCGATCAGATAACCCTGAAGGGTAGTATACTAGTTCGCTCTCATGACCGTATACTAGTTCGCTCCCGTCTAGACCGTATACTAATTCGCTCCCGTAACTATACGCTAATGCGATTATTATGTTCATTCTAAGAATCCAAAGAAAGAGAAATTACACAAATTGGACAGCAAAACAAGAATGTTTTTATTTGTGTTTTATAACTTATTATTAAATACATTATAAATTTGGTGTAAATTTATATGCCATAAATTTTACAAAATCGAGACTTCTTATTATATTTTGTTTCAATAATGATATTTTTCCTCTACAAATTCCTTATACAAGTTAATATTATATACATTATAAATTTATATGACGTAAATTTTACAAAGACGAATCTAGTTATAGTAGGGGAGACCGGGGCTAAATGGTAAATTGTCAAAACCATTTTTTTGCATTATCTTTTGAATGTCAAAGTTACAAAGCTGAAATTTTGACCTTAGAGGGCTTTCTTAACTAGAAAGCAAATGACGTTAGTAATGTGAAGTTCATCTGAGCCTTATGGTGTACATATCCTTAAATGTGTTTCGATAATGCCAAAGTAATTTTCTTTGCTGCCATACTTTTCATCCGAAACGGAGTTTTTTCAGACATATTACCATCAAAGTAAGTATATTAGTTAATTTATGTATTGTGAATACGAATATTTAAAAAAAAATTGTATATTTATCGTCATCATTTGTGTGATCGTTGTCAAAGCTCAAAACGTACCTTGGGGCTAAGTGTTAAAACATTGGTGGGGCTAAATGTTAAATGGTTTTTCTTTATTTTCTTCTATTTCCTCTTCTTATTTGTCGGCTTATCGGGTTAAGCGGAGCAAGTTGTAGGTACTCAAAACATATTGCAACTGTTAAAACCTGCTTTTCGTTATCGAAAATTATCGACACCGAGTTATTTTTCATCAATTGATTATAACGGCTTAATTTATACTTCAATGTCCCACTGATCTGGTCAGTAATAGAATATTTTCAAAAAAAAAAAAAATGGTTTTCGATACGTTTCGTAAACGTTAACTTTTGATCGTAAATATCTCTTAAACGGTTTATCGTAGCTCAAAATTAATGAAATTTTTGAAGGCTCAAGCGAAGCAAGTTGTGGGTACTCCAAACATATTTGGACTGTCAAAACCTACTTTTCCTTATCGAAAATTATCGATATCGAAAATAACGATATTTTTAAAATTTAAATATCTAAATTTCTACATATTCGTTATCTGTTGTATTATAAAATTCTCTAAATTTTTAGTAGCTTTTATTTCCAGAAAAAATAAGTCAAGCTGATAATTTTTCATTTTCCTTCTTGTAAAAGTTGTACTTTTCAATAAATGGGCGTTTTTCTTTATATCACTCATCGTTTTCATATCCTTTTACATATTTACTTCGTTGTACAACTCAGAAAGTGGTTTCAGTAGGCTAGAAATATGTTGAAACACTCAATTTCACCCATTTACCATTTAGCCCCACCATGGGGCTAAATGGTAAAAAAATTTAGGTTATGAAAAAAGGAAAAAACATCCATTTTTCGTGGAAAAATCACAAACTTCATTACGAAAAGTTGTCGAGAACTAAATTCTCTACAATATAATTGTGTTCATTTATATATGTTTGAGGATTTAGTGTCCCAAAAAAAATATTTGTTAAAAATTTACCATTTAGCCCCGGTCTCCCCTACTATATTTTGTTTCAATAATGATATTTTTGCTTCTATAAATTCCTTACGCAAATTAACTGCCTTAATTACTATCTACTTACTTAGATCTTACTATTTGCCTGCTATCCCTTATCCCCACCGTCATTTAGGTAATTAATTTTACCTGTCAGTAGATAATAAGTCGAAAGCGAACTAACCTACGACCCTTTTTCAAGATAAGATTAAAATCTGACCACGGGAGCGAACCATTATGCCACCAGAAACTATCATTTAGTAACTATATTTACTTAATTGAAAATATATTGATAATACTGCCACAATGGGTTTTAGATTTATCATGTGATTCAGTATTCACTATTCAAACCAGATCACCTGTATACGCGTATATTCCATTTTACCGAAAAAAAAAACTGATTTTGTCTGATGTATGTTGTAAGGGGAGTACATATACCATGTGAGTTTTTTGAAAGTTTCCATTTTTATTACAACCCAATTTGTATGATAGAAATGGTACTGGAAAAGGTTCTATTCTTGGACGTAATGGAAATGTAACCAACCAGAACACTATCGGTTGAAGTAGCCTTAAGTACATATGCATATTTTTACCGCCTAACTGATAAATTAAAGAAAAATTAAAAAATTAAACTTGAGCAAAAAAATGTTTTTTGCTCATTTATGTTGTTAATTAATGCATTAGATCAGTTTTATCGAAAAAATAATATATAGTCTCATTTAAAAATCTGTAAGTTTGTATCATAGCTCGAAAACCATAAGAGCTATAAAGCTCCTGATCGGTTGCCCCCGTCGATATCTACAACTCTTATTTGAACAATTTTTCGATTAAATAAATGGTTTGGCTGTAATAAAAATGGCAACTCTCAGAAAACTCACACAGTATACTACTACATGCACAGTCGGTATATAGATAATATACACAATACGGTGAAGATTAATTGGAATGAGTGTATTGGGAAAGGTTGTTTAAAATCGGATATAGAGGTAACGGATCAATTATTTAAAACGAAAACGTACATTAATTGATTTGGCTTTCGTAGTAGACAAGTCCAACGGAACATAAAAATAAAAATAATTTAGCATGGAAAACTATTGATTCAAATCAATCAGTCATTATCTTATCACCCTTCGGACTTATCTGAAATTTTTAAACAAAGCATATCAGCACTGATTTCGAATTTGTGTTCTGTCCATTTTCTTTTTATTTCTTATACGTTATTAAGAAAAAAAATTGTAACTTTCTCTTGAAAAGTTTGATTTTATAGCTTTCAGAATTAAATGATGGATTTTATGAAAGTTATTTATTTACTTCTTTATTTGAAAGCATGCTGAAAGTAAAAGTCATTATTGTATAATTTTCAAATCAATTTTATTCAGAAAAGGCAAGTTAAAATACACTTATTGATATGGCAAAATGAAATTAAACCAAACTTAAAAAAAAAAAAAAATGATTTCGATATGAAGAACTAGAAAATATGAATAAGAACTGAGATTCAAAACAGTCTGAGAAATTTTCATAACGATCATTGCCTATAATGACAAAACGCCAAATTGGTACACTAGTTTGACAGCTAATACACTTTACATGGAAATGTAGAAGTCCTATGATGTGGTGTGTGAGTTAGTAAGTTTCACTTGACGTCTTATGACGTCAGTGACTATCAAGGTGTCAACCATCACTGTCGGAACTCGAACTGTGACAGTTAACCGAATAAAACTACGTTGTAATGGAAAACCTACGTTACATTTAGTTTAGTAAATTCAAATGTTAAAATGGCCGATCCTCTTTTACTTTTTAAAATCTCGAGCTTTCGTCATTTTCCGGTTTTTTAGTAGAAGTAGGATTTACGTCCCATTTGTCTGCTCTTACATTTCAAATCCATTGATGATACACCTTGATAACATTATTTCTAATACTATTGCAATGTACAGTATGGTTTCATTGTTTATTAATCACTGACGAGTAATCGAAATTGATGGTTAAACGAGTGACGACAGTTAATTGAAGTTTTACTGTACTACCTAGTTCTTTCGCTTGATTATTTATGTCACAGTTCCTTTTAAACTGTATATATCATAGGGTGAATGCGCACATTTTGAAAACACTTGATAATTCTTAAAGTTGTTCTTTAAAATTATTTATAAATAATTTAGTCATAAAGGATTCATACTTAACATTTTTGTAGAGCCTGAAAAGCGGCGTCTGTCCCACACCTATGGGAGAGATGCCGCATCAAAGAAGGTGAGACGCCGCATAGTTCATATTATTAAGAATTTTGCATTTTACACACATCTCCATACATGATGCATGCCATATTTAACCATTTTTGGCACTTTATACATCTTAACCAGTCACCTTTTTTTTTGCTTCTGAGTACTTTTCAAAACATTCAATACACAGGCAGTCATCATAATTTTCGTTACCTTTACTAATATGAGTGCTCTTCCTGATCCATTAATGGATCTTTTATATTTACGTGGGATAATTTACAGACCAAAAAAAAAAAAAATTGCATAGTTAAGGTACATAAGTCTATGTTTTTAACGTGTAATATGATGCGGCATCTATACCAACTTTAAATGCGGCATCTCTCCTTTTTGTTGGGATAGATGCCGCATGCTGCTATAGCAAGCATAGTGCGGAACTCCAACCTAAAATTTTATACAGTACTTTTAAAATATACCTAAATTACTAACAACACTAATTTTCATTAAAACGATGAAATATACATTTTTAAATTCTAATGAATTACATGCTTGATAAAATAACTATTATGTTAAAAAACTTACTTTTCAATAATAAAAAGTTGGATAATTACTAAACTAATAGACTAATCATAAATATTACCATGTACAGCTTAAATAAGTAACTTATTTTAAACATATAATCCATTAATAGCGCTATCCATCAATCAACGGACGAACTATGGCTGCTGCGGCATCTCTCCCGACGCAGCATCTTTCCCGCACTTACTCTAATATATTTTACTGGTTTAACTTTCGTATGTGGAAAAAAATATTAGCAAAGTGCAGTCGAAAATAAATTTCCATAATTTCATTATTATGCAAACGCGTTGTTACCATTTATCAGTAACAATAAATTTCGTTAAGGAAATTCTTTCAAACACCTACACATCTCGTTTGGGCACTACTTTTTTACGAATCTAGGTATGGCTCTAAAATTTTACTATTTTCTATATTTCAAAAAGTCTCCAAATTAGATAATCAATGAATAATACATTATTGTAAATGTTTACGGGCTTGCGCTACGTTTATAATAGCCTGCGTTTATGTTTGTTGTACCTTTAAACACCAGAGGTCAGGTTAATGACTTAAACTATTAAAAAGATTTATGATGTAGTCAGTACACTTTGGTTTTTATATTATTTTTATTTGACTTAAGTTGTAAGTAATATTTACAAATATTACAGTCCCTAGCCAAAAAATTTGGATTATTTGCATATTTCAATCATATTTTATTACAACGTACGTATCTGTTATACGTTGTCCTTTAGACGTCAACAAAATAGAAAAATTAAAATGCTAGAAAAATGCACCCACGTGAAAAAAACTATAGTAAAAAAAAGCGGATAATTTTCAAAAAAAGCCATTTTAACAATACTTTGTGGATGTTTCTAGTGAAGAAAACGTAGTCACTTTTAATTTTAAATTATTGTAGCGTTAAGTTAGGCCGCTATTACACTATCATAGATATATGTCTAAGTTTTATTTAATCAAAGAAATATTATAGTGTAATAAGTCAACTTTTCTAATATAAATTTCTGTAACCATAGTTAAAGATACTTCTTAATATTTGATTATAGATTTGATCAAAGATCTTTGACATATATCTATGTCAATGTAATAGCGGCCTTAGGATCCTGTATTTTGAAAATATCCTAATAATTAATTAAAAAAAAAACAACATGAAGTTACATAGAATGCAAAGAGATTATGTCCTGCAAGCATACTTTAGATCCGCCAAAGTATCCTGTCGGAGGTCAATATTCAATATGTAACATAATTTGGGTTTGAATACGCTAGGTAGATGAATAGTCCAGCTTTACAGATACATAATATATTAATCCATTTAAAAAAAAAATTCCATATTAATTATTTTATAAATTCGTGTGGATTTACGGTATTTTCTGATTATAATCTCATTATCATACTGATTGATATTTCTTTGCTTGAAGTTGTTACTGGTCAGAGAATACATTTGTTCGAGATATTATTGATCGCGGCTTTTTCAAGTCGGGGATGAAACTGCTAGATATATTATTTCGGTACTACTACTGATAGGAATCAATAAAAGTTACAACGTTATGCTGCTTGGTTTTAAATACATTTGCTCATGAGAATCAGATATTTTCCCCGAAAAAATTTGCGGAATGCTTAAGGCGTAAAAACGAGACATAAATAAGCAAACTCATTTCCGCAATTATAATATCCGCCGTTAAACTTTAAAAATCATAAAACAATTTTATAAAAAAAAAAGAAATATGAAGGAATTTTCCTGAAAATAAAGTTTCTATAAATATCAGGAGCTCTCAATTAATGACGATGAACTGTACAACCATATAAGGAAATACATTAAACAGATATATGCATAGAAAATATTATGTATTAGCAAAATTGCTTATGGCAAAATTAACAATTGTAATTAAATATTTATATACTATTATATATAATTATATTATTAATGAATGAATTCTATTGCAAATACATAATTAATTTACAACTGATTGAAAAGGCGTTACTCTTTCTCTAAAAATTAAAACTTTGTATGTTAGTATACATATATGAATTTAATAACTACATATATAAGTATATTTTCCTTAACTGACAGTATTGTAAATGGTATTCGGTTACACCAAAACATTTAAAATACTTCAAACAGAAAATAATAAATCTTATGACGGACGGGAGTTACGTGCAAAATTGCAATTAAATCCGATAAATTTTATGTCACTGTAAGCAAGTAATAATTCACTCGGATGCATACGGAAACTAATGCACGATACAACAATCACTCGTTATAAGGAACATAAACAAATGTAACTAGTTCTCTGTAGGCGAAATAGGTACTTGGTGTACTGCACAATATACGAGGTGTGTTTAAAAAGTAAGGTGACTTTATATTTTTATCAAAAACATGTTGTTCCCTTTAAAGTAGTCCCCCTCAGATACAATACACTTGTGCCAAAGCATTTTTTAATCCTTGAAGCACTTCTGATATGCAATTTTTGGTATAGCCCTGAGCTTTTCCGGCGATGCAGTTTTTATCTCCTTAATCGTTGAAAATTTCCGTCCTTTCATGAGTTTCTTCAGTTTTGGGAACCGAAAAAAGTCGCAGAGGGCTATATCCAGTGAACATGGTGGCTGAGGCATGAGTGTGGTGTTGTTTTTGGGCAAAAAATCACGCACAAGCAACGATGAGTGAGCAAGTGCATTATCGTGATGCAAAAGCCATGAATTATTTTCCCACAATTCTGGACGTTTTTTTTCGTATCGCTTCTCGCAAAAGGTGCATGACTTCAAGTTAATACTCAGCAGCTTCTCTAATGGGGATTCAACGATTTCCCAATACCAGATGATGAACCTCGTCCAGAGCGAGGTTCATCATTGATATCTTCTCGGCCTTCTTGGAAGAGCTTGTAATACTTATAAATATTTTTTTACTCAGAGTCTCAGAGTAGACTCACCATATGCCACTGTTAACATTTCGAGTATTTTACAGCATTTAATTCCATTTTTCACACAAAATTTGATGCAAATCCTTTGATCTATTTTTTCCGACAGCAAAAAATCGCCGAGCACACCAAACACTTCTAACCTTTATGCCTCTCACAAACGAACCAAGAATGCTATATAGCTGAAACTGTGAACATATGTTCGGGACGAGTGTACTAACGCAACAACACAAAAAAAATCGAAAACCCAATGTACGCAGCTCGAGAAATTTGAAAAGTCACCTTACTTTTTGAACACACCTCCTATAATGTTTTGTAGAGGACACCACACCACTGCAATATCTATTGCGCCTAGACAGAAAGCCGCTGTTTGTTTATATTCCTTATATCGAATAACTTGTGTACGTCCTTCAATTCTATAATCTATTTCATTTAAATTTACGCATGATTCGTCACTTACTAATTTAAGGAATCCCCGTTTTCTTAGCTTTATCTCTTTCATTGTTGCAAATGTGACCGGAAAGAAGTTGGCGCCGAAAGTTGGAAAATCTTTCTGTTTTTTATATGGCTAAATTGTTCCCAAATTGCTCCTTTGGAATCAGTAATTGCTCCACCGGGAACTTAATTACTTAATTAGTTATTTACAAACAAAAAAACTTTTTTGTTTGACTATTTCTATTATCAAAACCTTGTCAAATAATGCATTTTTATACAATTACTTTATATCAAAAAATTGCTCCCAATTTGCTCCATGTAATTTAAAAGTTAGTTATTAATTTCTCTGAATAATAATTAAAATATATTAAAATAAAAAATATTATGAATTAGGTTATGTATTATTAAAACGTATAGGCAATCCATTATACCTTTAAGTCGTTTGAATATATTTAAGGATAATTGAATTTTGACAAATTAAATAACATTATAAAAAAACAAAATATTTTAATAATTATTCAAAAAAATTAAGGTTTAGCTTTTAAATTAAATAGAGGAAACTGGGAGCAATTTATTGACGTAAAGAAATTATACAAAAAAGTATTATTTTGGAAGATTTTGATAACTTAAATAACGAAAAAAAATGTTTTTTCTTTATAAATAACTAATTAAATAATTAAGTTTCAGGTGGAGCAATTACTGATTTCAAAGGAGCAATTTGGGAGCAATTTAACCATATAAAAAACAAAAAGATTTTTCAACTTTCGGCGCTAACTTCTTTCCGGTGCAAATGCGTCAATTTTAAATTTGCAGTTTGTTTTTAGAAAATAATAGAATATTGATTTGTTTTAAATATAAGAATTATCTATCTTTTAACGATGACTATTGCTCAATTGTATTTGTAACCGGGTATATATATATATATATATATATATATATATATATATATATATATATATATATATATATATATATATATATATATATATATATATATATATATATATATATATATATATATTTCATTTCCGCATATATACATATTTTATGTACTACCATTTACCCGCTGCTTCGCCCGCATGGTATTTGAAATAATTTCAAATACCATGACATTATGACATCATGTTAAATACATATAGAGTCTATTTATCAAGCTTCAGTAGCGAATCACTGTTGGGACTTGTTATTTACTTTCGCACTTATTTTATTAGTTAGAATTTTTTAAATTTGAACCCCACATTTTTAAGTGTTTCACTATAGTTTTTTGGTGATCTAGGTTTAAAAAAGAAATACAAAAGTGACTTTCGCTTTTAGCCACAATGCGAGAAATAATTCGATAAACTTAATAAATACTGTGAGCTATTTTGTTCTTCCTTTTTTCTTTTTTTTTTTTTTAAATTTTAAATGACAACTGTAAAAATTTATTGCAAATTAATATAATTTATTAAATTATACGAATTAAAAGGCTTTTATTTTTTGCGACTTAATAAATTATTTAAATTAAACAGAAGATAAAATAAATTACCGACTGAAAGTAATATATGGTTTCATTTTGAATCTTTCATCGTCTCTATATCATGTCCAACAAGGTTTATTTATTTAAATTTAAAAAATATCGCTAACGTAAAAATATTAGGTAAAAATATTTTTTTTCATTTTAGGTAAGTGTGTGTAGGTTCAAATTACAAACTTTTGAGTTTAATATTAAAAAATATGTAAAGTTCATGATATTTACAAATTAGAGACATCAGCTTATAAACACCATTGGAAATACATAATTTTATTCAACCAAAATATTTTATTTGTTGAAACTTAAAAAAAAACGTTAAAAATAAAAAATCATTTTCAAAATAACTACAATACAAGTACAGTTCATGCCAGCAAAGGTATTATTCGATCTTACAGTCGGAACTATCAATTTATAGACGTATTACATCATTGTAGCGTTTATACTGAACAAGACCCTAAGGATTTTACGGCTGTTTCTTAACCCCTTTAGCGGCTATCCCGAGCACAGCTCGTCATATGAATTATACAACTTGAATGACTGTCCCGACTTGAACTCGCCTCGTGTTGGTAACTGTAAGATGCTGTCATCTGCTATCGTAAAAGCATTACTAAAGCAAAAATTATCGAATGGGTAGGCCATATAATTATGCAATTAAATTAAATATTATCAAAGATGATTTTATTTGGTTAGTTTTACATGAGCCGCTAAAGGGGTTAAAAACTGTAGATGCCGTATGTACAAATGTACATATCGCTACTTCTCTGTCTCAACCTCGTATCTGAAAACTCCCAATTTTTGGACACACAAAAAAACGTATTTAAATCAGTGTTTTTATCACTATGAACTTAAGATTTATGCTAATTACACTCTTAGATGTAGACTACTTATATATTTATATATATATATATATATATATATATATATATATATATATATATATATATATATATATATATATATATATATATATATATATATATATATATATATAAATGCAGTATTTAATATGTTTTTTGTGTGCCCTAAAACATGTAGTTTTTGATATACGAGGTTGGGACAGAAAACGCGCGATATACTATAATCATTTGTTACGGCATTCTAAAAATAAATATACATTATTCAAGTATCAGATGGGTACATAGTTGCTGGCTCATTATGTCCGGTCCACATTCGCCCTAAAATGTTTCGCAATAATGACAGAACGATGACAGCTGCTCATACTGTACACTAACATTCTATTATAGTACCTGCAATGTATAAATCACTCCGCTTTCTGTCCTTTCATTGATCACTCGTTGTCACGTTCATTTCGTTCGCTATTGTGATAGTATGGACGATGTATTATACTGATACATTTAATCTATCGCTAGTGAACCGCTTGCTGATCTAAAAATACGTAATAATTAAGTCATTTCAAAAAATTGATTAATCTAAATTTTTTACACCGTTCTCTTAAAATAAGCAAATCTAAAATAAGGAAATATTGTAAACAAACACACACACATTCAAACATGTTTATATTAAAAAGTAATAAAAATATTGTCAAAAAAATAAAAAATAATAATATAAATGGTGTGACAAATAATAAAGTGTTCATGAACTTTTTAATCATTTATTCAGAAAAATTAAAAATTTTGCAATTTGTACATTTACTTATGAGTTTGAAATGAAATGTTTAAAACGTCCAAAACCCTACAATTGTCTATAATTCTATATAATTATGCATATATAAACATATCCATGATTTGATTATTTAATAGTATCAGGTAGTAGGCATACATGCATATAATGCTTGTGAATGTGTTGTTGGGACCGTTGGGACATTATGAAGTGGTGATAAATTAAAATTTAATAGCTTCTTTGACATTCACTCCACAATATGTATCTGTACGTATTTACTTTTTGTTCTGTACTTAAACATTAGCAAAGATTATTCTTAAAATGGTCTCATTCGGAACATATAAACGTATTTTCTTATTAATAATAATAAAATAATTGTTATCAATTTATTATATGTATTTATTGTGTACAGTTGTTATTTTAAATAGAAAAAGTTAATTACTTAATGTATGTAGTTAAGTTATGTACTTATTTTATATAACTAAATAAACTGTATTTTTAATATGACAGGGGTCATTAAGAAAAGAAAACATTTAACGTGAGAAAATAAACTAGAAATATTTGGAGAACTGGGCATCGCAGCATGTCTTAGCTTTTGGTTACGGTATATCAGTGACCTAGTAAATATATGTATATGCATATAAATAGATATTTAGTTCATCCTGTATGTTACGCTTAAAATAGGGAAAGTGACTTGTTTACTATTCCCTATTTTGAGCGGAATCTGTATCTACACCAAGTCTCTCTATCCGTGTGCTAAAAATTTGATGGATCTCTTCCGATTTGGTTGGCTTCATGTGTATGCTGTTGATTTGTTATTTCCAAATTTAACCGTGAATTGCTAATTTTGTTAAAATAAAAATATTTTTTTTAAAATCTTAATTAAAAAAAAAAACTGTACGAATTAGTAATAAGAATCCGTTATAATTCAGTATGTTTTTTTTCGTTTTGTCAAATATTTGATTTATAAATTTGATATTAATTTACAAGAATTTACCAAAGACAAAAAAAATTAAGAACACATTAGTAAAAAAAAAAAAGTTAAATAAAAAGAGTATTAACATAAATTATAACAAAATCAGAAGTAGAACTCTTATTTAATTAATTAATATATTTTTATATTTTTGTTCTAAAAATATTTCGTGTAATCTTCGTGTAGCAAACAAAGAAAATTTTTAATGTGTAGATAAATTAAAAATTACGTTATGCGATTTAGATAAATTCCGTTCTTATTAAATAATGACCCGGTTTTTGTTTTTGTGAATATTTAAATATGATTTTAATGCTCTTGAAAGAAAATATTTTTGGTATTACGTTCTAATGGAAAAGTAATTTTGATTTGCTGGATTGTTTTCTTTACACTTTGAACAGACGTGCAAGAAATATTAACATATATTTTTTATTTTTGACAGGAACTTAAAACAGCCAAGAGTAATAAGAAATAGTCTTAACTTTTTTTTGTAACAGGTACTTACATACATTCTGTTATTTCCCTCATACTGTAAAGGTTTTCTTTTCTAGCTTATAGAATAGTAAGAAAACTTCGTCAAATGCGTGTTAGTTACTCACTAAATGTGGATTCGTAAATAGGTGGAGTTTTTTAGAATTTCCCAAATAAAGACAAAAATAGATGATATAATAGCAATTTTTTAGAAATTTTAATAAAATTTAAAGAAACTTGATCGTTGATGACTTAACCATAATAACGATCACTAGTTCGAAAACGCGGCGCGGCGCGGTTCTTACACCAATAAGATTTCTGGGGCGGTACCGCGCCGCTCTGTCGACCCAGTGGACGAACCTGCATTTATTCAGATCTATTTATTTCCGAGACGCTCAGCCTTATACAACCACTGACGTAATTACAGAGTGATTTTTACACTCCCGAAAGTTTATTTTCAAATCCTGCAACTTGATTATTATAAAAACAATTAATGTTAAATTAGATATTTTTACTTACGCTCCTTTCACATTACACGGTTTTTGTCGTACGCCAAAAAACCGTGTGGTCGAATTTTTTCAGTGGAGTGAAGAAGACCGTAGGACCTTTCACATTACACGGTCACGGCAAAATGCCGTTGCCGTGCTGTGTAGCAGCCGTCTCTTGCCACGGGACTTGACGATTGCCGTACGACGTTTTTAGCTCAGTAGTGTATGTAATTAAATGGATGCTGCTTTCACATCAGATGGTTTTTTAAAGTACGGCATTAACAATATTTTGTTGAATTTCATGTTAATTATTAATTTTATTTGTGAAATGGATGAAACTAATATTGAATGTGATAACCAGTATTTTAATAGATTGTATGAAATTTCGAAATTGTCTGTTTTGATGTTAAGTTCGGCAAGAAATTAATTAAAGGAGCCTGTAAACATTCGAAAATAGTTGAAAAATTTATTTTCGTTATTTTTCAGGTCTTCAAAGAGTTGGATAATAAATAATCCTACTTTCCAATTATTCTGATTTATATACCTAATTAACTTTAATCACACTTGTTACTTGTATAATGTTGCAAATCAAATGAAGATATTCAGTTTACAACGGCAAAAAACCGTGCAATATGAAAGCAACAATATCACGGCAAAAAGTCGTACGGTTTTTACCGTACGGCGAAAATCGTACAATTTAAAAGGAGCGTTATTTGATAAGTAAAAATAAAATAATAAAAACGGTCGGTTCAATGCAGCATGATCTTTTCTACATTGCATATTTAATAAATTTTATTATTTCCATATTTAATCAATCATCGATATTACATCTTTCATCGCACAAACTGATGATTTTATGCTTATAAAACTAAACGTGAAATAATTAATTATATTTATTAAAATTAATTGTAGTGAAAAAGTGAAACAATACGGCCTTGATTGACTATCATATAATCATTTATTAGTTGTGGAAGCATATATCACGTAAGTCAGATAGGTATATGTAGTACTACAAGTGTAATTAATTATCCTAAAAAACCAGTACGATATTAATCCTGGCTTGGATATGTGCGGCGATCATACTGAAAAATTAATTCAGTTCTTCTTTATATACAAAATATAAATTTATAAAAAATAAAATTGTGCTATATATTATTCTTTGTTCCTCGTAAGCAAGGTCTGTGTATATTTTGAATTATAAGAATTTTTTAATTTAGATGAAAAAAAATGTTCTTTATTATTGTTAAGATTTTGATAATATGTTACAATTTGCTAAATTATATTTAAACGAATGCTAATTTAGTAAATTTAATTTCTGGTTGTAAATTTTTCAAATCAAGGTTATTAATAATATCTATGAATATTATTCTCTACTCGGTGAAACAAAAAGAGTAACTGATGCAAATCATGTGAAAAATCATTGAACCCGTTTGAGAAACTGATATCGGACACCACATTTCATTTTCAAGATTTCCTTTTTTTCAAACAAAAGGTAGGGGCGGCATTTTTCAAGGTGCCTAGGGGGGGGGGAGCTCAGGGTTAATCCGACCCTGCGGACACCACATTTCACCAAAAGTGGGAGCTCAACTGTTGATAGTGGTGGCTTTTATAATAACCTATCCTCCCTATCAACCGAACTCTCAATGGGTAGTAATATGACAAACACTATGCTTTAGTTTCATTGTATCTAACTTATTAGATTACTGGGGGTAGTACTCATTAGAGTTGAGTGGAATTGTTTGAGTGGAATTAAAAACGAAGTCGTACCTAATGTAATTAATCAAACTGAATCAATGTGTTAATTCAATTCCAGAAAGAGTAGTGGGATTCGAACTTGTATTCTATATATTTCAGTCCACAATACCGTACAATTTTCATTTAAAATTTTATAACGAAATAATGCGGCAAACGCTATATTTGAGATTTATTATTAGTTTATTGATAAATTTTTACTTAAATTGTTTTCAAGTTATACGTAGAGACAATTACAGTAAAAAGGTAAATTTAACGGGTCAACCGGAATATACTCGTTCTTTTTTTTTTTACATGAATAGTTGTTGTTAAAAGCCATAGAATGAAAAATGACCCTGAAGCACTAAAATTAAAATTTAGCTTTTTATGCCTAATACTATAATCATAAGCGGCCTGTATGAAAGATCTATAAAGCACTAATTACTGATACCCGATTTCCTATAGTACACTGATAAACAATAATTTGCATAAAATAATAATATTCCTTATTACCAAATCAGTATTACTTTGCAAATCACCGTAGAAAGTGAAAAAATCTGTAGAAAATTTACAACTTTTTTTTCCTTTTGAATTGTAAATTGTAGGTACACTTTGTTCAGTTCCAAATATACTTTTATGTATGATCAAACTTAGAATCGTCGATTCTTATTTGCTAATGGATTAGAAAAAAAAAAATGAAAAATGACTTCTAAAACTTCATGTTGAGGTCCAGTTTAACAAAAACACTAAATTTTTTTGAGTCACTGTATACTTGACATTAATTTTAACATTTTCTTGTTGTATGTGTATCTAATAATAGAAGCATTGGTAAGTAGTTAATGGATTAGCAAAAAATAGTTAACTTGTTTTGTTTTTTTTTTTCTTTTTTGCCAATAAATTTATTAATATTTGTTTTGTTTCTAATGGTAATAACATAAAACAACTAGATGCTTTTATGGATTTCTTTTGTTAATTAAGTTACCAACTTTACAACTACTATCGAATGTTGTAACAATTTTTTAATGTAGATATTTTTTTCTTGTTTAAAAAAAAAAATATTTATTGTTTATATGACTATGCTTTTGTTTTGGTTATCTTAACAATTTTTTTTTTTTTTTTTTGTATTACAAATGTATTTAATACTTTCAAAATCAATTAACTTAATATTATATGTATTGAAGTGTGTGGATTGAACAAAATTGGGCACACTGATATGCTCATTGCAATTTTGATAACTGCATAT